>BSBK01001389.1:0-402105 GCA_027943335.1 Chamaecyparis obtusa
CCAAAAGCAATTTGTCTTTTTACAAATTAAACCAGGTAAGTCAATAGCCTCCAAATTTTTCATGGTAAACCTAGGGTTTTCAACATGCCTATTTAAACATAGTTTTCTCTAAACTGAACACAAAGATATGCTGATCTAGGTTTTTATCAAAATTTTCTACACAAAGAATCAATCCAATTTCTCAAAATAATAAAAACCAAACCAATTCATTTCTTCAATCAAGATCAATCTCATAATTTGATTCCCAAATGCCATTTGTAATCCTGGTAGACACGAAGTAGACAGTCTTTTTTCGAAAGAAAGAATTTACAAAGGTTTTCAATAACCCTACCTTAATCCACCAACTGATAAAAGCCACAAGGAACGATCCAAAACTCTGACAATCATAAGTTTTCACAAATTCTTCCAATTCCAATCTAGAGCAAAACCCATCTCCATTAAACCTGTATCCCTAAAAATGACTCTAATATAGAAAACCTAGCAAACCAGAACTAAAACATGCAACTCACAATCATGAATTAGAACTCAATTACTAACTTTGTTTTCATCAACACCTTTTTGCATTATTTAATTTTAATTTAATAATAATTATATGCAATTTTCAAATAGTATCTTTTAACTTAAATTTATATTTTAAATTTACTAATATTGAATGTGCAACTTTAATACCATATTAGTATTTATTTGACAATTATTATTTTTAGCATATTAATAATATGCAAATTGATTAACGCAGCCAAGGGATGGTGGATCCAGTTAAGGACAGTCCAAACCTTGTAGCTTCAGAACAACACAACGGAATAACACAACCCAAGAATGCCCCTGCATCATTGATAATTAAATATCAATTCATTAATTATGCTTTTTAAATTAAATTTTTAGATTTAATAATTAATTAAATCCTCTATTTTTATAGTTTAGACTTTTTAATTAAGTCCTTTTAATTAAACATAAGTATTTAATTAATTTTCATTAATTATACCTTATATTTAATATTTTAACTAGATAATAAGATTTAATCACACAATCATTTAATTAGTCTTTATTAAGTATGTAATGCATTTTTAACTCAAAATATCCTGACATGAAACCAAGACAAACATTGACTAAATCAACATGCAATAACCAAGATAAAAGGATGGGTTCACAAATAACGTCACCCTGATGAATTCAGGGGGTTAACCAATCAGAAACTTGTCCACTATTTCATGACAATAATTAGTTTAGGATAGGATTTAGACCTAGATGTTATCTCCCCTCTCTTACCATTAAGATATTGTGACAAGGCACACTCATCCTGGCAATTCAGGGAAGTTGATGCCTGATACCTGAAATCCTGCATAAAAGATGAGCGTGCACACACACACGCGCGCGCATGCATGCACGCACACACACATAAAACATACAATGATAGGGGATCAACTGATCGTGTGGATCTCACAAGGAAGTAACTATGACTTTGTCCCTCAACCAAATCAGGCACATCAAACATAAATATAAAACATACATGCCATCCATACACATGCAAGTATGGGGTTAGTAAAACCATAACATAAATAGAATCATCATCTAGCTAACATGATATAAATCAAACGATCAAAGTAATCATAGCATTGAATCATTAAATACAACTGAAGATCTAATATACATAAAAAAGTGGTCTAAATGAGTTGGCATCATAAACATAAATGATAGTAAAGGGGTGGGTATTACACACTACTTTATTGTTACTAAATCAACTAGAACTTAACAAGAAATTCAAACTAATCTAAGACTAGGTGTTGAACGTATCACTTCCTCTTTCTTCAGGAATGAATTTTACTTGCATAAGTATTCACTAACAAACTTGAGACTTTTGACAATTTTACTTCTAAGAAGTAATCAAAACAATAATGCTAATAATCTTAAGACTAACTGAAAGATTATCTGTAAGCATATCAATAAACTATTAGCTAAGGAATGTATATAAGCTCAAAGACTCATACACTATCCTAAAATGATTTAAAGGATGAGGTAACAATATGTTTAGCACAAAGATTTTAACATATAAAATTTCCTTTCTAATTTCTACTTGAACAAAGAATCACAACACAAAGACTATGCATCCACTTCTACGTAGCTCAACTTCAAAACTACAACACAATTTTTTTATGAAATTGGATGTAAAGCTTTCCTTATAATCAATACAAATAACTCATACAACTTTCTCAATAAATTCAAGATAATACTACTTTGTGACCTAAGAATATAACAATGATATAACAAGTTCCCCCAACTCAAAGATTGAAAACACTTTCTCTTTTATTTACTTTGAAATCAATTTGAACAAATAAAAGAAAAGTTTGTATTTTGTACAATTCTAGCACAATTTTCTTGCAATGCATAAAGATAAAAATTACAATGAAGCACCCTTCTATATATAGGTGAGGGGCTGAGAGAAAAAGGTGGGAGAAGTACAACTAACTTTGACTTATTCCAAATTGCAGACCTAATGTAACTTGACTTGCAATATGTTTGCATGTAATTTCAAGTTACATTTTACATGTAAAATGTTTTATATGTAATTACAACTTTTGTCCTAAGACACTACTTGACCTTCTTCACTCATGTTCATGAATTCTTAATATTTTTGAATTGGTTCATACGCTTCTTCAAGATTAGGCACATTTGTGTTCTTTGGGCCACCATGTAGTTGTCTTGGTAACTACATCTAAACACTTGGTGATTATTGCCTTGTTATCCTCAAGAACAATTTGAAGTCAATCCAGTTAAAATTGGTATGTGAGATTGTGAAGGAAATTCAATGTGAAATGATCTGACTCAAGATCTAGATGGATCATTAGAAAGAGTCCTACAACTACAACATCTTCATAAATTATCTATTAACCTTTAGTTACCAATTTGCAAGACATTTCCTTAAAATTAATAATGATCTCTTGCACTTTCTCAGTGTAAATCTTAATAGTTACTTCCAAGTCTGTAACCAGGCCTTCAATGATCTGACCCTTATTCATCAACAACTCCTTATATGCAACATACTTCTCACAAGAAGGTATTATTCCACTCTCACATGACATTCCCAATTCAAAATTTGAAAAATTATTCTAGATTTCAAGATCTTTCTTGAAAGGGACTCCAAGTTATTTTTAAAAAATCCAAGAACTTCTTTTAACTTGGGTGTCATTGTCCTTGCATATACCAACACCTGGAGTACTTTCTTTACCAACTCTATTCCTTGTATCATAATTTGGTCTTGTATAATGGGAAAATGGGGAGAACAATGCAACATAAAATATACTAAGTGAATTACTTCCTCATTTTATTGATTGCATATTAGGAAGGAAGAATATCTCCAATAGGATCAAGAGGCAACTCAAGCACTAATTGGAAATAAGGTTTGTCCTTATAAGAGAATGTAATGAAATTAAATGGGAATGATTATGTAATGTAATTGATCTAATATAGAAGACTGATATAAATTGATATAGAGTTGAAACTAAGAGAAACATAAATTAGAAGATGGAACTAATATGCTCTAGAAATTTTAGTAAAAAATGTCAGGGATAGGGTAAAAGTTGATCTGTACCCAAGGGTAGGGTGAAAGTCGATCTATTCTTAACACTTTCAAATGAAATTTTCACAAAATCTACAACTATTCCTATACTTCCCATAAAAGATTCTACAACTCTGCAACATGTTCCCACACACTGAAAAATTAGGGAAAAGGGTTGGGAGAATGGGTTTGCCTTGGTCAAACCCATGTTTAGGAATCAAACTTGAAATATGATAGAAAGTGCATAAAGAAAATAATGTAAAAAGATAAATTATTGATTTACCTTACATAAAACCCTCATGAACGGATGTAGAAATCACTCAAATCCATGAAGATATTTGAATGTACTTGAAATCCAAAGAGAGTTGACTTTAGAACGTGTTGTAGAAATAAGGATGCCTTCACAAATGTATAGATCTTTGATTGCCACTCCAAGATCTAGAATGTAGATATGCTTGATAACCACATGAAATGAAGAAGAGACAAAAGGACAAATGAATCTTCTTACTTGATTGAAAATTCCTCTACTTTTCCATCATAGGAGAGAAAATTGCATCAATTGGAGAATATTTCCTTTTATTTGACGGATCTTGAAAGAAATTGAGACTTGAAGATCTTGAATTGGATTTTTCATTCAAATCTAGAATCCAAGTCCTCAATTGCTCAACTTGGTTTCTTGATTGCTTGATGGATAGCTTGCACTTGATTGATAACTAACAAATGAGGGGAGAAGATGTCCTTTTTATACTTAACTCCCTCAATTTGGGATTCAAATTTGATCTAGGTTGTCCACAATTGAAAACCTTGGAAGATGACCCTGATATAGGGCTCTAGGCAAAATTTAGGCCCAAAACCCAGGGATAGATCACCATTGGCAATGTCTCCCAAGTAAAACATGCTCAAATTTCACCAGAATATTGAAAATAGTTAATAGGTGTGAGAAAAAATAAATACATGTCGTAGGGATCAAGAAAAATGGGCATTCACACCTCAAAATCACTAAAATGGGGCCTAATAGGTCCTAAGACATCTAATTATGGCTGCTAAATATTTAGGACTACATTTATCCCCCACTTTAGTGGAAGTGTGAGACAAGCTCATGCTCATAGTAAAGTAGATAGATGCATAAAAACCATCTTATCAAGGTCGAGGAGACAAAGAAACATCAAGCCCCTAAGTGACTCAAGTCTTCATCAAATCCAAAACTAAGATAAGATAGACATCACTCAAAATAAAGAGAAATAAAAATGAGGGAAAGAAGTGTGATCACTAGTATAGTAAGGGATTTCCTTACCATGGATCTAACATATGGAAAACACTCCAAAATATGGCGTTAAAGGCCTAGCAAGTTGTGATATGCTAGTCAATCCATAAAAAATGATTATCCCTTAAGAAAAGCATTGTCTCCATCAAGGGAACCAACATGAGAATGATCAGACCTAAGGAAAGATTTGTCTCCATAGGGATCAAGAAAAGAGATCAGACATAAGGAAATCTTTGTCTCCTTAGGGATCAAGGAAGGAGGATCAATCCTTAAGGAAAGCCTTATCTCCATTAAGGGATCCAATGAAATGATGAACACAAGGAAATCATTGTCTCCTTCGTTATCCACAAGAGAGGTTGCATTGAATCATTGTGTACGTATGTGCAGAATGTGAAACACAGAGTGAAGTGTATGGCCCCACTCTAAAGTTATTGCAAATGCCTTAACAAGAGGAGTAGAATTAAAACAACATACATGTCCCCACAAGAAATGTTTCCTCTATGAAATGCCCCCAAGAAAGTAAAAATAAACGGAAATGAACATGTGACAAAAGAGAGCATGGAAGGGATCTAATAACTATGGGGTCAATATGATCATATGATAATGTTGGGATTATGGAAAGATAAGTATTGAGAGGGGAGGGGTGAATCAGTACCTTCAAAACTTTTCAAGACTAAAACTTATAGGTGTAGATATCATTAACCGAATGAATCTGTTGTATGAAACTAGAGACTAGGCCATCTGTATCTATCTTGAAAGGCTTTAAACAACCAAATGTTAGGTTTTAATCTAGCATCATATCAATTCAAAACATGAACATCTAAGCTAAGCCACATCAGATTGAGCCTAAACAGGTGCACCCAAGCACTGTTTGATTTGCTCTGATTATGAGGGATGTGGGTGTGCTCTCTAAGCACTTGGAACTTGTTCCTAATGCATTCTAGGAATGATTGAGATCCATGAAAACCCCATAAGTGGCACAATATTCGGTATAGAACACCCAAATTTCCCCTAAGGCTTCAAGAACCTAAATGATGCTTATGCTAAGATATGATTTTATCCAAATGAGATGTGAAGTGATGATGATCAATGCATAAACATGAAATGAACTAATTCAATCCATTAGTTCTAATCTATGATGTGTATTTAAGCAAGCTTGAAATGAAGTTAATCTAATAATTATATGATTTAGCTATGAACTAGAATGAAAATGGTATTATAAGTTTACTATGAAATGAAAAGGAAATTGCTTATTTACAGCCTTAATGGAATGGATCCACGGTCGGCCGAGGAGGATGTTAAATGGTAAGTCAAGATCAACAAAATGGAAAATGGTGTCTTGTGTTGCTGGGCCTAACTGGATAGGCAAAAGAATAGTACCTTCAGAGGTACGCTCCAAGTTGTCATATGCCTTGATGGTGATGACTTCATGTGATATTTTAGCCTCTGTAAACCCTATCTGCTGAATAAATTTTAAAGTACACAAGTTTAGGGTTGAGCCATTATCTATCATGTCCCTTTTGATGGCAAAATCTCTGACCATGATGGCAATGCGAAGAGGGAGATTATGGTCATGTGCAATGGTTGGTATGTTGGATGGTTTGAAGGATAGAGCACAGGATGCAGATAGGTGTCCCACAAGGTTCTTGAACTAGATGGTGTTAATGTCTGTGGGGACATGTTCTTCGTGAAGGGCTCGGTCAAGGATTTCTTAATGGATGGATGAAGTGCGGAGAAGGTCAAGGATGGAGATTTGGGCTAGTGTATTCCCAAGATGTCTATAAGGTTGTATTGTGCATTATGTGTTGGCCTTGGATGCGCACCGATGATAGTTATCCGACCTCTACAAGTGGTAACAACACACTGACTATCTGCTCCTTTGACGTGGATGACATTGAGTGTGGGTTCGACTTGGGTTATACATCCAAAAAACTTGTCGTAATTGATATAAGCAATAGTGTAGTCTTTGTGGTCAACATGATCTCCTTGTTTTCCTTTGCCTTGGTTCTAGGGAGGAGGATTGATATTAGCTTGGTTCTTCCCAGTGTTGTGTTGTGGGAACACATTCTGATAAATCTATAAATTGGCATTAGGCAAGGCTTGAGCTGGTGTGTCCACTTGGATCTCCTTTCAGTCAATGAGATCTTGGATGTAGTGTTTTAGCTTCATGCACCTTAGGGTAGTGTGTCCTTTAACATAATGATAATCACAGTACTCATGATATTTATACCAGTTAGGCTTGAGAGTTGCATCATCAAACTATTGGATTGGTGGGTACGTGATCAGATTGGCCTTGGCCATTCGGTGAAAGATAAGATCCAGAGGTTCACCAAGTTGTGTGAAGGTTCTCTTCTGATAAGTTTGGGCTCGAGGCCTATTTTGATTGGGAGTAGTAGTGATGGCGTTAGCCTAATTGGTAGGATGGCCTTGATGGACTTGATGTGCTTGCTACTGATAGTTCTGTTGATTGTTTTGAGGCTGATAGTGTTGCATAGGTTGTTGATATGCAAGAGTTGGTGTAGGACTAGCCACAATGATTTGGACATGCTTGGTGTTAGTGGCTCCATTAGTAACATTTTTTTTGTTACAATTCCAATACCAGGGTTTGTCATTGCTAGATTTGTTATGGGAATCATCTTTGTGGTGTTGGATTGTGCCTTTGTCTAAGAGGCCTCTTTCGATATCCATCCCCTTGCTTTTGATATCTTGATACATTTGGATACAGTTCATCCTCATGAAGTGGGACAATTTGGGATGCAGGTTATTGATGAAGATCTTGGTTAAATGCTTTTCAAGCGGTTGATATGATAACCTGGTGGTGAAGTTCTGCCATCGTTGCAAGTAGTCTGCTAGGCTTTCTCCTTCTTTATATTTGGAGTTGCAAAGGTCTAGCAAGGTCAGCTCATTCTTGACATTGTGCGTATATTAGGCAACGAACTTCTCAGAGAGCTCGGCAAAAGTTGTGATGGTCCCATAGGGTATCTTGTAAAACCACTCAACAATAGTTCCTCCCAAGCTTTTAGGGAATAGGCAAAAAAGGTAATTATCATTGTAAGCCACTTCTTGGCATGCCATATAGAAATTTATGATGTGATTTATAGGGTCTCCTTTCCCTCGATATTTTTCAAACTTGGGTGTCTCGAAGTGCTTAGGGAAAGGAACAGCTGTGATTGATCGATCAAACACATAGGGACACACCTCTTCAAACTTGAAGGTTTTGCTATATGTGCCAGCTTGGAGCTCTTTAATAGAATTCTTCATGTCTTCCCACTCGACATTGATCGGTGTTGGAGTGGGTACTCCCATTTGGAAAGGATCTAGTGGTGCTAGTGAATAAGGGTGATTTTGAGGTGGATATTGTGGAGTGGGATATAGAGATTTCCCAGCAAGATAGGTGGAATGGAATGGATTTTGGGGTGATGATTGCCGAGGAGGATATTTCTACTGAGGGGTGGGGGCGTATTGCGGTGGAGGATATGAAACTGCCTGCTGGTGCTAGGGGATGACAGGACATTGTTATTGTGACTGGTAGGAGGAAGCTTGTTGCTGCTAAGGAATGATAGGGGTTTGTTGATGTGCAAGAAAATATTGTTGTTGCGGAGGAGGCTGGTGGAATGATACAACTTTCTTATAAGATGGCCCTTGCTATACTTGGCTTTGCGCTTGATTGATGTAGGATGGATGCATTCTTGCATTGCTTAAGGGTGGAACTGATGTAGGGAAGCTGAAAATAGGAGGTGGTTGGGCAAGGTAGCTTGCGTGATGGGAAGAACTTTGCTATTGGGATAGTGTAGCTTGCTGAGAAGCATTGGGTGGTGTGAATAGATGGTTTGTGAATGGGGGAAAGGATGAAGCTGGTAGAGGTTGAGATGGTTGTTGTTGCATTGCTTGCGAGAAGGTGGCTTGTTGGTTTGTTGGTACGGATGCAGAGAAGTGGGTCAGTATTCTAAAAGCTAGCATCTCTACTCAAGTAAGGCCCCAACAAGAATTGGTTCGTGGTGGGAGTTGCTATGCAGAAGATGTGGGAAAGGTAGATGTGATGGGAGTTTGGGATGTGAATGGGGGATTTGAAAATCCCATGGAAGGAATACCTGCTGTGAATGAAATTTGTTGGGCTTGTGCTTGGGTAAATATTTGTTGGTGTGTGAACAAAGATGCTTGCATTTCCCATGAAAAAGGTGGTGCTGATGTGGAAGCTTGCTGGGAGAAGGAGGAAAATGATTGTGTTTCCCCTGGAAATGATAGCATGGATGTAGAAGCTTGTGGAGTGAATGGGAAGGATGATTGTGTTGCCCCCATGAATGGTGGTATAGAAGTAGAGGCTTACTGGGAGAAAGGAGGAAATAATTGTGTTGCCCCTTGAAATAATGACATTGTTTGGCCCATGGAAGGCGCAGGAATTGCTTGTGCAAAGGCTTGCATGGGGGGTGACATTTGGTTTTGTGAAAAGCTTTGGGTAGGGATGATGGATTGAACTACTATAGAAGATGATGGTGTACCTATGAGAGGAAATGGAGTGGACTATGTTGCTTGTGTTGTAGGGCTTGTGAAACTACTTTGCAAAAGAGGAGGGATGGGTGAAGCTACTTGTGATATGTGAAAAAGTGGATAAGACATAAGGAAATCTTTATCTCCTTAGGGATCAAGGAAGGAGGATCAATCCTTAAGGAAAGCCTTGTCTCTATTAATGGATCCAATGAAATGATGAACGTAAGGAAATCATTGTCTCCTTGGTTATCCGCATGAGAGGTTGCATTGAATCATTGTGTATGTATGTGCAAAATGTGAAACACAAAGTGAAGTGTATGGCCCCACTCTAAAGTTATTGCAAATGCCTTAACAAGAGCAATAGAATTAAAACAACATACATGTCCCCACAATAAATGTTTCCTCTATGAAATGCCCCCAAGAAAGTAAAAATAAATGGAAATGAACATGTGACAAAAGAGAGCATGGAAGGGATCTAATAACTATGGGGTCAATATGATGATATGATAATGTTGGGATTATGGAAAGATAAGTACTTAGAGGGGAGGGGTGAATCAATACCTTAAAAAATTTTCAAGACTAAAACTTGTAGGTGTAGATATCATTAACCAACTGAATCCGTTGTATGAAACTAGAGACTAGGCCATATGTATCTATCTTGAAAGGATTTAAACAAGTAAATGTTAGGTTTTAATCTAGCATCATATCAATTCAAAACATGAACATCTAAGCTAAGCCACCTCAGATTGAGCCTAAACAGGTGCACCCAAGCACTGTTTGATTTTCTTTGATTATGAGGGATGTGGGTGTGCTCTCTAAGCACTTGGAACTTGTTCCTAATGCATTCTAGGAATGATTGAGATCCATGAAAACCCCATAAGTGGCACAATATTCAGTATAGAACACCCAAATTGCCCCTAAGGCTTCAAGAACCTAAATGATGCTTATGCTAAGATATGACTTTATCCAAATGAGATGTGAAGTGATGATGATCAATGCATAAACATGAAATAAACTAATTCGGTCCATTAGTTCTAAGCTATGATGTGTATTTAAGCAAGCTTGAAATGAAGTTAATGTAACAATTATATGATTTAGCTATGAGCTAGAATGAAAATGGTATTATAAGTTTACTATGAAATGAAAAGGAAATTGCTTATTTGCTCTTGGAAGAGGAGGGTATTTATAGGATTTTGGGAAGGGCTTGGATTAGGAGAAGAGTTAGAGTTAGAGGTAGAGTTTGAGGTAAGGTTAGGGGTATGGTAAGGTTTACCTTGGGTTAGGGTTGCTCACACATGTGTGAGCAACACTAGGGAAGTGTGCAAGGGGAACAAGTGTGGAAGAAGAGACATGGGTCTCATTATGAGGCTGTAAGAAGCCTTAAAGAGTGTGTAAGAGGCTTTAATGGGTGTGTAGGGCTCATTGAGGGAAGGGTTTGACCAAGAGTCAAAGAGGACTTGGATTAGGCTAAGAAATGTAAGAAACATCTCCTAAATTGGTGTAGGGAAGATTGGAAGGGTTTAGGAAAGGTTAGAAGATTCTAGGCTTTTGAGGCTTTAAATAAATGTTTAATTTATTTAAGGAATGTGACAATATTTATCAAACATTAATTTAATAAATAGGGATTAAATATTTAAATTAGATTTAAATATTTTGGGGATGGGATATCTTAATTAAATGTGTTTAATTAAAATAGGAGAAGAGATTAATGACATAATAATTAATTAATTAATTAATGATGATGTCATCAAGGGTTTAGACTAAAAAAGGTAGGAATTACCTTTTAATCAGGATTAGAGTGAGATTAGGAAATTCTATAAGAGGTTAGGGATTTCTAGAAGATTTCCAAGGTTTTAGGAGTTAAATAAATATTTTATTTATTTAAAGGATTTTTAGCCAATTTATTAAATAATTAATAAATTTTGGAAGGAATGATGTTTAAATTGGATTTAAACATTTCTGGAAGGGATTTCTTAATTAAATATTTTTAATTAAGATAAAGGGATTTAATGGCATAAAATAAATAAATAAATTAAATAATTAATTAATTAACACATGATGATGTCATCAGGGGTTTTCAGAAAATAAAAATACTTTTATTTTCTAATGGATTTTTTAGGTGTCTACAGAAACATACATTCAAATATAAATGGAAATATAATTTGCATGTAATCTAATCAATAATCCATTCATGAAACTTCAAACACATAACACAAAATATTTTGGTATCACAAAAACTCTTGTAAGAAGGTGAAAATTGCGGTGGGGATGACACCCACAAATCTTCACTACTGCATTAACAAAGTATGTCGGTTAAGGCTACAAATTATGATCACTTATGATGATCTTACCCTATTAGGAGTAACAATTAGATCGACTAGATCTACCTGGTTAGAGGATTTTAACAACACAATACATGTTTGTACTTGGTTAAGATATTTAAACTAGAACTATTAAGTCCACTTTGTTAGGAGATTTTGAATCTGCTACAATGGTTAAATGGTAACAGTAAAATATATCTATAATTAGCAACTTAATCTTGTTTGATTCAGATCTGCAATATACCATAAAGATATCACCTCTTAGTGATGTATGTGTCCTTTTGTTCTGCTCGGTAGCCTTGTGTATGTTCTGAAAAACTGAATGCTTCTTTCAAATCTTGCTGTCAAAAACCCTGTCTAATCTTCTGATGTCCTTAGTGCGGCTACTCCTTCATGATATATACATAATGACATGTTTTCTTATTTTTATATCAAACTATCTTGACCTAATTAGGGCTTCACAATATCTTAGAAAACCTAAGATCAATGGTGTAACAAAATAACCTAGATCTAACAATACATTGGAATCATCAACAATTTAATGATTACATCCATATTTAATTCTATCTTGGTCTTGGTAAACCATTTTCCTGATCAGTGTGGACCATTTGCATTAAAGTTTGTGCCATTTCAAATTACTATGTCATTTCTTATTTTTACTCAGTGTTCACTACATTCTTCATTCGTAGTTAACTGGTGCTCGGTTTATGTGAGTGCTTGGTGACCACTATGCTCGATACTCGGTAACCATCTGGCTCGATGAGATTACTTGATCAAAGCCATGTTCGGTTAACTTTAGAGATCTACCTTTGTCCTTCTCGGTGCATAGGCTTTGTGATGTGACCAATTGTCTTGTTTTGTCTCCTTTACCAATTGAATAACTGAATGATACTAATGACAACCATTAATGCTCAAATAGGAATAATAATATCCCCCTTTGGCATTATTATCAAAACTTTATGTATATTGTACTGACTACCAAAAAATATACTAACTCCAAAAATATACTAACTCCCCCTTTGTACATGCTCTTGGTGTGAAGTATATGCTGGCATATATATACATAGAATTTCCCCCTTTTCGAAATTAATGCCAAACAAAAATTATGTACTTACAATTTGTCAAAAATATGTTGATGGGTTTTCTTGAGTGAATCCAAGAGGTTTTCCCATTCCTCTTTCAATTTCTCAAGAGAAATGTGCTCTAAACCGACTTGTGCATGCATGCCAAAAATGTTTTCTAGTACTGAAATTTCTGGGGTGGCAACTAAATTATTTGCCTTATTGACATGTCTCTCCATTATCTTAAGATGGGAGAGCAACCCAGCCTGAAGCTCAGTTATTTGTTCTCTTATTAGATCTTCTTGCTTCCTCAAATCAATCCTTAACCACTGAAGTTCTTGAACCTTTGGAAAATGCTTAAGAAATGCATTGGGCTCGGTTAAAGAATTATTTGTACTGACCTTTATTTCTTCATCAAGTTTCTTGATCTTTTTACTAAGCTCGGTAGTGAAGTGGTCCACAATGCATAACTTATACAAAATTTGAATTATTTTTTGAATGATGGTTTCAAGCTCGGTAATGACCTTTGAGAGCTTGACCTTATTTATTGCCACTTCCTGGCTTATTTTCTCTGCTAAATTCAACTGTATTTTTGCTTTTACCCATTCTTCCATTCTCTTTTCTGCATCTACATTAGGGGCATTGATGTGTCTGGTTAGATTAGCAAGTTGATCAATGATAGGAGTTACCTCATCAACATTGATGTCAGGGACTACTTTCATGAGGATATCTTTAACTTCCTCTAGTACTTGCTTGCTCTTACTTTCTTTCTTCATTTTCTCCTGCTTAGCCTTCCTTGTGCACAATTCACCATACCTTCTTAAGGCTTTGAGGTCTAATGTCCTAGGGTCACATTCTATAATTTCAATAACTTCATCAAGTGTGACAGGACCCTTACCATGTTTTTTCTTTTTCTTCTTCTCTGGTGTAGGAGATTTGGTGTAGAGCTTTAGTCTCCAGATTTGGCTTTTCTGTCTCGGTAGACACACTCTCTTCCTTAGCTTTCCCGGTGACTGGTGTCTCAGTGACTTATCCTTGGGCATCTTCTGTGGTGACTATTGTAGCTGATTCTACTGGTTTATCCTTTTTTGGTTCTTTTGTTTCTGCCTCTTTATTCTCAGGCTCATTAGAATATTTCTCCTCTGTTGTACCATGTCCCTCAGGTGTATCTTTTTGTTGCTCAAGGGTTGAGCCTTCAGGTTCCTTTTGGTGACAATTTCAACTGCTTGTACCAATATAGGTAAGTCACCCAGTATTTCACATGTTGCTGCCTCACTAGGTACATTCTCCTCAGTGGTGTCTACAATAGTGTTAATGTCCTCATCATTATTTACATCATCAAGATCTCCATTTGTGATGTCCTCAATCAAAACATCATCTGTCCCTGGGGTTACTAGTTGTTCGGGAGAATCCTGCGTATATTCTTCACTATATCCAACTAGGTAAAAGTCTATAGAAAGAGTGTCATCTTCTACCTCTATATTAGATAAGTGGATTGGCTCCTTGGTGGCTATGTTTGCATCATCCTAGTGAACTCATTTTGCTTTCTTCTTGCTCTTCTTCTCAGGAATTATAGTTAGTGAAAGTTGATCAACTTCTACCCTGGCTTTCAAAATTATAGTACATAGAAGCTTGTTGTTTTCATCAACAACCTCAAGGTTTCCTACCAATATGTCAAGGGCTCTACCCTTCATTAGAAACCATTTTGAGTATTATTTCATTAATTCTTCTATCACGAGAACCGATAGAGTAGGCATGGCCAAAATCAATGAGTTTTCCCTCATTTTATTCTCAGTGTGCAGGGCATATGTCCACCTAGCTGAGACTTTCTCATACAATTATTTAGGTAAATATTTTTCAAATTCAATTGGTACTCTTAAATTTAATCATCATTTGTATGATAGCTTCCTCTAGTTTCTCCTGATCCTCGGTAGTCACATATACATACTGATTTAACTTAGGGTGATTTAAACTACCTATCTCCTTTATACTATTTTCTAACTCATCTACCAATTGACTTTTATTTACAACAAATTTGAATTTACCTTGATCCTCTACTTCATCATCTTCATCAATATCATATTTTTCTCTTATCAATCTTCTCCTCTTTTTAGGTTGCTCGAAGGTGACTTGGGCACCTCTCTTTTTCTTTAGATATGTTTTGGTAGGAATTGGCCTTGATATTATCACAATTCCTTCGTTTAGGAGTGGAGAGGTAGTTGTTGAGGATCTTGTCCTTGCTCTTGTAGGTGTTTCTACTTATTTTCTCTTCCCTTTGGCCTTTGTCGGTGCAACTTGGATATCTTTATCCGACTCGATCTTTTCCTCATCATGTTCAATGTTGCCAATTAGTAATTGTTCCTTGGTTGCTTCTTCAATCGGATTAGCTACTGATGCTTCTTCTTCTTCTACTTCATCTCTAAATTATTTTATCAAAGTATCCATCATCTTCTTGGATTTCCTACTGGCTTTCACTTTGACTAGATCCATCTTTATTCCTAGTTTGGCCTCTTCATAGGTTCCGAACCTAGTTGCCTTTGGATCCTTGGCTCGTCCATCAATGCCTGTATTGACTTAGAAGCTCAGTCAATATCTAATTCATAGTCCATTGGGGATAGCCAAGTAGTCATTGGTTCAACTGCCTTGATTAATATGGTGTTAGTAGATATCATCCTTATGTTTTTCTACTAGTTGACCTAGTATCATGCTCCTTTGATGCATTCTTTCTTTGAATTGTTCAAAATAAACATCCATAACAATAATAAAATTTTTCCCTAGACTTTGAATAAAGTTGCCAATTTGCATAATGACAGGTCGGTTGACATCCCAGTCAACATTATCGACTAAGGCAAAGAAGTCTTGCATGTAGAAAAATATACAAACTAGTAGAGAAATGAACTTATATGTATTTGTCTTTGTTGTCCTTATAGTTCTCATATTCTCCTCCAATTGTTTCAATAGAAGCTCAACGAGATCAAATTGGAAACCTTTCTTAACAATCTTGTACGTGATGTCTACGACTCCACAAGGTACATTGTTCGGCCTTCTTGATTGAAATATCTTGTAACTGACTACATAAGCTCCAAACCTTATCTCAGGATCAATAATTGTGTTGACTCTCATACCTCTACCATCTCATTCTTCTCCTGTAAGCTTCTCAGTCTCGGTCCTTAGTGCATTCCTTGTGGCTTTCATTTTATCATTAATAGGGTAAATGGTGACCGTATGTATAATTTCCTTTGTTATTTTGACTGGTTCATCTAGCCATAACTTTCCTTCATGCACTCAAATCAAAACAACCCTAATCCACTCTAACTTAAACTCTCTCAGGAAATACAGGGCATTCATCAATCCCTTCACCTCTAGGTGTTTGTGCTCATATTTGAGCTTTCCATTCACACTCAACTCCTGGTAAGTGGATTGAAGCTCAAAATCTCTGATTTCACCGATCTTGTAGTGGATGTAAGTGCAAATGTCTTCAACCAACAAAACCCTAGGTGGTATACTTGAAATCACATCATTTTGATCAATTTGTGATGCAATCTCAGGGTGCAATTTATATTTTGGTTCATCACATGTTATAGACTTTATCAAGGTGACCTTCTTATCACTTCCAAACTTAGATTTCATGACCTTGGACAAGGATGCCATAGTTTCTCAAATTTAGGGCTTCACAAATATTATTGTTAAACAACTCAGTGACTAAGAAACTTACTTTAGATTGTGACAAACTTGCTCAGGATCTCTTTAAATATTTGCTCAAAGCTCTGGAAATTCTTCGCTCAAATTTTCTCAAGTCGCTTTGGTTCTTCTTGTGATCATTGTGTGGAAAAATACTAAGTCCATTGTGTATTTATACTAAAATTTCATTTCCTGCTCAAAATTTTGCATTAAATGCTTTACCTACCATAGCTCAATTGACATAATTGCACTTAGTTTACACTTTAAAAGACCTTAGTTTGGTTAACACTTAGATATTACTTGGTTGATACCACAACTCGGTTATCCTTGCCAATATTTACCGACTAGAAAATATTTACTTGGTCATGCTTTTACTGACTATACACAATTTAAGTTCTAAACATGTAATCCTATAGTGCATCTTATTTCATGTTGATTTGGTGTGCATTCACTAGATATAAGGAACTATTATAAAATATAACCGATTTGAAATTCAGTTCCATACATACCTTCGTTGCTTTAGGTGGAGGTGGTGATATCACCTAATCCAATGGATGAGGTGTCACCGACTGCATTGTTTGGTCCAACATTGTCATTTGATGCTTTTCTCCACATTTGATTTCTTATTCTAATGATTTATTCAATTAAATTTCCATTTGTATCTGTATGTATCTATGGTGCTCGGTCTATACAATCCTTGCTTAAGTGACCAACCTTGTGATAGTGCAAACATGTCATTCTAGTACTTGTCCAATTACGAGATCTTCCTCTCCAATTCTTTCTCATGTAATTTTCTGCTACATGTCCATACTTGCCACATGTTGTGCAAGTAACCCAAGTGTTGTAATCCCAAGTATATGCATTACCTTGCCTTCTCAGTTGATATGATTTGTTCTATTCCTTCAGTGTCCAAACTTTCTTCATTTTTGTCCTACATTCCTATGGCATGTGTCCATGCATGTTGCAAGTATGACAATGTTTCTCCATATAAGGTTTCTTAGGTGTCCTACTCAACTTTGATCTACACTCATGTGCCTGATGTCCATACTTATTATAGTTATAGTAATAACCATTGAATTTAGAAACATATTTAGGAATACCTTTTGCTTTACTTCTAAAAATGTTTGATGTGTGGCTCAGTTTTCCACAATGATAATATGATAGCTTCTTTGGCCTTGGATTAGTGTAGGCATTCTTCTATTTAGCTTGTCTTGATGACTCTCCCTGCTCGGCGTAGCCTAAACTAGTTGTGCTATCAAGTATTTTTTGACTAATCAGAAACTCATCCATTCTTTTAGTATTGTCTTCAACTTTCTTGATCATCTCATTATGTTGTTGTTGCATCTTTAACTCATTCTTCAATCTTTCATTTTCCTCTCTTAATTCACTGATGTCTTCCAATTTCCTTGTAAGCTCACTATTTACTTGGTTGACTTCCTGACTTATGACAACCATCTGATTAGATATTTCAAAGTGATGCTTGGTATCAGTATCTCAGATTCCTTCTCTTACAAATTGTCAGTCATTTGCCTCCTATATTCAATAGCCAAGTTTATTTCCCATTCTACTTGCCTTGCATTGTTCATCACATCAATCATTATGACCATTTGTGTCTCTTGACCAATATGCAATGCTTTCATTTATTCTGCAAGATGTAGATTCTTTTCAAATAGATCTGATATGGTTCATTTAGATACATCATATATGCTACCAAATCTTGATCTAGATACCTCAAATGGATAATTTATCTCTTCTTCGTGATAATTAGTCTCATTATATTGAATTGTCATATCCTTCTTTTTTATCAATAGCTTCTTTATTTCTTCTTTGGCTTCTTTGGGTTGCTTAATATAGATCTTCATCTATAGTCTTTGATTCACAATAATCTTATCTAGCTTATATCTTTCCATCCTTAGATCTTTCCTCTTTAGTGGTTAAACTTCATTAACAAGAGATCTAGCTCTGATACCAATTGTTGGGATTATAGAAAGATAAGTACTGAGAGGGGAGCGGTGAATCAGTACCTTCAAAACTTTTCAAGACTAAAACTTGTAGGTGTAGATAGCATTAACTGACTAAATTCATTGTACGAAACATACATTCAAATATAACTGAAAATGTAATTGGCATGTAATATAATCAATAAGCCATTCATGAAAATTCAAACACATAACACAAAATATTTTTGTATCACAAAAACCCTTGCAAGAAGGTAAAAATTGCAGTGGGGATGACAACCACAAATCTTCACTACTACAGTAACAAAGTATGTTGGTTAAGGCTACAAATTGTGATCACTTCTAATGATCTTACCCTATTAGGAGTAACAATTAGATTGAATAGATATACCTGGTTAGAGGATTTTAACAACACAATACATGCTTGTACTCACTTAAGAGATTTGAACTAGAACTATTAAGTCCACTATGTTAGGAGATTTTGAATCTTCTACAATGGTTAAATGGTAACATTAAAATGTCTATGTAATTAGAAACTTAATCTTGCCTAATTAAGATCTACAATATACCATAAAGATATCATCTTGTAGTGATGTATGTGTCCTTCTATTTTTCTCGACAACCTTGTGTATGTTCTGAAAAACTGAATGCTTCTTTCAAATCTTTCTGTCAAAAACCCCATCTGATCTCTTGATGTCCTTAGTACAGCTACTCCTTCATGATATATACATAATGAAATCTTTTCTTGTTTTTATATCAAACTATCTTGACCTAATTAGGGTTTTATAATATCTTAGAAAACCTAAGATCAACGGTGTAACAAAATAACCTAGATCTAACAGTACATAGGAATCATCAACAATTTAATGATTACATCCATATTTAATTCTGTCTCGATCTTGGTAAACCATTTTCCTAATTGGTGTGAACTATTTGCATTAAATTTTGTGCCATTTCAAATTACCATGTCATTTCCTATTTTACTCGATGTTCACTGCATTCTTCATTAGGTAATTAATTGGTGCTCGGATTATGTGAATGCTTGATGACCACTATGCTCAGTACTCAGTAACCATCTAGCTCAGTGAGAGTACTTGGTCAAAGCCATGTTCGGTTAACTTTAGAGATCTACCTTTGTCCTTCTCAGTGTACAGGCTTTGTGATGTGATCGACTGTCTTGTTTTGTCTCCTTTATTGACTGAATAATTGAATGATACTAATGACAACCATTAATGCTTAAATAGGAATAACACATAATAAATGATATATTATATCAAAATGATCTGTCATCATCCCCCAAAAGTAGTAGAACTACAAACATAATGGAATAATATCATGTAAGAGTTATGAAGAAGTCTTTTTAGGTGAGCATCATGAAGACCAAAAAGAATAGGTACCTATCATTTTTTTATCATCCCTGGTCAAAAAATATAAAGACATATTTACAAATAGTGGCACATGCACAACATAAAATGTAACAACATATAGAAGAAGTCAGACACAAATAGAGGAATTTTTAGAACATTCTTGATTCCTTTATCACCCTATGCTAACAAAGTAATAGGGGTTGTTTAAATAAATCTAAAAAAAACATAACAAGAAACACATCACAGGGGAAGAACATTACAACAAACAAACACACAAAATCCACCACACAAGAGGAACTAGTCAAGCATATCACTTTCCCCCCTTCCCCCTATCTTAGTCTGTAGTGTTTAGGGTAGGTGGGAAACACACAAGAGGAGCAACATAAAAAAATGGTAGATGGAACAATAGCCAATTTCAAACAAGGATCATGATGTGAAGATGGGTGACTTTTCTTGTCATTAGGGTTTAAAGATAATTATTATAAAAACATAGCTTGTAAATCATGATTAACATCAATAAGCTCATACATATCATCTGACTCACTAGCATGAATACCATCGTTAGTCACCTTAGGAATATGAAAAGCATCATCATCAAGAATATCCTCTTCATCTAAATTAATTGTAATAGAATTCAAGATGCAAATAGAATTATCATTTTTGTTCAATTTCATCCTTTTCAAGTGAACTTCCTCTTTTGGTTCAAGCATGGGTTGATCAAAGGAAATCAAAGAATCAATAGGTGTTATGGGTGAAGCAATATTTTGGGAAGCACATTGATGGGCTCTAGCATTGTGTTTACAACAGTGATCATGGGCATGACGGTTATGTTTGGGTTTGGTTTAGGATCAATCAATATCGGGTCCTTTTCTTCTTTAGGTGGAAGAACAGAAGGAACCACACTAGGTTGAGAGATTACATGACATAACACCTATAAGATATAGGAGGTGGAACTAAAGCATATATAGGAGGTGTAGAAGGTGTAGGAATAAGTCCATGTTTAGGAGAAGGCAATGTAATATTCTTAGGTTTGATAAGTTCACAAATATTTTGGATCTTGTAGGCTTGATATGATTGAAAGAGGTTATCACTACAGGGTTGGGTTGGTTGAGGTATAGAAGGCCAAAAGAAATTAAGACCAACAAACTCTCTAAGCACTGAAGGTTGATAGAGACTATGGTTAACAATCATGATTTTTCTATTGTGAGGAAATTTTGAACACTTAAGAATAGGAAAGGCCATGACTTTCATGGAGGTAATCCAAGAAAGACCAAATTTGACTTAAAATTGACTAGAAGTTGGAATCATAGTGAAGGTAACATCTAAAGATTTACCACCAACTCCAATAGGAAATAAAATAGAAACATGCGAAGGATAAAGAAAACCATTGCAAGTTTGGATCATATCATCTGATTTATCATAAAAATCATGTTGTAATTTCTATTAAAAAGATGTTCTTCAATTACCACATTCACCATGCAAACAGGGTCAATAAGGACACTGCAAGAATGGAGGCCATTAACCTTTACCACAATATAAAGAGGACCATTAGGTGCTTTAATTGTCTTGGTAGGGTCAAAGGTAACGTAAAGCTTATGTTCATGTTCAGGTTTAGGTTTGGCTTGATCAATGAGATTGAAAATATTATTTGCTTCATTACATTTATCATCATAGTCAACAACATGAGTGGAAGAAGAAGATAAAGGTTGGGTAGACTCAATGGTATTAGTCAAATGACATGGAAAAGGGTTGATATAAATTTTCAAGTTTTGGTTGGGAGATGTTGTGGATTTGTTTTCTTGATCATTGACACCCTCGACAAATATAACATTAGAATCAACAAGTTCTTGAATAACAAATTTCAAAAGAAAATATTTTTTTAGTATCATTACCAGGTTGACAATGATATTGACATAAAGATTTGTGATTAAAGTGTTTGGGTAATAGTTTGGATGTGTCAATGGGCTTAATTGGAGGAAGAGTTAACACTTTAGCATTAATTAACTTTAACATCACATTATCCAAATATTCAAAGAGCTGAGTAAAATTATGAGCAGGTCTAAAAATAGATGACAAAGGAGCCACACTTTTGGATGTTGTTGCCACTTGCTCATCAACATTGTTGGATAAATTATTGATCTTAATAGAGTTCTTTGGTTTATGAAACTTGTTAAAAAAATTGGATGCGACATCACTATTATCAGCCATAGCCATTGAAGTGGTGTTCTCAAATTGACTCACTTGAAGCTAATAATTATGAAGCACTACACGTAATTGAGTAAAAGAAGAGAATTCAGAAAGTATAATCTTATCTCTAATGTATTTTTGTAAATTAGTAATGAAAATTAATTGTACATCAATATCAAGCACATGATAAGAAATATAAGCATGCAAATTCTGAAATATACCAATGAAATCAGTCACTTTTTCTTTAACACCTTGTTTACGATGCATTAAATCAATTAAATATATCTTAGGACAAATGTTGTTTTGAAATTGTTGAATGAAATCATTAGCAAGTTTTTCAAAAGAATCAACAAAATGAGACGACAAAGAGTAATACCATTGCAAGGCTTTGTCCCAAAAGGTTCTAGTAAATAGTTTAGCCATAAACCTATGGTCATGAGAGAAATCACTACACAAGGTTTGAAAGATTTTGACATTGGTCAAAGGATCAGCTTTACCATTATTAGGCTCGAGATGAGGAATCTCCATGTATCACGGAATAACAAAACAAATGATATCCAAAGATAAAGGACTAGAAATGTCACAAGTATGAATATTGAACTTGGATTTAGTCATTGAAGAAGTTTGTTGTTGCAAAGAAGACATAGTTTAAGCCAAGTTATTAATGGTAGAATCGATAGAAAGAATGATAGGAGGAGATATGTTTGAAATTTTTGGAGCATTTTGATAAATCAAAAGATTGGTTTAATTTGAAAAGGACACACTATTGTAAGTGGGCATTGATGAAGGTAAGGAAACACGTGACACAATTGAAGGAATAGGAGCAAATGGATTAGGGATGCTAACATGTTTAGGATTGATATTTTGAATGGAATTTGTTATGATAGGTGGAGCATAAGTGGTCACACTAGGAATTGACATAGAAATAGGTATAGAGGTCTCAACACTATTACTATGTGGAATGAAACCTAGCTCTTGACCATAATCTCTAATAGGCTTAACATTGTTATTAATGAGATGAAAGATACTACACAATATGACATTGGGATTAGAGTTTTCTTTTCCTAACCATTGTTTAAATTTCTCAGTCATTGAAAAGATTTTGGACTTGCATAGGAGGAACTCTTAAAGCCTTATCTTCATCATGCGAAGAATGGGAAGAGTTATTATCCATGATAGGATTGATGTCACTAGTATGCATGTTAGTCTCATTAAGATTCCTATGAAAGATAGAAGGCTTGGGATCAAAGAAAACCATAAGTCTACAACTTCTCCTAACCAAAATGCCAGAAGTAGGAGTCAAAGTGATAACACTCGTGCACAAGAGAATGAGATAAAAGATATAGATCTAATGCAATTGTAAGATTTGAAAGAGGTATGTGATCCAAGCAAAGAAAATATTTTATGAAAATCACACCTAACTATCAAATTCAAATATGTAATGTAAAGCATGATTAAGGTCTAGGTCTAGATCTAATAATGAGAATAAGAAGCATGTAACACATGCAATGCGCATAAAAGGAATCTAAAGCCAAAATCAGAATGAAAATGTAATGTCGGGTTCACCAAAATGTATAATGGGAAAATGAGGAGAGCAATGCAACATAAAACATACTAAGTGAATTACTTCCCCATTTCATTGATTGCATATTAGGAAGGAAGAATATCTCCAATAAGCTCAAGAGGGGAGTTAAGCCCTAATTGAAAATAAGGTTTGTCCTTCACTAAAGATATAATGAAATGAAATGGGAATGATTGTGTAATTGTTAGAATATGTAATCTTTCCTTGGTGAAATATATTATAAACCAAGGTAGTTTAGTTTATTTATTATGTAAGTTGGAGATTCCTATAGAATCCCTACATGAACACTTGTCCTCTTGTCCATGTGTGAGGACATAATATTTATTTGTAATTTCTTTTTATTCTAGATTCCTCCTTAAGAGGAAATAGCACAAGTGGCACACACATTATGAATGTGGCTCACATGCACATGGGAGTTACATTCAACTCCTTTCTTCTCATCTCTACATAAGAGATGCTTCTTTTCTCATTCTTAGACATTCACTTGCAACACTTAGTTTATCATTCTCATTCTCTTGAAGCATTGTATGAACATTTTGCTCTCATTCTCTTTCTCTCTCTCTCTTAGGCTTTTTGGCCCATTCATAATAATATCATGGGGGTTTTTTTATGCTTTTCCCCCTTCAAAAACATTGTCTCATATTGTTTGGTGAATGCTTCTAGACTTGGTTATTTCATGGTATGCATTTCCTCACACTTTGCTCATTAGATTAAACAAGATCTTTTTTGCTCTTCCTTATCATTTCTTACATGGTATCAGAGCAGGTTGGTTTAATCTTTGTTTGAGTGTATAGGTGGAGGAGCTACCATTCTTTGAAGCACTCCATTTGGAGACGTTGAGAGAGCATTTGGTTTCTAACTATTCGTGTTGCAGGTTGTCCTTCAAGGATTTGAGAAAAAAAAATTCCCCTCCTTATAGTTCTATTTATTTTAGTTGATTATTAAAAAAAAAAAAAATCCTTTTATTGCATATTGTTGTGTAAAATTTCTATATAAAAAAATTATTTTTTAAATTATTTTACAATAGCTTTGTAAAAATACATATATATATTTCATGATAAAATTTCATTTGTTTTTAAAAAAAATTATTCATTCAAATTTTAAATAAATATAATAATAATAATAAAACATTTTTTATATTATTTTCCCCCCATTCCTATCGGTATTTCAAATTTAAATTTTAAACCTAATCTACACCTAACCTAATCTTTCTGCTTTATTTTATTTATTTGTCATAGCAGCAGGATTTTTTTATTAATGTCTCTGTTTTCTTTCTTTTATTGTGATTCTTCAGTTACATGCATTGCTTCGTGCATGCATTGATAACTGTCTCGGCTTCTTATTGTAGTTCCTATTTTTAGCTTAAAAATTTTGATTGCTATAGTTCGGCTTTTTCAGCTGTAATGTGAATGTTTTGTCACAATTTCTCATTTCTTCTGCATTTTAGCTTAAATCTGCTTCGTGGAGTTCAATTTGCTTAAATCTGCTTAGTGGTGCGCAAATACAATAACATTTTATGTTATTGTATTTCAATTTAGTAGTGCGGATATTTGTATTTCATTTGCATTTATCCTATTCTTTGCTCTTCTTCTTTTCTCTGGTTGCGTCAAGGAGCTACTTCTATTTATTTTTTCATTACATGTAACTTGGATCTCTGCTTCTGGTATTGCTCACTAACTCCAGTCGCATCCTTTTTATTGTATCCTTCTCCTTGGTTTTTGTAGTCTTTTATCGTGGTGGTTATCTAGATGTTGTTAGCTTTTTCATTCTGTAGTTTTAATGTTGATAGGATTCCGCTGGTAGTTTTGATTCTTGTCAAAGGTGTCGATCTTGCTAGAAGGTCTTTGTAATCTTGCTTTGTCTCTGTCGATTGTCGATAGTTGTTTAGTTTTTGAGGGTTATTTGTAATAGCAGAGTTAATTGTAATATCATTGCATGTTTTAGCATTGTTATTCTTCATCTGATCGTTATCCTTGCATTATCCTCTATTTCCTTTTAACGGCTTCATTGTTTTTCCTCTAACATTTTTTAAAACCTCATCATATTTCTTTGCATGCTAGTTTATCGTGACCAAGTCAGAAGATAAAGGGAGTTTTTTAGCCTTTGTTATCTTAATATTCTATTCTTTATGAAGTATAATTAAATGCATGTCTATTGTTTGTTATAATGTATGCAGAGGGTTCTGAATCCTTTTTGTAGCCTTCTGATCAGGTGCTTGAAATACTGGTTTCGGGTTATATCATTTCTTTATCCCCGCTCCTCCACCGCTTCACGTAGTGAGAGCATGGTGGTGCCCTCGGGAAGGTTTGTGGACATAATTTTATCAAGTTCATAGCAGCAGACAACAACATTGGTGCTCAAGGGCTTTGCAATCTCCTGCCTCCACAAGTTGCACAAGGTGATATTCACTCAACATAATTTTCATGACAAACTTTCCGCTATAGTAGATGATTTTCCCCTCCTCGATGATGTGCATCCACTTTATAGAGATTTGCTAAATGTTTTATATGATATTTGTGCTTGCTTCAGAACCCTTGAGAGCCTTTGTTTGTGCCCTAGCCGCTGCTTGTTTCATGATGCCTTCTCCTTTCTTTTATCTACCTGCTTCCCACCCTAACCCTTAGCTACCCGTCCCCAAGCCCTATTTCTTCGCCTAGCCCTAGCACTTTCTTACCACCGCTTCCCTAAACCGCTTCAACTTCAATCCTATCACTTGCCTTTTTCATCGTGCCCAAATACATTATGCGCTCCACTTCATCCAAAAGCGCATACTCTATTCATTGCATCTAAGCACGCCTTGCTCTTTCCTTAGTACAATCTTTTTTGTTTTGTTTCTTAATATAACCCTAATCACTTTTTTAGCAACGTATTTTCCTATGTGCACTTACCACCTTATCCCATGTGCTCTCACCCTTTCTCTCTCTCTGCACACATATACAAAGGCACTCGCAACTTAACATTATACGCCTCATTCACTTTGTTTAGGCTTGCATGTGGTTTGACCCCCACTTTCTCATCACCGCCCTCCACCTCGATCTGTGTGTTCCACCTTTTTTCTTCGGCCTCTTCATGTGCATGCTCACGTTCTTCGTACCTCTATTGCTTCATCCTTTTTGCAGGTCTGGATCCGACCCGTCCTCCCTGCTCGGTTAATGCACATGCAGGTACGTTTCTATTATTTTTTGATTTAGTTTTTTCTTCCCACTTTTATTATAGTTTTTTGTTTACTCTTTTTAGGATATTTAATTTGTTAGGAGTTTTTATATATTGTTTTATTTTTTAAGCCTATAGTTTAAGGTTATTCTCATTTATTTATTTATATTTTGGTTTTCTTTTTGTGTGTAGTTTTTTAGATTGGGATTTATTAAGTTTTTTTTAACCTTCATCTTTTGCATGCATTTTTTTTCTAACCTATGTTGTGCAGGACCATTTGAGTTTCCATTGTAAATCTAGTCCTTATCTTTGTTTTTTTTTAGATTGTTGTCTAATCTTGCATGCAGGGTATTTTTTTTATATCTGTTTTGTAGGTGCTCACCTCATTATTCATATTTTAACCCTTTTTTGTGCAGGTTTTCCTTCTAACGCTTTTTTGCAGGATCATTTGTGGGCTTAATTGCAGATCTGAATCTTTATATATATATATATATATATATATATATATATATATATATATATATATATATATATATATATTTTTTTTCCATTTTTTTTCCTCTAACTCATTGTTGCATGCAAGTTTTTGCTCATATTTTAACATTTGTTGCAGTTTTTTGATCTCATAATTATTTGCAGGGGTTCAACTGTTGTTATTTAACCTTTTTTTCTTGCAGGGGTTAGCCATTTCTCTCCATTTTCAATTTTTTTAATCTAATCATCTTAATAATTTGTTAATTAATCTCATTTAAGTTTTTTGTTGGTTAATCCTATCAAACTTTCACTAAGATCATTTGGGCTAATTCATCAACTTTAATCAATCAATTAAAAATCTGCTTTAAATCAATCTGTAATCTGCTTTAATCCTATATGTTTTAGTTAATCTTTTTGTCACCTGTCATATATTTTGCATGCACATTCATTGCATGTCAGAATCTGACTTCGGTGCTCATTTCTATTCTGCTTTTTCCTCGTACTCTTTTTAATCATGTCAACTTTAATGCCTAAAATTAAATTAACAAGTTCTAATTATCATGCTTGGGCTGTTCATATGGCTTTTATTTTTCATTTTAGACACCTTTATGATATTGTTACTAATGCCACTCCCAAACCAGCCTCTACTGCCTCTCAAGCTGACCAGGATACCTGGAAAATTAAAAATGAGGAAGCATTAGGGTTGATTGGTATATCATTAAATCTTGAATTGTATGTTTTAATCTCTACTTGTGATGAAGCCCATGAGGCTTGGAATATCCTTAAGAATACTTATGATAGTGCAGATGAAGCTAGAAAGATTCAACTTCAAGATCAGTTAGAAGATCTTAGATATTCTGATTTCAATTCTGTTGATGATTTTTTGTTAAAATTTGATTCTATCCGTTCTTTACTTTCTGGTCTTAAAGTTACATTATCTGATGTTCACATTATTCACATCATAATTAGGAAATGTTTACCACGACAGTTTCAACAATTCATTACAAACATTTAGTCTCAGTTAGCTATTCCATCTTTAGCTAATCAACTTACTTATTCTATTTTTCAAACTATGTTAAGGCAAGAGGAGGCAAAATTAATTCAGTTTGGCATACTTAAAGTTAATGACCTTGCTTATGTTGCTAAAATTCACAATATATCTAATAATAATAATCACAATAATCAAAACAATCAACAGTCCAACAACAATAATTCTAGACAATAATATAATAATAATTACAACTCTAGGAGACCACATTGCACGTACTATGGTAAGGATGGCCACATAACTCAAAACTGTTTTAAGAAACAAAGGGATCAATCCCCTAATCAGAACAATTCCATTGAAAAATCAAATGGACCTCAAACTCGTCATGCTTTTACTGTTTGTTTTAATCTTGTTAAACCTCTTATTAATACTGGTGTATCTCATAAAGCTGTCTTTGATTTTATTGAACCTGATACATCTAACATTCCAATTCAATTGACTAATAATGATAGTTGCAAAGTTGAAGGTTTTGGAGATGTGTCTGTTCCAAATGGTAAATTACATAATGCTCCCTATGTATCCTTTGATGAAATACTTGACCAAGAAAATGACATTATATCCACTTTTCTAGATGTGACCTTACCATCCTTGCATACAACTACTTCTCATGACCTATCCATTATTCCTTTTCCTAATCCTACTGTTTGTGCAGAAAATATGCATCCTAATCTTTTTGAAAATTTTGATGAAACTAATGCAAATGATGATATTTAGAGTAGTTTTAATTCTAAAAATAATTTCTATTATTCTGATTTTGAAGATTTAAATTCTGCTTTTGATTCTAAGGAAAATGTTGATAATATTATGAAAGATGATTTTGATGCTTCAAATTATATTTTTGATGTTGCAAATAATTCTGATGTTTCAAATTATCCTTATAGTACTTTTGATGCTGATTCAAGTTCTATTTTTACCATGACTGATGATTCTACTTATGATGACTTTAAGTCAAATTCTGGTTTTGATACCTTTGACTCAAATTCTGGTTATAATACCTTTGATTCTGATTTTGATAATGATGCAAAATTTCTATTAAATTCTAAAAGTTATTATCCAGATTATACATTTACTAATTCAAATCTAGGTGGGCATTTTCACTAGACGTACTTGGTTTCTAGATTCAAGTTATAATGATGCAGATTATGAAGACACTCCTTTTGACAACTTGGACCAACAGCAATGTGAATCCACATCTTTGAAGCATTCAGATTTTGCTCACTCACCATGCTACATAAGAAGAACTGTTTTACCAAAGAAAGTGCCTCACAACCATGAACATGTTGCAGATTACTGTAATAATTTGGGTCTCATACCCATCAAGCTCATTTCCCCAAGTAAAGATTAAAGGGGGATGTTAGAATATGTAATCTTTCCTTGGTGAAATATATTATAAACCAAGGTAGTTTAGTTTATTTATTATGTAAGTAGGAGATTCCTATAGAATCCCTACATGAACACTTGTCCTCTTGTCCATGTGTGAGGACATAATATTTATTTGTAATTTCTTTTTATTCTAGATTCCTCCTTAAGAGGAAATAGCACAAGTGGCACACACATTATGAATGTGGCTCACATGCACATGGGAGTTACATTCAACTCCTTTCTTCTCATCTCTACATAAGAGATGCTTCTTTTCTCATTCTTAGACATTCACTTGCAACACTTAGTTTATCATTCTCATTCTCTTGAAGCATTGTATGAGCATTTTGCTCTCATTCTCTTTCTCTCTCTCTCTTAGGCCTTTTGGCCCATTCATAATAATATCACGGGGGTTTTTTTACGCTTTTCCCCCTTCAAAAACATTGTCTCATATTGTTTGGTGAATGCTTCTAGACTTGGTTATTTCATGGTATGCATTTCCTCACACTTTGCTCATTAGATTAAACAAGATCTTTTTTGCTCTTCCTTATCATTTCTTACAGTAATGTAATTGATCTAATAGAGAAGACACTAAAAGGGTGATCAAAACATATAGAAATAAACTGATATAGAGATGAAACTGATGACAATAAAAATTAGAAGATGAAACTGATCTGCTCCAAAAAATTTAGTAAAAAATGTCACGGATAGGGTGAAAGTTGATCTGTACCCAAAGATAGGGAAAAAATTGATCTATTCCTAACACTTTCAGATGAAATTTTTATAGAATCTGCAACTGTTCTTGTACTACCCATAAAAGATTCAACAACTCTGTAACCTATTCCTACACATAGAAAAATGGGGGAAAATATTGGGAAAAAGGGTTTGCCTTGGCCAAACCCTTATTTAGGAATTGATTTTTGAAATATTATAGAAATTGCATAAAGGAAATAATGTAAAAAGGCAAATTTCTTATTTACCTTGCATAAAACCCTCGTGAACGGATGCAGAAATCGCTCAAATCTATGAAGATTCTTGAATGTACTTGAAATATAATGAGTTGACTTTGGAATGTGATGTAGAAATAAGGATGCCTTCACAAATGTATAGATCTATGATTGCCACTCCAAGATCTAGAATATAGATATGCTTGACAAACCACATGAAATGATTAGTTAATCTTCTTGCTTGATTGAAAATTTCTCTACTTGGCCATCATGGGAGAGAAACTTGCATCAATTGGAGAAGACTGCCTTTGATTTGATGGATCTTGAAGAAAATAGAGTCTTAGAGATCTTGATTTGGATGCTTCCCTTCAAAGCTTGAATCCAAATCCCCAATTGCTCAACTTTGTTGTTTGATTTCTTGATGGATAGCTTGCACTTGACTATGATAACTTGCACATGATTGATTCCTATCAAATGAGGGGAGAAGAGGTCCTTTTATACTTTACTCCCTCAATTCAATATTCAAATTTGATCCAAGACAACCATAATTGAAAACCTCAGAAGAAGACCCCGATATAGGGTTCTAGGAAAAATTTGGAGGCAAAACCCTAGGGACAGATCGTCATTGGTGATGTGTCCTAGGTAAAATAGGCTTAAATTTCATCAAGATATCAGAGATAGTGATTAGGTTTAGGAAAAGAAAAGACAAGTCACATAGATCAAGCATAATGGGCATTCAAACCTTGAAATCACCAAAATGGGGTTGAATAGGTCCTAAGACATCTAATTATGGATGCTAACATTTTAGGACTATATAGATCCATCCAAGAGTCAACTATTTAGATTTCTCCCTAGCCTTCATTTCTTGTTTGATGGATACTTCAAAAATAGAAGAAGCTAAGGGATCCACACTTAAAGAAGATTTTGTGATCTTCTAAATCAATGCAATAAGTTGCCCTTTCTCCTCCTTGAGTTTTTATTTCTTCTCCCAGAGTTCATCATAACCTTGGGCCAACATTGCTATAGAGTATTGTGCATCATTTTTCAATCTAGTAGAAGTCAACTTCCCCAGTTCCACTCTTGTAAACTTGTAATTAACAATCCACATTTCTTCCAATGGTTTATCAGTGAGAGGTTCTGCAATCTCAACATACTTCCCCTCATTTTTGTCCACAATCAATCTTGAAGTTATCTTGGATTTATTAGCATTTTCTGGTTTAGATTTATTAATCTACTAAAAGTTAAGCATGTTAGAAGAGACCTCTTGTTTCTTTCTCTTAGGAGTGAGAGAACTTAGCCACGCGGGTAGATATGAAAAACATGCTTGAGACATAACAACTATAGCTTGCGTAGGATCATCTTGAGACTCTACCACAATTATCACTATAATTGGTTCTTCAATTTGGACAACCATAATATTTTGCATGGATGACATACTCTAAGAAGCCTATGTCACAAATCTATAAAAGCCCATAATGTTGGTATCAAGCAAAGGTACTGACACATTTGACAACATAGGATATGTAGAACAAGACTAAAAAATATTCACTAGATTGCGAAGAGGAATTTCAAAAGGGGATTTAGTAGTTGATGAAGAAACAAAGTTACTCTTAGAGCTACAGGTGTAACATAGACCGTAGAAAAGGAATTAACATCATTATCTAGGGAGACATAGGAATATCCATAAACATAATAGATGCCTGAATTTGTATCATCATAGGGGCAGCTTCTGTAACCATTGTAGGAAGAATTTTTGAAATATCTTCTTCTTGGAGTTCTTCCTTGGTCTCAACAATTTGTATTTTCTCCTGCTACTCTCCCTTTTTTTTTTGATACCTCCTTAGGAGATACATTCACAACCCTTTTTACCTTGAGCTTGATCTTGGTTCTAGAAGAAGAGGCACCTTCTTTAATATTTACCCTTATTTTAGACGTACGCCCAACTGGCCTCACCATATCATTACTTGATCCAAATTTAAGCTTTATTATTTGAATACCTTTGCTCTTTAACCAAGTATTAGTGTTGGTTAAACTAGAATAAAATTTGTCATGAATTGACATGCACTCTCTATGTGACCACTGAATGAGTGGAATAGAAAGATCTACAATTCTTTTCTCTACAAATTCCAGATCAAGGATCCTTTCGCCATCCACCACCCTTTTTGGAATTTTGGTCAAGTTAAGGTCTATGATTTGCTTCAAGGTAAGTCTATTACAATCTATCCTCTTGATATCATCCTCTGTATGAAGGTAAATCTAAATGTCTTCAAGGCAATGAACATGAGTGGAAGACCTTTTAATTTTGTCTTTCATCACTCTATAATCAACATCGCTTCTTGCCTCAAACTTTTTCAATTTGATCTCCATCAGTTCTATTTCCATGGCCTTGGCTCTCACTAAAGTTGTCAAGGAATACTTCCCAATCTGCAGGGACTTGTGAGTGGATATGCTAATCCCTTACTTATGTTGGGCTAACTAATATGCATGAACAACCATCAATTACCTTGCTAATTCTATGAGGATGATTCTTTTAGTAGGATACCGAGGAAGCATGTAGGGATGATCATCATAACAACCAATTCAAGGTAGGAAACTGAATAAAGAAGCACTTGTATTCATTTAGACGGTAGGAACTTCTGAACGTTGTTCACACAAGATGTCACCAATCGCCTCAACCCAAAATATCTATTGTTGCTTTTGTCTTATTGCAAAAATGTATCTATACATCCATATCTCAAAAATATTAGACTCCCTCAGACCCATGATTCGGCTCAAGAGGGTAATTATGTCATTAATATCCTCTTTGCAGTCATTACAAAACAACTTGGGGCATCAGGATTGACAATTTATCTTTTGCAAAAGCCACTTTTCATTGATGTGCCTTATGCATTCCTTGGTTTTCTGGTTATAGTGATCAAAAGCCTTCTCCATCATTATGCTTGCATATATTGGGGTAGGGGGAACTTTGAAGGTTTTATCAATGGTTTCCTTATCCAACCAGATAATGATCTTGCCATCAACATTCTTGATGGTTCTTGACTTCTTGTTGAAGTGAGATGCACAAGAAAGGACAAATTCAAGTTCCAAGGCAACCACCAGGAAGGTAAAAACTAAGTGTATATGACTTTTCAACATCAACTACACATCATATCTTCTTCACTTGTAACTGGCCTCTCAAGAAAATCAAACATATCAACATATCCAATTTATGTATCCCTGATTTCATCAATGTGAGAGGTCACTTGAGTAGGTGCAATTGCATTCTAGTATTTGCCATATTTGAACTTCACTTTCTAGTTGGTGGGAGACACTGACTCTTCTAACATTGAACAAGAAGTTGCAAGGTTGCAATGAAAATTATAGATAGAACATCATTTTGTGCTATAGGGGAAGCCATGGAACGTTCTTCAAGAGAAGAAAGTTACAAAGCACTAAAGCCACACTTGGGAAGAACATGAGAAGAACAATTTTGGAAGAACAAGAATGGGAATGACTTCAAAATGATACCATCAGTGAATTTTGGATCTTGGGAAGTACATTGCAAGTGGGGAAGAATATGAGAATTTCATTCACAAATAGGAAGATATTATTGCACTTTTCATATATATGGGAAGTACACCAACTTGCACTTGTAATTGTAGCTCAAAGACCCAATTTTAAGTGACTTAATTTGGGTTTTGGAAGATCAATTGCAAGTATAGAGAAGTACCTTATATTTTACGAGTGTAAAATATGCCTTTTAAGGCCAAATTTGGGTCTTGGAAGATCCATTACGAATTTGGGAAGAACAATCTTATTGCATGTGTAAAATATGCAATGATGTTTCCAAAACTTGAAATTATCAATATGATTGAAAAATTTGAGTCTTAGAAGACATAACACAAGTTGGAAAAATGTGGGAAGATCCTTCACGAACTTGCAACATTGAGTGGCCAGGTGGTGGAATGCCACATGACCACCTTGACCAGTTTAAACGATATGGTGGGCAGGTTTAAAGTGTGGGCCTACACACGTCTTGGTCGACACACCAAAATGATAGTAAGTAGACATGTTGAACGAATGAGATCAGAACATGTGACAAATCGCCGAATCATTGAAATAAATTTTAATAATTTTAATTTGGGATTGCCAACTTAATGATCTAGGTGGACTATTAAAAACATTAAGTCCACATATGTGAACTCCGAAGTTAGGGTACGCACGTTATAGCTCCTCTCCCCTATGTACATTGAATCAGCCACGGTCCTGTCTCGTAAATTTAGAAATCACGTTGCGGGTTTTGCAAGGATATACGATAAAGTGGTGAAAGAGTCTGGGCAGTTGCAAAAGGATTTCAGAGTACATACTTGCTAGGTATAGCATTGGGTTTTAAAAGGGTTTTGGAGAGTTTTTTTGAGGTTTTCAGGAAGTGAACGGTTCTCCGATTTCCGGTAGCAGAGCCTCCTGTCTTTTGCAGAAATGGGCGTAGGCTTAACTGCCGTAGGGGAGGAAGATGGACAGCTCCGTTTAGACACAGAGAACGGTGAAGAAATCAGACATGTTCAGTCACAAGTGGCCATTGTGCTGGGGAATCGAAACCCCGAGCAGCCTGGGACGCTCTACATCACCACCAAGTATGAATAATATTTGCGCACCGTTCATTCTTTCTTTATTTCTGTTCTATGTCTGTTTTACTGGTTTGATAAATTCTACTTGTTTAAGCAGCATGTTTTGAGGATATCATTGTTTGGCTAAACTTGGGTAGCCATGGGATATGGGTTCCTTTATACTCATGCAAGGCTTGCCACTGGTCTTGTTAGTAGTGCTTTGCCACCCCAAAATTCAGTTGTGGTACAGTACTCGAAATTGTATCATCTTTCTTTTTAGTTTGTTCCAAATTTCTATGGAGCAGCTAAGACTCAGAGTCTAGGACGCTCTAGAACTGAATTACTAGCCTTTGTTAGTCCTGATTCCTTTGTTGAGTTATAATGAATCCAGAATAGCTCGATATCAAACTGGTTCGGTCCGCTGAGGTACCACATCAAATATCTTCAATGTAATACCATCTGCTGTCCTTCGAGGTTCTGATTTATACCACGCTCTGTTCAGTTAGGCACGCGCTGTTAAACCGCACTTAGAGTTACATGGTTGTATTACTTATCATTATACTTTCCTTTCGGGATGGATGAAGCGTGGTATCCAAATTTGAATTTTATATTTAATTCTTTACCATATAACGGTTGCCTGTTGAGGTAAGCTGCACCCCACATTAGATTGACATATAACTGATTATTATCGTTATTGTTGGGCCGCGCCCAGAATTGGATGTAGCATATGAGTAACTATTATGCTGTCCTTGTGTGTTGAGGTGCCCTGAACATGTTTGTGAAACAACACGTACAGTAGAGATAAAGAGGCACTTTGCCATGGAAAACCAGGCGAAATATTCTGCCATCTCGGAGGCTGCCTTTATATCAGAACAATTTGAAAAGTTTTGTATAAGAAGTGCAGGGGAATCATCAAAAGGATAACAAGTAGAAGTATGAATCCTGATAAGAAATAAATAGGGTCTTGAATTTCCTTTCAAGTCCTTTCCACTTACAGTTTGGTAAGCATGTTTCAAAACACCCACATGGAGTGTCCTTCGTTATAGCCATGTTGTCTCAGGAGAAATGTTAATGGTCCCGTTGATGCTACTAAAACCATTGGTAAAATAGAGAAATTTGAAAAGTCTCGGAGGCTGCCTTTATATCAGAAAAATTTGAAAAGTTTTGTATAAGAAGTGCAGGGGAATCATCAAAAGGAAAGCAAGTAGAAGTATTAATCCTGATAAGAAATAAATAGGGTCTTGAATTTCCTTTCAAGTCCTTTCCACTTACAGTTGGTAAGCATGTTTCAAAACACCCACATGGAGCGTGCTTCGTTATAGCCATGTTGTCTCAGGAGAAATGTTAATGGTCCCCCGTTGATGCTACTAAAACCATTGGTAAAATAGAGAAATTCTAGGTCATCTCAGAAGTCGCAGTGCTTATGATTTATTTTCTTCTTTTCTGGCAGGAGGTTGATTTGGCTGAACGATGAGAATAAACAACATGGTTATGGTGTTGATTTCCTGTCAATTTCTTTACATGCTGTTTCCCGAGATCCTGAGGCATACCCACTTCCTTGTATTTATGCACAGGTACTAATTTTGAATATTTAAAATAGTAGAAATTTAAAAATAGTATTTATTTATACATTCATTTTATTGTTTTCTTTGTTGGGAGCTTGCAGTTTTGGTTATTATGAAGAGAGATGCGGTTATATTCCTTAATGGGAATATCTTTTATCTCATAAATTTCAACTCCTAAACAGTAATGATACGGATTCCTGTCACTAATGAAATGCAGATGGAACATATCCTAACCAACCCCAAATCATGTCATATCAAGACAGGGTCAATTATTTATCAAATTTAAATCTCAATTCATATTTTTTACTTTAATTGTAATATTCACTCTTGTCACTGGAATATACTGAGTGAAATGGGCCATTAAGCTTAGAACATGTTGAAAATTTAGGTTCAGAAGTTGCTGTGGGGTTTATTTGAAATGTGTATACCTGAATATATTTTTTGTTTTGTTTTGAAAGTGGTTTTTTGCCACTCAAGGTAATTTACTAATACGGCTGAAAATGCTTGCTGATGTGTTGTGATCTGATGTCATTTTATTGTTTTAAAGCTTATGAATAGTATTGGAAAATACATTAAAACATTCCAAAGTTGCTATATTCGAAGGAAATGACATTGCAATGCATAACAAACATATAACATAGAAAAATACCTCTGATCTGCAGTTCTGAAAGTTCATCACAGATCTGGTACATGTCATAATTTGATGCTCAGTCATCAACAGCAATGCGTGGTGTCTCCCCTTGACAGAAATTATACCTCTAAGGGCAGCTATAGGTCAAAGAAGCCTTACCAAACATAGAAAGACCCCTGCAACCTGCTCAGAACTAAATGATAGCACTTTGACACAAGAATACCACTTAATAGCGACTGAATAATGCTCAGAAAACCTCCAGATAAGATTTATGTAGCTGATTGGCTGCCATCTTGCACTGGGACGGCTAGCTAGTTATTCAAAAACACCTTCTTCCAACTCAAACTGCCATAGAAACACATGCTATCGCCTTTACCATTCTCAATGCCTCAGAAATTGTGGTTTGGAATCCTCAAATCTCTCCCATAAAACCCTCGGCACAAATCTTAAAGCAACTCACTCTTGTATGGCCTGCCTGGCAGGGCGATTCCTCTTAGAAATTTCAAAGTCACTAAAAATCCTTCAAGTAACATATGGGAATTAGTCGTGCAGCTGAAGGAAGTGCATGTAAACAATACCCAGAAGCAAACAAGCAATATCCTAGAACATATGATGTAATGTCCCCTTCCTAATTTGTCCTAGAAGTTGCCCTAATTCACAATCATAACAGATTAGGGTTAGGGTTTACCAAATAAATGCTTTCTTTAATTGCATGAGACATAACTTGAGACCTTACATACACCATATAAACACAATACCAACATACAAAGGATATATGTACACCCACATACACACATATTCAATAATGCAAACATTATTTCTAAATTGACCAAGGATTAGAGAAAAGAGAATATATCTTCATAATTATGTAGTACTTAAATTATATGTGAATTCCAATTATAGACAATGTGGGTTAAGGAAGCATAGTCGGGTGCCCTAAGATTGTGGTTCTCCCTCCATATGTCCACCACCATTCTTCTATGATTGGAGTTAGTTGCAATTCACCACTAGTCCCCTGATGTACGGGTTGGGGAGGTACTTGCAATAAGGTGCCCTTAACGGTTCTCCCTCATTAACAGTGCAGTAGGGTGCCCTCCTAGCTGTTCTCACTTACTTGCCACTGCAATAGGGCGTCCTTAGCGGTTCTCCCTCAACCACAGTGCAGTAGGTTGCCCTCCTAGATGTTCTCCCATAACTGCAACTGTGATAGGGTGCCCTTAGTGCTCTCTTTTAATTACAGTGCAGTAGGTTGTCCTCATAGCTGTTCTCCCTTAACTGCCACTGCAATAGGGCGCTCTCAGCAGTTCTCCCTTAATTGAAGACTCTTTCCCATTTCCTTGTGACTGACTATTGCAAGATTCTAATCATGTTTTTCATATTGATTAACATCAAACAGAGATGCATAATAAGTTCATATAGATAAGCTAATCAATGATGAGTACACATAGATAATATTAATTATGCTGTGCTAAGAAGCTATAATCAACAATGCATTATTAATCATAGACATCTATAATTACCAGTATGCTATATATAAGGAGCTCATACCAAACTGCGGTATTGGATCAAACTATATATTTTAATATTTTCTGAAATTCTGGCCTTGGCACTGGATATTATTCAATCTGCTGAGGGTTCTTGTTTCTGATTCAATGCTTGCTTTATTCTTTGAATTTGATGCCTTCTGTAATGTCCCCTCTACCCCGGTTAGTTCTTAGTTGGATGATCCTGCAATAACAAAGTTTAGTGAAGGCACAAAAAGATAAAAATAGACGTGAAATTAAACATGTAGACCTACATATTTCTAAGTCCTAACACTTCCTGAGAGTAAGTCTGTCAGATTGGGTTTCCTAATCCTTGAGAAGGATCCTCTTGCTTGAATGATATAAGATCAATTCTAAGCGATCCCTGGATTATTCCACCGTCTTCTCTAGAGCGCATCCTCTAAGGTTTTTAGGAAGGCCACTATCTGGTCCTTTCTTCTTCTTGGAAGAGATATCCTCTATCCAAGGCATTTTACATATGCATATGTTGATTCATCAATATATACTGGCTATTGAGGATTATATCAACCCTCGGAGATTATATCAATATCAAATTGACAACGGGATTATACCAATCTCGAATTGTCATTCCATCAATCTCGAATTGACAATGGGATTGTACAAATCTCGAATTGTCATCATATCAATCTCTATTTCCCCTGATTGTTGCTTGGATCTTAAAATGAATATATTATTCACATCTCCAAGTTAGTCGAGGAAAAATCTCACAAGAATGAATATAAAATTCATTAACACCATCAACATCAATCAACTATTTGCAAATATTAATTTGTACCTGTATTTCTGTAATGATATATAATTCAATTATATTTGAATTCTGAATGTATATACAAAATTATATATATTTTCTTTTGCTTATTGTTTTCCCTCCCTGTTAATTGCTGGCTGTATATACCATAAATATATTTCCTTTTGTCTCTGTTTATTCCCGGGATGTAAAATACAAAATTATATTCAATTTTCTTTCTTTTCTTCCTGTTAAAGTGGCTGATTGTATATAAAATATATTTTTCTCCATATCCCCTTTTCTCCCCTCCCCGTTCCCCTTTCCTTTCCTCTTTATATGCGGGGGGGGGGAGAAACTATGTTGTTTATCCCGTGGGTGAGGGGACTCACACCCTCTCCCCACGGGTGCGACTACAAGTTGCGCCACTTGGTGGTTGCGACTGCAAGTCGCACCCCCTGAGTGGCTGTGACTTCAGTCACAACCCTTGGCTGCGACTTCAGTTGCACTCTGAGGGAGTCGCTGGTACTTTAATCTATTAATTTTATTAATTTGTTTATTTATTTATTATATGTATTATTTTATATATATTTATACTTCTATTAATATTATATATTAATATATATAATATATTAATGTATGTGATAATTGTTAATATGTTAATTATTAATATATATATATATATATATATCATTTTATGTATGTATATTATTAATATATATACATAATATATATATATATATATATATATTATGTATATATATATATATATATATATTATGTATATATATATATATATATATATATACATAATATATATATATATATATATATATATATATTATGTATATATATTAATAATATACATACATAAAATGATATATATATATATATATATTATGTATATATATTAATAATATACATACATAAAATGATATATATATATATATATATATATATATATATATATTAGATTCATATTTAATGTATATTTCTATAATTGTTTAATAGATATAATTGCTAATGTGTATATTAATTAAGATACATGTTAATACATGTTCTTATACATTTATAGTCTGATATTAATTGCATACAAAATATGATCCATTTCCTTGATTTATGTTAATTCAATTTCATGATGAACTTATTTTGTTTATTTGGCCTGACTTCCTCATAGGTCTGGTGTTTAATCACAGGTTATCACACCTTCCAACAAATGAGGGTCTTTTCTCTTTTAATGCTATTATATATCTCAGATTGCTGGAAAGTAATCTTTCTGTATCTTCATTTCTTTCTATTTCCTCCCTTTTCGATCATTGTGAGGGATCGATGTCCTTATAGCTTCAACTTGCAAAGGTCACATCTCTTCATGATAACTGCTGCTTAATTAATGATGTTTATAAGTTACTGATCGCCTTTCTTGATTGCTAACAAATTGCCACCTCTTAATAAACAGGTCGCACCCGTTTCATGAATGAAACATTGCAATTGAAAATTGTTGACTTTGACTAATCTTTTTGGTTTGAAACTATATTATCACTACATTATATTAGTCATATTTTTTATTACTGACTTTCATTACTCAAACAAATTATATCATTATCGTAACAATTTTGTCAACCACTTATTAAACTTCTTTAGCACAACCTTTTATTATCACTGCTTGATAGAATGATATCCGCTGCTTTAAGAGATCAAACATATCATATTTAAATCGCACCACTGATTTCTTCACTGTCATATTAATATAGTTGCTGTTCAATAAGGAAGTCTCCAATTAAAGAAATTGTTGCTGCTTCTTATAGTTGCTATCATGATAATATGGTTGTTGCTGTATTTGACTAAGTGTGTCTATCAATACAATGGAAACTTCCTCTGCTGATTACTTTATTGCTGCTTCAGTCGGCATAGGAAAGACATGCCCAGCTAAGAAGGGAAGTCAATCTCACGTTATCTTGAGATAATATTTAATTGGCCCCTTAAGAAAATATACTGGTGAATTTCTCATGTGTGCCAAAGTTTGAAAGCTTTGTTAATGAATCATTAATAATCTCCTGATGTTTTTCTACACTCATATTGGAATCGCTGTTATTGAGCTTATGTTTTTCCTTGGTTCTGAGTGATATTCAAGATGCCTAACCAAAAACTATAAGTGTAATGGACTCTTCGCTTAGTTGCCGGATTCGCCTGTACAGGCCCGGATTCGGGTCGGATCCGTGACGGATCTGGGCAGGGTCCTTGCAAAAGCTTGTGGATCCGTCCGGATCCGCGAGCCTAGTTGCTGGATTCGCCTGTACAGGCCCGGATCCGGGTCCGGATTCGCGTCGGGTCTGTGACGGATCCGGGTAGGGACCGGATGGATCCACAGGCTTTTGCAAGGACCCTGCCCGAATCTGCCACGGACCCGGGGGGATCCAGCACGAATCCTTGAGGATCCCGTGTGGATCCATGCGAATCCCTAGGGACCCGCGGCCTATGAAGGCATAAAGCACTTAATATGTCTATTTTTTTTTTTTTTTTTTCATCTAACCCTAAATTGACAGGAGGATTTATACAAATATAACATTTAAGTATAAGTTTGATTTATTTAATTTCTTATACTTTAATTTATATTTGTATAAATACAAGTTAAATACATTCCCGGATGTTTGAGATAGGTTACAACTTCATAGGAGTTAAGATGCAAATTCTAGATTCGAAAAATTCCAGACTTAGCCAAATTTCAGGATTCAGCAAGCCTTCAGCAGGGTTACCTCCCACAATCCATCATGGCTTTCTAAGGCCAAACTGAAGCTGGCAAAAGGATTCTCAAAGGATTTTAACTCGTTTTATCACAAATCACTTGGTTTCGACCCCATCTCTATGACAGACTTAGCTTAGCTCTCGCCCAAATCCCAGTCAGACATGACTTTCCAATAGGCCAAAATCACTCAAACCTCATTTGCCGGACCTAGGGACTTGAAAACAACCACCAACAAAGACTACCTAAGACCTAGTTATGAAGACTTTGACATTTGGCATTGATCAATGATCAAGCATCATAGGTTCATAGTATGAAATGATTTAGTTTTAGAATTATGTATATTTCTCTTATATTTTTGGATATATAATGCACACATATATATATATATATATATATACACACACACACACACTCACGAATCCTTACGAATCCAAAACGGGAAAAAAATAAATTCACGAATCCACGAACCGGATTCTCGAACCCGAATCCGTCCCCGAACTTGAATCGGCAACTAAGACTCCTGGGAGTGCTGTCACCATCAGATATGGATATGAAACTGAATGTCATTATTTGGATGTAGCTGCTATATCTCGGTCTTAGAATATTTCCTTGTTTCGTGGGTGCTAATCATTAACCTTAATTGGCCTCCTTAATTGATTAATTAGATCACTTGTATGTTTGCCCTTAGTTAAGATAATCACAATCTTATCTAATGTCATTTATTTCACTGATTATGCCTTAGTCTATCTTATTTAATGTCACTTATTTCACCTATTATTTATTTAATTTTTTAATTATTATTTATTATTAAATCTTATTTCAGAAAGGGGACATTACATATGAACCAAAATGAGGGTCAACCTGTGGCTGGAATTGTACAGCCAGGTCTGGATATTCACCAAAAAGTCTTGTAAATGCATCAAAACATTGAATATCACCAATCACAACAAACCCCAAAGTCTGAATCAAAATACCCTATTAATCTTCATCCTCGCAAACCCCCAAATCACCAAAAACTCAAGCAATCAAGCGTATTCTCTGAATGAAACTACTAAACCAGAAAGATTTCAGAGGGTTTTCGTCCTCATCACTTGTGCAAACTCCAAATGAAGAAATGAGAACCCAAACTCCATGTAATGAAATGAGAGCCTGGTGGAAAAAATTAGGCCATTTCAAAATTTTGAATATTTTATTCCCACGAAACCTTTTTAAAAATAACTTTAATCTTAAATGGCCTAGGCATCCAACTTGCAAACACAACTTTATGAAATATTTAACATTGAAGTTAAATATTTAATATTTAACCTTTTTAAGTCACTTAAAAATAATTTTTATTACCTTACTGAAAATTTGCCAGGGCATTGAAAAAGAAACAAGTTCTCATTGAAGTAGAACTGAAGCTAAAGTAGTGTGAAGTTCCAGAAACAATAGCATTGTAATTGGAAACTCAAGCTCTCCAATCAACAATGAGTCCCCTAACCATCATGGAATAGCCTATGGGAACATGGGAAGGCTAATGGTAAGCAAAGCTGACCAGGTGCGAGAAAGGGACATTACAGTCCTACCTCCCCAAAATTGCTTGTCCTCAAGCAATTGTTGGTACTTGGTTCGAATGCTATAAGATCTGTTCATTGTCCCAAGTAGCATCCTCTACTGGTAAGTTCTTCACTTCACCAAGCATTCCTTGATAGTTCTTTTCAATAGAGTATGCTCCTTGAAATCAATCATTGCCTTTGAAATCAACACCAATTTACCTTCCTCATCCAAAGGAGGCAACTCTGAATAGGGAACCACATTATGCCCAAGTGCCTTGAGGCATGATATGTGGAAAATATTATGCACTTCGTTACTCTCGGGCAGCTCAAGCTCATATGCCACCTCTCCAATCCTCCTAGAGATCCGAAACGGCTCATAAAAACATGGCTTCAACTTCTCTGACCCACTCTTCTTGAGAGTGGATTGTTTGTAAGGCTGCAAATGCAAATAAACCATTTCCCCCACCCTAAATGCACGTTCAACACAATGTTGGTCTGCATACAACTTTTGCTGATTTCTGAGCATGTGAGGTGTTTTTTCTCAAAGATTCTCATTATGTCTTGACTCTCTTGTAATAGATCTTGGCCTTAAGCACTTTGCTGTCTTCAAAAAGCAAATCAATGAAGCTAGGAGCTTCAAAATCATAGAATGCAATGAAGGGAGACATCCCAATAGCCATGTGGTAGGTGGAGTTATAGCAATACCCGCACCTTCTGCTGCCCAAAAACATAGTTGTGTAAGTATCCTTCCACCTATTTGTTGATAATTTTAGTTTGCTTGTCTGTTTGTTGGTGGTAACTAGTGCTAGAAGTCAATTCTGGTCCCGCATAATTTAAACAACTCCTGGCAAAACAAACTCATATACTTGCCATCCCTGTCATTGACAAATTTTTTGGCATCACATAAAGCTTAAATACCTCCCTGAAAAATAATCTGCCACCAGAACCATTGTAAACACTGCTCAAATAATATAAAAATGAGCAAATTTCGTTAATTTTTCTAGTACTACTTAAATACAATCCTTCCCTTGCTTTTTGGGAAGTCTTGTAATAAAGTCCGTAGAGATGCTTTCCCATTTAGGTAGGGGCTGCAAATAACAAGCTGGGTAAATATGCTCATTTTTGTTTTGTTGGCATGTTGGGCATTCAAAAACATACTTAAGGACCTCATTTTTTTCCCCTTCTAGTGCCTATCTCTCACGAATCTGGCCATAAGTTTATAAAATCCAGGGTAGCTAGCCATAGGAACATCAAGAAATGTTTTCAAAACCTTTAACTTAAGCTTGGATTCAAGAACCAACAATAATCTATCCTTATAAAATATCTAAGTTGTCGATCCTGGTATCGATACGGATTTGGGTTCGGATTCAGATTCAGATTCCTGGATTTGGCAAATTTTTTTTTGGGCAGATTCTGGTGCTGCATGTATATATATAGATATTTTCATATATATATATATATATATATATATATATGTATACATATGTATGTATGTATATTCATGGATTCATACATGTAACATGTTCAATGTTCATTCATTCAAATATATATATATGTGTGTGTATATAGATTCATATATGTAACATGTTCAATGTTCATTCATCATTGGTTCGAAACTTCAAACATATAATTGGTTCATTCATCATTGGTTCATGTATATTCATAGAAAAATGCTATAGCTGTAGAACAAAGCAAAAACGGTGAAAAATGCTTGAGAGATGAATGAATGATCATCAAATGACCAAATGCACGCTTTATGGTCGAAATTAGTTGCTTTCTAGTTTAAAAAAACAAATGGCATATGGGGCCCTGTTTTTGGGCGCCCACAGCCTTGGGTGCCCATGGATTCCTCCAGATTCCGGACGTTCATCCGGATTCCCTGTGGGTTCTGCTCTGCAGATCCCAAAGGGAATCCAGATGCCCGTCCGGAATCAGAATCAGACTCACACCGGAATCAGGATTTGGGGCTAAATTGAAGGATCCGGCAACTTAGTAAAATATAAGCTCATCCCTTACCTTATACTTGTCATTATGCAAGGAACTATCCAACATACTGTTGGCAAGGGTGTTCTTGTCATATTCAGCAAGGATTTTCTCTTTCAAATCTGCAGATATCTCTGTTAATGAGCACAGATGTGGCCTTCTTTACAAAGGATCAGCCACTACATTTATTTTCCCTTTGACATAGTAAGCTTGCAGCTTACTGATCCATTTTTGTTGTTTGTTATTAAAATCTTTAATGATTTAGGAAGTATTTGAGGTTGCTATTCAGTCTTAACAATGAATTTACCTCCAACAAGATATCGTCTAAACTTTGCCAATGCATGCATAATGGTTCGCATCTCCTTATCATAAATGGAATAACTCCTTTCTGCACCTCTTATTTTCTTGCTTTGATAAGCAATCGGGTGTTTGTATTGCTTAACAACAGGCCCAATACCATCCCTTGAAGCATAGCATTTGAGCTCAAAAGGCTTAGAGAAATAAGAAATAGCCAAAATGGGGCATGTGCTCATCAATTGTTTGAAGTTATCAAAAGATTTTGTGTTGATCTGGACCAAGTAAAAGCCCCCTTTTAGTCAAATTTATGAGTGAGGCAGCCAACTATGAAAACCCTTTGACAAAACTCTTGGAGAAGCCACGTAACCCAAAGAACCCCTTCAGTTGTGTAAGATTTGTGGGTCGAGCCAATCAAGGATTGCTTTGATTCTTATAGGATCCACACTAACTACCTTAGAGTTGATTATATGACCAACATGCAACAATCTAATCATCTTGAGCTCACATTTAGACTCTTTTGCAAAGAATGTTTCAGCCTCAAGAATGCTAAAACCTCATCAAGATGCCTTTAAATGTTCTTCCCAAGACCTACTGAAAATTAATGTCATTAAAGAATATCAATACAAACTTACGCAGATACTTGTTGAAGACTCTATTCATACAAGATTGGAAGGTAGTCGGTGAATTGGTCAACCCAAAGGGCATAACTAGAACCTTAAAGTGGCCAAAGTGACATCTAAAGGTTGTTTTTTCAATAGCCTTCTTTTTAACCTGGATTTGATGATATCCTAATCCAAGTCTTTCTTGGAGAAATAAACTGCTCCATGTAGCTTATCTATCCGTGCTATTTTTAATTGTTTTCTTGTTTATGGCCATGGTCCCATCCTTCTTCACCATAACAACCGAAGAAGCAAATAGACTCGTACTCCATCTAAAGTGCTCCATCTCCAATAACTCCTTAACAGTCTTTTCAATTTCATCCTTATTTCTCTTACGATACTTGTATGGAGTGGTAATAATAGGCTTGGCAACCTCCTTCAAGTCAATTACATGTTTAATGCCTCTATCAGGAAACCTACTTGGAGGTATGCTACTAAAGACCTTGCTTTGCTTTAATAGAAAAGCTTGGATCTTTGGATGAAATGATCTTGTCTCCTCTTTTGATACTGTAGGCTTGAATATACATTCTGCTGTGACATGTTTGAACTAGACAATTCGTGGTCCTCCAGTGGAAGTTTCCCTCAAAACAATATTTTTCCCTTTTGATTTGAATTTCACCTCCATTGTCTAAAATTTAAGTGTGATTACCAAGGAATGCAACCATTAGAGGCCCAACATGGCATCTATGTTGCCAATGCTGATATAGGAGCATCTTGGGTTCTTGACAATCTTGCATCAACCAATTTGGTTTTCCTGTTTTCCAGTTTGTCAATCGCTGAGTTTCTTTCAGCGTTCCTTCAGTTTGGATCAGTTTCTGTTGCGTACCTCATGGAGTGTTCTTGTCATCATGTTTTACCTTTACCTAGGTTTGCACCTTGATTGGTTTCTTTGCGTATGAGATATCTTAGATTCTTTGTGGGACTTCTCTATTGTTCATGTTTCACGACCAGTTTGTATTTTCCGATCTTGCAAAGGATTTTCTTGATTGGTGAAGCTTTGTGGCTCATCTCTCGATGATTCTTTATCCATGGCCGACCTGCTTGTGGGTTCACTTGTCATGTTTTATCTATTTGCAGGGTATTCTTGTGATTTAGGTCCTGACCTATAATGTAATATGTTTTCTTGATCTTGGAGAATGTAATATTTCTCAGGCCGACTTGATGCTTGCGAAGGCTTTATAAGCTTGTGTAATTGATCCTTTAGGGAGATGAAAAGTAGTAGTTAGAGCTAGTTAGTGAAAGCGTGTGATAGATAGTATAAAAAGATAACCTATTAAAGGTTACAATCAGGCCTGTATGCTTGGATTGTAAGATTGCATGTTGCAGGTCCATTGTACTTAATTATTTGACAATAAGAAGGCTGATCTTGCATATCTCTCAATTATTCTATATTGTTTCTGTTGTGTGACTCTTGTTGCAAGGATCAGATTGACTTCTTTGAGGTTACTCCTGTCCTTGGTTGCATCATTTGGTATCAGAGCTAGTTTCCGTTCCTTGTGGAAGTGAGGTCCCTATTCCAGAGCTTGCAAAGTCCTGAATTGGTTGTTGTGGGGTGGCAGAGTCAGGATCTGATCCGCAATTGTAGAGGATTCGTCCGTAATGGCTTTCAAAGGACATGCTAGAGGTGGAGGAAGGAGAGATGCAAATCCAACAATATCGGGAATGTTGAGACAAATTGTAGCTAGGTTAGAAGCTGTGGAAACTACCCAGAGAAGAGGTCGGCATGTTGAGGATGTGAGTGATGAAGAAGAAGAAAGAGTTGAAAAAGCTGAAGAACAACTAGAACTTGATTAAGGAGGTGATAGATTTTTGAGAGCCTTGACTAAGGTTAATGCTAGGCCACATTTCAATCCACCTGATTATGATGGCAAGTTGGATTCAGATGAATTGCTTGATTGGATCACAAAGATGGAGAAATACTTCAGTTATGAAGGCACTGATGATGCTAAGAAGGTGAAGTATGCTTGCACAAAGTTGAGAGGATATGCATCCTTATGGTGAGAACATTTGCAGATTGATAGACAAAGGAGTTGCAAGGATAAAATCAAATCATGGGATTGGATGGTGAACAAATTGAAGGCCAGGTTCTCACATGTTGATTACCAAGTAAGTTTGTTTAGGAATTTGCAAAACCTAAAGCAAAAAGATCTTAGTGTGAAGGAGTATATCGAAGAATTTTATAGGTTTGATATCATATCTGGTCATACAGATGATGAGGTTGAAAGAGTTGCTAGATATTTGAATGGTTTGAGGGTTTCAATTCAAGATGAAATCAGTTTGGTTAAATTGCAAAGTATAGAAGAAGCCTACCAGTATGCCCTTAAGGCAGAAGAAAAGTTGAATAAGAGGCAAGAGCAAAGACAAAGAGGAAGAGGTGGAAGATTTCATGGAGGAAGGACATTTGCAGGAGGTGGAAGATCTTATTAAGATCCGAATAAAGGTAAGGCAAAATCCAAGGTAGAAGAAAGCTCATACCGAAGAGATGGCAAGAGTTTCCATCAAGGAGGAGGATCAAGTAGTTATGGAAAAGATGACAAAAGAGTGTTTAGAGGAACTTGTTTCAAATATGGAGGACACCGAGCCTTTGAATGCACCCAGGGGAATTCAAACAAGAGGACCGAGAACAAAAACAAATCTGCTTATGTGTAGGAGACATTCACATAATCTTTGAATCAACCAAAGGATGGAGAAGCCCTAATGATGAGAAGAGCCCTATGTCATGAGTAGACGGATCAGGAACAGTTGCCGAGGAAAAGTTTGTTCAAGACAAGGTGAAAAGTTGCAGGAAAATGTTGCAAAGTGATCATTGATAGTGGTAGTTCTGATAACTTAGCATCGAAGGAATTGGTGAACAAGTTGCAGTTGCAGAGGTTGAAGCATCCAAAACTCTATCAAATTGTGTGGATCAAGGATGATCATAAGATACTGGTAAGTGAACAATGCCTAGTGAAATTGAAAATCAGATCTTATCAGGATGAAGTTCTTTGTGATATTATGCCTATGGATGTGTGTCACATATTGTTGGGAAGACCATGGCAGTATGATTGACAAGCTTTGCATGATGGTAAAAGGAATAGGTATACTGCCTTTGCAAATGGGAAAAGACAAGTGTTGTTGCCTTTAGTATAGACTCCTAAAAGTGAGATTTGTACCGGTGTTAGAGTTAGTTTGGTTGAAGGAAATTCTTGGATGGCCTGAAGAGTGATAGTAGGTGTTATGCATTGATCCCTAAGAAGTCTGATTCAGAATCAGAAGAGGAACAACCTAAGGAGATAAAAGAGTTGTTGACAGAGTATAAAGACATAATATCAGATAATGTGCTTGATGGATTGCCACCTGTGAGGAGTATTAGTCATTGCATGGATCTGATTCCTGGAGCTAGTTTGCCTAATTAAGCATCACATCGGATGACACCTGTAGAGAATGAAGAATTGAATAGACAAGTGCATTAATTCTTGAGGAAAGGTTTGATCAGAGAAAGTTTGAGCCCTTGTGCAACTCGCAATGTTAGCACCTAAGAAGAATGGAGAATGGAGGATGTGTACTAATTCAAGAGCTATTAATAAGATCACAGTGAAGTATAGGTTTCCTTTGCCTAGGATGTGTTGTCGGGATAATTGTATGTACGGGTTATTATGTTAGTAAAGTATTATGTTACTCTCGGTCGTTAGTGACCGAGAGGTTAGACAGTTACGTCACGACGCTTCGGTCGTGACCCTTCGGGTACTTTATATACTCTCTCGGAGGTTGGACATGGGAGATAATATTGTATAATCATTATGATATAAATGTACTTGCCGGTCTGGAATGATTAATGAAAGTATTTATTATTCTCTGATATATTCTGTGTTTATTATATTTCCCGTACGATGTCTGTGCAATACTAAGTTTACCCCAGCGGGTAAACATCTGGCGCCGCTGCCTAGACGTACTCGGGGAGAGAAGTGAGGAAAGGATTTATGCCCAATGTTTTAAATAAAGATAGAAATAAAAAGGCACAAGATGACGAAGGCGAAGCCGCACAGAAGGCTTTGATCTCCGCGCAACAACGTGAACGTCGGTATAGGCTGAGGCAACTTGCCAAGGACCAGCTTGCCGGAGGGTTGCCCGAAGGGAACCTCGGAAGTGGTACGGAAGGTGCAGAGGCCGACGGAGAACAATTCACTTTGCCGGAGCATCGGAGAGTGCGGAGTAGGGAAGAACTACTCGAGGAAACACAATTGAGACAGGTCTTACTTCAAGAAGAGCGAGACCGGTTTGAAGATTTGACCCGTACACCACGTGCGGAGGACCGAGACCACGAAGGGAATCGTACTGTCGAAGGTGATGGTACTGCCGGAGGTGCCAGTGACAGTACGGCCGAAGGCACTGCGAATGCACAGGCGAACCCTCCGTTGGAACCAAGGACTCCATACAGTACGGTCCCACCAGTCACACAACTACCGCACGAGCAAGTGCCACTAGTGAACACTACACACAATACTCAAGGAGGAGGTGGTGTCAGAGTATTGAATCCCTCGCGGAGGCAACAACCTACCATGGCTGCGAGGAAGCAGAAACTGCCCAAGTTCACAGGCCAAGCGAAGGAGGATCCTGTTCGGCATTGCCGGACCTGTGAGACTATATGGGCTGCCAATGGAGTTACCGACCAGGACAAATGGATCCGCCAATTCCCTGCAACATTGAGGGAGGGAGCCATTGACTGGTACTCGGATGTTGACAAGACGAGCCTGACGACATGGGACCAGGTCAAAAAGGCCTTCCAGACAGAGTTTCAATTGTTACGAGATGATAATGAGATATTAGCGGAAATCTACAATACTAAGCAAGCGAAGAATGAGTCCGTCCGTGCATACGGACGGCGACTCAAAGAACTCATCGGGAAGATGGAGTCGGCCCCAGCGGATGAACTGAAGAAGAGGTGGTTCATAGAGGGACTCAAAACCTCCCTACGAAAGAAAATGAAGATAGTTCCACCTACTTCGTACAGTAATGCATACAACCGAGCAATGGATTTAGAGAGTGAGTGTAAGACCTCCAAGAAGATGAGGTCATCTTCTGACGATGACTCGGAGACTGAAAGCAGTGAGGATGGGTCGAGCAAGAAAGTGCTCGCGTTGCAAAAAGACCTTGAAAGAATGATGAAAGAACTCAAGGCCGCCAAGGGAAGTACCAGTAAGACAGGAGAAGATACGGTGTGGTGCACAGACTGCAAGGAAGCAAGCCACACAAAAGGTTCTTGTCCGAAGAAGGCTTTTTGCGATATCTGCCAAATCACAGGACATTCCACTAAAGAATGTCCCTACAACCTGAGGGCGAGAAATCAACAAGTGCTCTATGCACAGGAGCAACCTTCCACGTCTGGTACTGGCAGACAACAAAATGCTCCATCATCCGGCGGGTATGGAAACAACCGACGGGGAGGCCGAGGCAATGATGAGAACAAGCTGCGGGTCCAGTATGACGCGAAGGGGAGGCCCATGATACAGTGCAGGAGTTGTAACCAATGGGGACATTATGCCCGTGACTGTCAGAATGAGGCTACCGCTCCACTAAAACTGTGTCGGTGGTGTGGACCGGGGAACCATGAGGATGCTAATTGTCCGAAGCCCGGCTGCAACATCCTAGACATGGAACGAGGGGGCACGGAGAAGGTCCTCGCAATCACACGCGGGCAAATGAAGAAGGCCACATATCCTCACCCCCCGATAGAGAAACAAAGGATGCTCGAGGCGAAGGCTGAGATCGCGAAGGGTATGGAGGACCGAAGGGACTCCACAAATGTCGACATTTCTACTCGAGCAATGGCCGAACAAAATATTTTAAGGCAGATAATGCAATTGGAGGTACCAGTAAAGGTCAAGGACCTATTGGAAACGATGCCGCATCTCAAAACGGCTCTATTCCTTGGGCAAAACATTCCAGCAAGCACGGTTGAACGAACGGAGATCATGAGTGGCTCTGCAATTGACCCCATGACGCTATCGATAAATAATGGGCGGAATCCCGCAGTGGTGGAGATGGGTATTTTGGGTACCATCCTCACGAACACAATTGTCGACGGTGGGTCGGGCGTCAATGTCCTCCCGGAAGAAACTTGGAAAAGCTTGGGGAAACCGACGCTGTGGCCACCGACTTTCAATTTATTGGGGGCCGACCAGCACGGTATTAAGCCTCTCGGTACACTGATGGCGCAGCAGGTGACTATTGGAACCCAGCCTTTCACCTTAGATTTTGTTGTAATCCCTCTTAAGCAGAAGGGGTATGATGCCATCTTGGGTAGAGGGTGGTTGGTGACGGCCCGAGCCGATCATAATTGGAAGAAAAACACCCTCGCATTTGAAAAGGGGGGAAGGAAGTTTGTAGTGGACCTCAACACGCAGATGGTTGGGGAGGAAATGGCATCCGATTCAGAGTCAGACGACGGGATGGGCGGAGAGGAAGGAAACATGGAACCTAATGCCGAAGGGATATTGAAAGTGGAGGATGATACAGATTCGATGGACGGTCTATTCCACTGGCAAATGGGTGATTATGAATTATTTTCGCCGTCCTGCAACATATTGAAGATTGAGGAAGCCGAGAGTGAGTTCCCTCCGGAATATACAGCATACCGAGAAGGGGAAGTCGAAAGGAAAGAAAGCCCTGCCCAGGAGTTTTGGAAGGAGGAACCCATCTGGCACAAAGAAGCAAAGTTGGAAAAAATAAATCTTGGGGATGAGAGAAATCTGAAACCCATCGTTATGGGAGACAACTGGAATCCTGTGTGGAGGACCGCAGTCTTCAAAATCTTGATTCTCCTTTTTCTTCTTATGTACGGGCAAGAGGCTGTGGTCCTTGTAGCATTTATGGTCCCAAGCTTTTGGATCGCCATTGAAAACGGACTCGGCAACAAGGAGAGGGAACCATTGCACACTCGGTGGACTCTCGATGAACGGATACATGACGGTAGCAATGGGATGAAATTGAAACTTTACTCGGAGAAGATGGACCCGAGAGGAGGGACAAAGCAACCGAGAGGATGGAAAATGACTCGAGTGGTTAGGGATGCGACTCGAGAGCCGTCCGTACGGGCGACCAAAGAAGCCTTCGGACAGGAAATTGAAAAATACTCGTACGGCTATGCATGACCGTACGGTGGAAAAAAAAATTTGAAAAAAAAAATCGAAAAAGTGAAAAAATTGAAATTTTTTTGGAAAAGTTACAAAAAAAATATTTAAAAATAAAAAATAAAAAAAATGAGAAAGCACCGTACGGATGTACGGCCATATGGCAAAGTGAACTATTTGGAAAAAAGCATGCCGTACGATAGAAAGTGAAAAGGCCAATGTACGATATAGATCCGTACGGCTATGACACCGTACGGCTAAGTAGAAAAAGAAAAGAAAGCATTATTACTAAACGTCAGGACCGTACGGTTAAGTAGAGGGAAAATGGCACCGTACGATCGTATAGCAAAAGTGTGCAACACATAACTGTACGGACGAAATGTTTAAAGAGGAGCACCATACAGCAAAAGACAGCGAAGGGATAAGAGCAGACCGTACGGCACTTTCAAAACGCACGTGCAAAGCATGGTACGGTGTTCAAGCCGTACACCTTGTCCGCCGTACGAACAGCTTTCAAGGCGCGCAAGGAGAGGACCGAACGGCAGTGTGGTAACCACGGGGGAAGTGTCGTACGACAATGTGATAGCCACGGTGTAGGGGAAAAGCACCGTACGGTAATTGAAGATGTGCACATCCAAACACCGTACGGCAAAGGTGGCTAAGTGTTGAAATTCCGTACGGCACCAAGAGGAGATAACAGAGACTTCCGTATGGCATGATAGAAAATGCAGGCCGTATGGGTAGAAGGAGATCAATAAACAGCATTAGAGTTTTTGCATTCCGTATGGTTACAGTTTTTTTTTTTTTTTCATGAGGAATATTTTTCGAGTCCGTATGGCAAGGAATAAAAATGCCAAAAAAAAAAAAAAAACGACGACAAATCAAAACAGTTCAAAATGAGTAACTTATGGTACCAAAGGGAAGGGCATAATGAGGTAGTAAGGAAAACATAAGCGCTTTACAGAAAAGAGTATGGGATCAGAAGAAAATCACAAAATGGTGTGTTCCATAGACTTCTGTGTGGTTTTGAGAGTGCTAAATTGGTCTTGGCGGCGGGGGCGCTGCCCCTCGACCCCGCTGGGGGTGTTGCCCCATAGACCCCCAGTCGGTTCAGTTATCAGCCCTTGGAGAGTGTGACCTGTTGATGAGATCAGAGTTGCTACAAGCATGGAGTGTCTGCATGCCGGAGGTGAAGAGAGCACTGGAGCAAGTCTTTCAAGAGGGGTACTACGCTTTGAGGCACTTGGAGTAGGTGTTGGCTGGACATGAGACTGTCTTGGTGGATGCATAGAGAGCTCGGGAGGAGCTGACCACCCAGTTGGAGGCAGTAGAGCAACACTTGGCTCAGCGTACCCAGGAGTTGGAAGTAGAGAAGTTGGCACGGGTGGCTATCAAGGTCAGATTGGCTAGGGAGACAGTATGGTGTTAGCGGAGGCTATAGCTGAACAGTATGTTTTGGAGACAAGTTTGGTGCAGGCATGAGAGGAATGGGATGTGACGGAAAAGACCTACTGGACGCAGCATTGCCTAGACATCTGGCGCCGTTGCCTAGACATACCCGGATGGCGAGTAGGCATAATGGGCTTACCCGTTAGTGCGATAAACCCAGAAGCCGAGGAAGCCCGTACCGAGTTGTACGATGGAGAGGATAATCTGGCACGTGACTTCCGAATTTTGTTTCAAGTAGCTCTTGAAACTCACGTCCGAAGGGAGGCAACGAACGGAGACGTCCCTGCAGGCGTAGTGTGGGACGCGATTGGGGCGAACCCTGCAGCAAATCGGTTGTTGAACCAACTTCCACGGTTGTTGGCACAAGCAGCACTCGCACGACGTATTCGGCAAGAGGAAATTGACCGTGAGGACCACCGCCAGGAGATCCTCCGTGCATTCCACGCCCGAGAGCATCTTCGTCGCCGTCGGGAGGAAGGAAATGACAAACAGTAAAGTTGTTGAAGTTTGAAACGAAGGGGAACGGAACACAAAAATTCCATTGTAGTTCAATTGAGAATGTTGTAAAGCAACATGAATTAATAAAAAATAAGTGTTCTTTTTGATTGAGCAATGTGTATAGTTTGTCTTGATGCCCAATAATTTAAATAAAGATTGAAATAAGAAAGTGATAGATGATGAAGGGGAAGCCGCACAGAAGGCTTTGATATCCGTGCAGCAACGTGAACGTCGGTGTAGGCTCAGGCAACTTGCCAAAGACCAGCTTGCCAGAGGGTTGCCCGAAGGGGACCTCGGAAGTGGTACGGAGGGTGCAGAAGCCGAAGAAGAGTTCACTTCTCCGGAACGGAGAGTGTGGAGTCGGGAAGAGTTACTTGAGGAGACACGGGCGAGAAGAGCCTTTCTCCAAGAGGAAAGAGTACGGTTTGAGGTGGGTCTCTGTACACCAAGCGCGGAGAACCAAACCGGCGGAGAGGGTGATACTGCAGAGGGTGGCACGAGCACACCAGCAGACCCTCCGTTGGAACCGAGAACCCCACACGGTACGGTGCCAGGAGAAGGGCAAGTACCACCAGCCCAGCAACTACCGCAAGGACAAGTACCACAAGTCCAGACTACCCACAGCACTCAGGGAGGTGTGGGCACGAGTGGTATCGGTGCACCGCCTCCACCGTGGCCAACCATGGCAGTGAATAAGCAGAAGTTACCGAAATTTACGGGGCAATCCAAGGAGGATCCAGTTCGGCACTGTTGAACGTGTGAAACGATATGGACTGCACACGGGGTAACTGACGAGAACGAATGGATCCGTCAGTTCCCTGCAACACTGCGAGAGGGTGCCATTGATTGGTACTCGGACGTTGACAAGACAAGGCTCACGACATGGGACGATGTCAAAAAGGCCTTCCAGACAGAGTTCCAATTGTTACGGGATGATAATGAAATATTGGCGGAGATCTACAACACGAAGCAAGCCAAGAATGAGTCTGTCCGTGCGTACGGCCGACGACTCAAAGAACTCATTGGAAAAATGGAGTCGGCTCCAGCGGATGAATTGAAAAAGAGATGGTTCGTGGAGGGACTCAAAACATCCCTCCGAAAGAAAATGAAGATAGTACCGCCTACTTCGTATAGTAATGCATATAACCGAGCAATGGATCTCGAGAGTGAATGTAAGACCTCGAAGAAGACAAGGTCATCTTCTGATGATGATTCAGAGACGGAAAGTAGTGAGGACGGGTCGAGCAAGAAAGTGCTCGCATTGCAAAAAGACCTTGAGAGGATGATGCGAGAACTTAAAGCCGCCAAAGGAAGTGCTAGCAAAGCCGAAGAAGATACAGTGTGGTGTACGGACTGCAAGGAGGCAGGCCACACAAAAGGGTCTTGTCCGAAAAAAGCTTTTTGTGATATCTGCCAAATCGCAGGACATCCCCTTAAAGAATGTCCCTATAACTTGAGGGCAAGAGGCCAACAAGTACTCTATGCACAGGAGCAACCTTCCACATTTGGTACGGGTGGACAACAGAATGCTGCATCATCTGGCGGATATAAAAATAACCGCCGGGGAGGCCGAGGCAACAATGAGAATAAGCCCCGGATCCAATATGATGCCAAGGGAAGACCCATGATACAATGTCGGAGTTGTAATCAGTGGGGTCACTATGCTTGTGATTGTTAGACGGAGCCCGTGACTCCGTAGAAGTTGTGTCGGTGGTGCGGACCGGGCGACCATGAGGACGCTAATTGTCCGAAGCCTGGCTGTAACATCCTGGAGTTGGAATGTAGAGGTACTGAGAAGGTCCTGACAGTCACCCGTGCCCAAGCCAAAAAGGCCACGTACCCACACCCTCCGACGGAGAAACAGAGGGTACTGCAAGCGAGGGCCGAGATCGAAAAAGAGATACAAGACCGGAAGGAACCTGCCGACGCCGGCACTTCTCACCGAGAATTGGCGGAGCAAAGTATACTACGGCAGATACTGCAAATGGAAATACCCGTGAAGGTCAAGGACCTGTTGGAGACCATGCCACACCTAAAAACAGCTCTATTCCTAGGGCCTAACACGCCACCTACGAGGGTGGAACGAACGGAGATCCCAGGTGGCTGTGCAGCCGACTCGATGACGTTATCAATAAACCATGGACGGAACCCGGCAGTAGTAGAAATGGGTATCTTGGGTAAAATCCTCACGAACACCATCGTTGACGGAGGGTCGGGCGTCAATGTCCTTCCGGAGGAAACTTGGAAGAGTTTGGGGAAATCGACGCTGTGGCCACCAACCTTCAATCTGGCGTGCAGACACTCCATGCAGACATTCCATGCCTGTAGCAACTCTGATCTCATCAACAGGTCACACTCTCCAAGGGCTGATAACTGAACCGACTGGGGGTCTAGGGGGCAACGCCCCCAGCGGGGTCGAGGGGTAGCGCCCCCGCGGGGTCCTGGGGTAGAGCCCCAGGCGCGCTCCCTGTCGCGGTACAGGGCGGGGTCGAGGGGCAGCGCCCCCGCCGCCAAGACCAATTTAGCACCTTCAAAGTCAATGAAACGCACTATTTTTGTTATTTTTGTCTTCTCCCATGCTCTTTTCTGCAAACCGCTTATGTTTCCATTACTTCCTGCTCATGCCCTTCCCTTGGGTACCATTCGTTCTTCAATATGAGCTGCTTTGTTTTGTCGTCGTTTTTTTTTTAAATTTTTAGAATACCATATGAATTTCTTCCTTCATGCTTTCCCCTTCACACATCCCAATGCTGTACTGAACCCTTATGCATCTTCTTGTCTGTCGTATGGATTCCCTCTCTCTGACTCTCTTTTGTATTGTACGGATACAACCAAATTATTACTGATCAATGCCGTAACTATGTGTTTGTACGGCTTCTTTATCATCTGCAATGACCATACGAATATATCCTTGCGCTTTTTAATTTCTCCTATAGCGTGTGGTCTGGCCGTACAATCGTACGGTATCCTACTTATGGCTTGGCTATCGTACGCCCATCTAACCCTTATGCGTCGCCTTGGTACCGTACGGTCTTTTATTTTCAGCTTGGCGTTTTCCATGTACGGTGCCGTACGGTGTCTTATGGAACAGTACGGTACCGTACAGTATCATTTTTATTTATTTCTTTCCTTCCGTACGGTGATTGCTGCATTAAAAATAACGTACGGGCATGGATGCTATTGCCGTACGGCACTTGACAGCCGTACGACATCCTACAATGCTGTGGCACTTTTGAATGCCGTACGACCATACGGTCTGATCTCCTTTTTTTTTTTTTTTTAATAATAAATTTAATTTTTCTTTTTTCTTTTTTTTTTTTTTTCATTTTTTTCATTTTTTTTCCCACCGTACGGTCATGCATAGTCGTACGGGTGTTTTTCAATTTTCTGTCCGGAGGCTTCTCTGGTCACCCGTACGGACGCTTGCCGAGTCCCTCTCGGTTGCTCTGTCCCTCCTTTCGGATCCATCCTCTTCGGGTAAAGTTTCAATTTGGTCCCGTTGCCACTGTCATGTATTCGTTCGTCGAGAGCCCACAGAGTGTGCAGTCGTTCCCTCTCCCTGTCGCCGAGTCTGTTTTCAATGGCGATCCAAAAGCTTGGAACCATAAATTCTACAGGGACCACGGTCTCGTTCCCGTACGTAAAAAGAAAAAGGAGAATCAAGATTTTGAAGACTGCGGTCCTCCACATAGGATTCCAGTTGTCTCCCATAACGATGGGTTTCAGATTTCTCTCATCCCCAAGATTTATTTTTTCCAACTTTGCTTCTTTGTGCCAGATGGGTTCCTCCTTCCGAAACTTCCGGGGATGATGTTGTCGGGATAATTGTATGTACGGGTTATTATGTTAGTAAAGTATTATGTTACTCTCGGTCGTTAGTGACCGAGAGGTTAGACAGTTACGTCACGACGCTTCGGTCGTGACCCTTCGGGTACTTTATATACTCTCTCGGAGGTTGGACATGGGAGATAATATTGTATAATCATTATGATATAAATGTACTTGCCGGTCTGGAATGATTAATGAAAGTATTTATTATTCTCTGATATATTCTGTGTTTATTATATTTCCCGTACGATGTCTGTGCAATACTAAGTTTACCCCAGCGGGTAAACAGGATGGATAATATAATGGATTGCTTGAGTGGAGCAAAGTATTTCACAAAGATTGATTTAAAGAGTGGTTATCATTAGATTAGAATCAGAGAAGATGATGAATGGAAGACAACATTCTAGACAAATGGAGTGTATGAGTGGTTAGTGATGCCTTTTGGATTGACCAATGCACTGAGTACTTTCATGAGGCTGATGAATGAAGTATTGAATAGATTCTTGGGTAAGTTTGTGATTGTTTACCTTGATGACATTCTATTTTTCAGTAAGAGTAAGGAGGATCATTTGTTGCATCTGAGACAAGTGTTGCAGAGGTTGAGGGAAGAGAAGTTGCTGATAAACATCAAGAAGTGTTCTTTTATGAAAGAAGATAGTGTACTTGGGTTTTGTGATCTTAGTAGATGGATTGAAGATGGATCCTGAGAAGGTTAAAGCAATTATTGAGTGGCCTACACTTGAAAGTGTTGGAGAGGTAAGATCATTTCATGGATTGGCTAGTTTTTATCGAAAGTTCATTAGGAATTTCAATTCGGTTTGTAGTCCTATGACTGAGACAATGAGAGGGGATAGGAAAGAATTCAAGTGGACACATGGAGCACAAAGGAGTTTTGAATTTTTAAAACAAAAGGTAATTGAACAACCTGTGTTAGCTTTACCTGATTTCAATAAGTTATTTCAAGTGGATTGTGATGCAAGTGGGAATGTGATTGGGGCAGTGTTAACTCAAGAGGGTAGACCGACTGCTTATTTTAGGAAAAAGTTGAATGATACCAAGAGAAGTTATTCAGTTTATGATCAGGAATTTTATGCCATAGTTCAAGCCTCGAAGAAGTGGAGACATTACTTGTTTCCTAGGGAGTTTGTGTTGTATACTGATCACCAAGCATTACAATATTTGAACAGTCAAGGTAAGTTGAACAAGAGACATATGAGATTGGTTGAATTCTTGTAGAGTTACACATCTGTGTTGAAGCATAGGAGTGGTAAGTCAAATAAGGTTGCCGATTCCTTGAGTAGAAGAAGGAATTTGCTGACAGAGATGAGAGTTGATGTGTTAGGAGTTGACGAGTTGAAGGCCTTGTATGAGGATGACTCTGATTTTGCAGAACCTTAGAAAGCTTGTAGAGAACCTGTTGCAAAAAACCGAAGCAAATGGTTGGATTATTTCATTCAAGAAGGTATGTTATTCAAAGGATCGCAGTTGTGTATACCTAGGAGTTCAATGAGGGATAATCTGATTAAGGAAAAACATTGTGGAGGATTAGCTAGACACTTTGGTATTTGACAAGACATTGGCTTTGGTGAGTGAAAAATATTTTTTGGCCTTAGATTCATAAGGATGTAAGGAAATTTGTTTAGAGTTGTAAAATTTGGCAAGTTGCTGAAGGAAGTAGTCTGAATACTTGATTGTATACACCATTGCCAGTACTAACTAGACCGTGGGAAGATATTAGCATGGATTTTGTACTTGGACTACCGAAGACCCCAAGAGGTAATGGTTCTATATTTGTGGTAGTGGATAGATTTTTGAAATTGTCAGATTTCATTCCTTGTAAGAAAACTACAAACGCAATACATGTAGCAGATTTGTTTTTTAGACAAGTTGTGAGGCTGCATGAGTTACCTAAGAGTATAGTTTCAGACCGGGATAGTAAGTTTGTTGGATATTTTTGGAGGACACTTTGGAGGAAGATGAAATATTGAATTGAAGTTTAGCTCTACATTTCATCCACAAATAGATGGACAAACAGAGGTAGTAAACAAGAGTTTGGGAAATTTGTTAAGGTGTTTGGCTGGAGAGAAGACTGGTAATATGGATTTAGTCCTAGCACAAGCAAAGTTTGCATATAACAATTCAGTGAATAGGAGTACAGGCAGGATACCATTTGAGATAGTTATAGGCATGAATCCTAAAGGAGTATCAGAGTTAAAGGATATTAGTCAGGAGGTCAAGAGGAGTGCAAAAGGAGAAGAATTTGCAGAGGTTATGAAATCATTGCATGATGAAGTTAGACAACATTTGGAGAAAATGAATAAAAAATATAACGAGAGAACAAATATGAAGAAAAGACATTAAGGAATTTGTAGTAGGAGAAGAGGTGATGGTTTATTTGAAGAAGGGTAGATTTCCTGTTGGAACATATAACAAACCAAAGATGAAGAAGTTTGGATTGTGTAAGATCTTGAGGAGATTTGATTCAAGGAATGCATATGAAGTAGAGTTGTTGGATGACATGGATATATCACCTATATTCAATGTTGCAGACTTTTATGAGTATCATGAGACAAATTTTGGTGAACCTGGTCGATCAAATGTTGAACAATAGTATCCTAAGAAGCAGATGAATGGGATAGAAGAGATTTTGGATAGAAGAATTGGCAGAAGTACAAGAGGTAGACAGTATAAGGAGTATCTTGTGAAATGGAAAGACAGACCAGTTGAAGATTCTTCATGGATTTCTCAGGCTGAGGTTGACCATCTTGGTTTTCCTTTAGCTCCAGGAAAGTGAGAGGCTCACTTTTCAATAACCCTAGGTGTCCGATCCAAGAGCATCTTGGGTTTTGACAATCTTGCATCAACCAAATTTTTTTTTTTTTTTCCTATTTTCTAGTTTGTCAGCCCCTGAGTTTCTTTCAGTGTTCCTTTAGTTTGGATCAGTTGTTGTTGCGTACCTCGTGGAGTGTTCCTGGCATCATATTTTACATTCACACCTAGGTTCGCACCTCGATTGGTTTCTTTGCATACGAGATATCTTAGATTCTTGGTGGGACTTATCTATTCTTCATGTTTCACGACCAGTTTGTGTTTTCCAATCTCGCAAAGGATTATCCCAATCGACGAAGCTTTGTGGCTCATCTCTCGATGGTTCTTTATCCATGGCCGACCTACTTGTGGGTTCATTCGTCATGTTTTATCTATTTGTGGGAGATTCTTCTGATTTAGGTCCTGATCTTGGAGAATGCAATCTTTCTCAGGCCAACTTGATGCTTGTGAAGGCTTTATAAGCTTGTGCAATTGATCCTTTAGGGAGAGGAAGTAAGTAGAGAAGTGGTAGAGAGTATAAAAAGATAACCTATTAAAGGTTACAATCAGGCCTGTATGCCTGGAATGTAAGACTGCATGTTGCAGATCCATTGTACTTAATTATCTGACAATAAGAAGGCTGATCTTGCATATCTCTCAACTATTCTGTATTGTTTCCCTTGTGTGACTCTTGCTGCAAGGATTGGACTGACTTCTTTGAGGTTACTCCTGTCCTTGGCTGCATCAAATGCTAACCACATAGAAGTCATCATTGGCTTTGTAGTTCCCCAATTGAAGGCTCAACTATGAGATCATCTTGGTGCATGTAATGGCGAATCCATCTGCAGCCATCATTTTGAAACCATCCGCATTTTTTGTTTTAAGACCCTTGCATGCTACAACTCCCTCATCAATGAAGTTACAAGTAGCTCCTGTATCAATTAATGTCACCACATGCTGTCTACCTAATGCTCCACGAACTCGAAAATGATCCAATTTTCTAGAAGCTATAGAGCGGGTCAAGTGTGCCCTATCTCTTCTCTTCTATCTCTGACTTCTCTTCCTGCTTTTCCTGATAATCAGATTGCTGGTTTGATTTATCAGTTGCGGATTCATTGTCTGAATAGTATTCTATTTGGTTTGCTTTCTGTTTACTGCACATTTTATGACCTGGGGCCCAAGGAATTTTTCACGTGAAGCATAAATTCTTTTTGTCAAGTCATTCAGGGCCTCATTATCCAATCTTGGAGTCATCGTCTTTGGCTGACTAGAATCCTTCTAAAAATGTTTTTTGTTCTTTTTGCTTGGAAAGTTCTTTGACTAAAATTGTGACTTAGGGGCAGCCAACTTCATTCTTCTAGCTTTCCTCATGGCTTCCTGCAGTGTTTGGGGATCAAAAGCCTTGGTCCATCCCCTGATAGTCTCCATTAGTTAGTCATTAAAACTATCAATCGTCTCTGTGATTCTGGAAACCATCACTGGTAGCTTCAGCTGTGGCAACTCTCTAAAGTGCAATTCAGGGTCCTTATCGAACCCCTAAAGGAGTTTGTTGGTGAACTTATCATATGTGGTGGTGATTGATCTATGACTTAAGGTGATTAGCCCGATTAGGCCATGATATCACCACTTATGTGCAATGCCATCCAAGGGTTAAGTGGCAAACTTAATTACTTCATTCTCAGCCAGTGGTCTAAGAGCCAAATATTTATTTAGCTTCTGAACCCAAGCTTTGTTTGTACATTTGTCACTCCCATCAAAATGAACTAGAGTAACCTTTCTCAAAGCCTGCTGCAAGTCTCTCTGCATTGTTTGTCCTCTCTGTTCATCTCTAGCTCCCTTTTTCTTCCTTTGATCCACGTGTTCAATAAATGATAAATGGTGCTTAATCTCCCCAGGTTGAGTGTCATACTTTGCTTGGACATGTCTTACCTCATCTACCAATGGAAGTATTGTTTCATGAGCAAACTGAACCTCATCTTTGTGTAGGCAAGTGGGTTGTAGGGGACCTAGACACTGATCCTAAACCTGCTGTAATAGTGTGTCTCTCTATAATATCCCCAAATAGGGATAAAATAAAAACATCTGTGTCTCCAAAAATATGCAACAAAAAGTTCTGAAATTCTATTTTGCAAATGAAAAATCCTTCAACAATTTAGATCTAGACTTAAAATATTTATCTGATTTTTCTGCTAATTCTTAGAAATTTCTGAGTATTAAAAAAGTCATAGAAAACATACTGAATCTGGGATAAAGGGAAACAACAATATCTCCAAAATATGCAACAAATATTTTTGAAATCTTATTTTCAAATGAAAAACCCTTCAACAAACTTAGATCTAGACTTGGAATATTTATCTGATTTTTCTGCAGTTTCATTGAATTTCTGAGTATAAAAAAATTATAGAAAAATATTAAAACAGTCCAGAATTTTCAGAAATAATCTACATTATTTTTTTCTTATTTTCTGAGATGAATACGACCAACTGTATGCAGATTTATGCTCAAATACCTTAGAATCTATCTTTAAAACCCTAGCAGCCCTTGCCAAATCTTCAAAAAACCAGTGCTAGGTCTCATAATGATATCCCGCTTGTCCTTTCTTATGTTAGTTTCAGTGTCATCTCCTCTTTGTTAGAAATTAATTTTTGGTCAAAATTGACCAATTTTATTCTTCTGTGGGTTAATTGGATAAGCTTAGGTAGAATAATCAATTTAATATTTATGAATGTCCAAATCTTATCAATATCAAAAGGACATTTAAGTATTAAATTAAATATTTGCAAACACTTAGTAAGGTGTCAGATTTTGTGCCATAATGGGGAGTTTGAAATATTTCTAATTAATGACTTTCCCACCAAGAGTGGAGTGGGAACTTGAAATATTTCTTATTGATGATTTTCCCACCAAGAGCAAATATAGCAACTGTTACAAAATTAGCAGTAATTCCCAATGAGGGAGTGGAAAGTAGCTGCAGGATAAATTTTTAAGTTTCCACCATCACAAGTGGTGGAGAATGTGCAACTTTCATAATTAAATTAGCAGGAATCCCAAAGGAGAGAGTTTGAATTTGGGTTCCCAAATCTTGCGTGTATGATCTATACAAATATAGTGATTTTGATAATTTTGAGGGTATTCTTGAGATCGCTTCTCTCATAATTTCTGATTTGGAGTATTTTTCAATGGACGAAACCCCATTGGAGTAGAAGGCTTGTGAATCAAAACCCATGAGCAGTAGTGGTCAGAGGACGAAAACCCTTTGTTCACAGCAGGCAATCTCTTCTAGTGTTTGCATTTGAGCTGATGGATGATAGGAGATTTGTTAGTTTCTTCATTTCAATTTGCGGGTCTTCTGTGGAGTTATTTGGAGTGGTCTAAGGAGTATAGTTGTTTGTTTGTTGTTGTTGTGAGTTATTTGTGGGTGCATTACAGCAGTATACTGCTGTTATAATGTTTGTAACCTAAGTTACCGATTCGGGTGCGGATACGGGATGCGGATGCGTAAAATTGTTTTTTAGGGGATGCGGATGCGTTTGGATGCGTGAATATATATATATATATATATATATATAAATAAATAATTATATATAATATATATCATATATGATATATGCAAAGAAGTGCAAGAAATAATATCATATATTAATAATAAATAATTTCTTAAATGTTATTAATATTTTAATATATCAATTTTAATTTAAAAAAGAAGAAACATAATAAAAATAAAAGAACAAACGATAAAAACAAATAAAAATTAAAAAGAAACCTCATATTGATATTATTGATTTCTCATAATATAATAATGAAATGGTATTACGCGAATGAAGTCTGAAGTATGAAATGGTATTACAGAGAGTATTAGCTCCTCTCTGTCACAATGTCTCCCAATCTTGCACGCCGTCAGATTTCCCAGTCACCGTCAGATTTCCCAGTCGCCGTCAGATTTCCCATGTATTTTTCTGTCTACATTCTTCCGTGTTCGGGTGTTGTTCTTTCCTTCTCCGTTAATTTTCAATATGTTTCATTTGCTGGTTTTTGGTTTCCTGTCGGAGGTTACTCACCGCATCCAACATTTTTCTCAATGATGAGCATATGAATATTTGTTACTGCTCCTCTCCAGTGTCTCACGGATGCCCACGGATGCGCTTCCGGGTGGCATCCACAGGCCACCCGGATAAGAATCCGCATCCACCCCCACATCCCGGGCATATACCTACGCATCGGTATCTTGGTTTGTAACAGACTATGTATTCAGTATTTTTCATTTGGAAGTCAAACATTGACATTTGTCGCGTTCTAAGTGATTTGGGTGAATTGTGGGAGTAATAGTTTTGTGGGTTTTGTTTAATTGAAGTTTTGGGAGATTGTATGTTGCTGCTGTTATTAGTCAATTTCAGACCTGATTATATGATGTTCACATCAGAAAAAGCAGTTTCAATAACATTTTTTAAGGTTTAATTTAAATTGGCCTCTTCTGTTCAAGACTAGCTAGCTAGTTTTGATAGTTTTCGGTGTTATTTGTAGAATATATTGTAAGTTTATTTCCAGATCTAAAACTATAATCAATATTTGATTGAGGTCATTATATTGGTATCAGAGCATGATCTTGCCAGTCTGCAGGGTAAATTAAGTTGCTAATTTGAGTTATGGGAGAAATATTTGAATGTTTAATTGACTTGGGAGAGCTAAGTCATTTGAACAAATGCAACATGGCATGCTATGAGAGTTATAAAGTTCTTGATCCTAAAAAGGCTTATAGATGGCATATAGATTAGAACTCCTTACCTGAAGAGATCAAATCTGAAATGTCTCGCAGAGAAAATGTAGAACATGCAAGGAAGAGTGAACCATAGAAAAAATTTCAAGGAAGTTACAAGAATTAAGGTAATGAAGAGATGAAGAATAAATTTAAGGGAGAGGTATCAGCACATCATTCTCATGGGAGTGATAAATTCCTTAAGTTTCCCCTCAAAGGATGTTTAAGGGAGTGTAAAAAGAAAGAAAAATCAGAAGTTTCTAAGGAGGATATCAAGGAAGTAAATACAAAAGAAAGGAGCTTTCCTATGGTAAGTGAAAAAGGAGGCAGCAAAAACAATCTTTTAAGACAAAATCTTGGCTTCTCTTGCAAGGAACATTGGGAGTCAAGTCATAGATGTCACATAATGATAAATATGAGGTCAAACTTGAGAAAGAATTAGAAGACCTAGGAAAAAAGACCTTAGAACCGGAAGGGGTAATGGTTACAATAGAGCCACAAAAGATCAAGGGAGGGAATCTAGAACTAGAGCCACATCTAGATCCAAAAGAGGTAATGGAACCTACCTTGGATGTTCCAACTTCCAAGTAAAAACTTCCTAATAACTATTTCTGCCCTCTAAATCTACCACATGAGGAAAATATTTGTAGCAATGAAGACATTGAGAAATCAGTTTTTCATGTCCCTCGTTAACCTCCTGATCATAGCAATAAAGATAAATAGATAAATAAGATAAAATAGTTATAATAATATTTTAATGAATATATATAAGTAGATTCAATATATGTTATTATTGAATTTATAATCTTACATTATTATAATGAAGAAATTACCGTACAACCATAATATTAAAATGATTAAATAATTAATAATTAATAATTAATAAATAATATAATATAATCTATTATTATAGTAATAACTAACAATAATATATTATTAATAAAACAATATTATAAAAATATTAATAAATAAACTAATAATAATAAATCTATTATTAATATAATAATATATTAAAATATTAATATAATTATTAATAGTAATTAAGAATGTAGATAATAATAATAATATATTATTAATAAAAATATATATTAATGAAAATATAAATTAACATGTTAAATAATAAATAAACCTATTATAATATATATTAATATAATAATTCACCTAATCATTATAGACCATAGCCGACGATAGAAACACTGCAAATAAGAATCGCATCCTTTGCACGTGACTTGTCCTTGAAACCCAACTTATAAGAAGTGGAAAGTCTCGGGAGGAAAAGGGGAGAAGGGAGGAACGGGACTCAAGGAACGGAATATGCGCTTCTATTCAGCGAACAAGGGAAGTGGAAAAGATGTCTGCCAATCAGCAATAAACTACTCAGTCAGCACTACACAGATAAGTAATCGCATATGGTAGGAAATAAGAACGGAGCATATCTAGTTGACAATAAAGAGATCTCTGATCGCTTCCAAAAGAGGAATCGATCAACCAGCCAGCACCTTATATAGTGGGCAAGGAAGAGGGACTTATCTGCAGCGAGCGAACAGGAGAGGTTCGAAGGGGATCCGAATGGACATCTACCATTCATTGAAGGATCAATGAGGATATGGAATCATGGATTGAGACGACCAAAAAAATCAGAGAATCGACATTTATCTCTGATTAAAGAATCAGAGATTATAAAATATGTTGATATTCATTACCAAGAAGAGATCATTGGATTAACAGCAAATTGGTATTCGTAGATTATCTAGGGAGTAATGCTAATGGACAGAATATTAGTACTGAATTCAATGCAATCAAGGGCAACACATTTTGGGCCACAACTTACCAGATCAGATTGGCTCTAATACTCCCGATAGCCATAGAGTCATATAAAAGAAAATGGGAGAGATGTTTCCAGATATTTAATCCAGATTTACAGTGCTTGCAAGAGACACTAGACAACAAGTACAAAGACCCTTTTGATTGAAATGGTGAAGGCCACATATGCACAACTCTCATATTCCGATACAGTGCTAAGAATTGCAACAACACTAGAAAGATATAGTTAGACACGACTATACAAGTGAAACACTACAAAGATATAGTCAGACACGACTATACAAGTGAGGCATAATGACTCATACATTGAAGGGACGAACATAAGGTCTTATTTATAAAGAGTAGTCGCCTATTCCTGTCAATACTCATATTTGATCAATATTGATATCATGCATCAGTAATCCCAATAGAACTTCAGACCTCATATGAATGGGGTCAAGTGTCCTAGTTGGTATCTTATTCTATCAATTTGAAGGCGAAACATAAGAATTATGAAGAATTTTGTATTATCTCATAATGTACAAAGACGTGACATTACAAAAGACATTGAGAAATCAACTTTTCATATTTGAAGAAAAAGATTTGAAAATAGAAGATAATACTCCATTCATTTTCAATCGTGTTCAATGAATACCTATCAATATTTCTCCCATTGCAAAGATGGAGCCATCAATATGTGAGAATGGTCTACAAATTAACAATGCTAGTGGATACGAATATGTGAAGGATATTTTAGTTAATGACGTACATTTCAAAATTGGTAATACTATTGCAAATCTTTCGAGGATGTCTAAATCAGCAATAGAAGGTAAGAGCATTAATTATTTATTTCCACAGTTCAAGGAATAATGAGGAAAATAGTAGAGGAGAGTTATTGCACCATTTTGGTTCCATATCAATTCGAGGTATTTATCATTATGAGAAGCATTCTTACAGTATAGACAAGATGAAGAGTGCAAAGTGGAAGGAAAATTCTTCCTATCAACCTCAAAATATTTTTTAGATGATGTTGTGGGATCTTGACGTTTCAACAAAACCAAACATACAAATTGTAGAACATCCTTTGGTAATAGAAGATGTTATATTGGCTTTTAATGATGGCATGTGTCAACAAAAATATGTTTGACAACTTGCCCTTTTCCATCGGCAATCACATGAGGCTACCACCTCGAATCTCCACCATGCCATGGAAGTGCTTGCCGCCAACCCGTTCTCTCCTAATTTGCAAGTTTGCATGGCTCAACTTTGCCAATAGAAGCGAATTGCTGACAATCATGTGGCCGAAGGGCTCATATCAAAGTTAGATTGCACTAGTTAAAAGTGGGTGATTGAGCCTCTAAGGATTTTTTTTGGCTCTTCATGCTTGTCATTCTTCACCAAGCATCGAAAAATTATGGAAGGCCAAATGGTGTTCTATGAGCTATCAAGCATTCGTCAAAATTTTGTCCGCCAATATGAAAAGGTTTACATAGCTCAGGTCAAGGAAGAAAGAGCTCTACTTGTCAGATGTGAGGGTTTCGAGATGAAGGAACATGTGCTATCCTCTATACTATTGAAGGGTAATCTATTGGTTGATTTTCATAGTAGTATTATGGTTGGGTATGCATTTGAAGAAAATGTTTTGAGTTATAAGGATATAAACATTTAGGGTATCTAAACAATTCCCACCTCATCATAGGAGGATGAACTTAATGTTGACAACTTAAGGTATGGAAACAATGATCAAATTCATATTTGTTGCTTCCTCTTATGCCACTACTAAATTTTAGTCATCATGGAAAGCATGCTAGCAAGGGTGATAGAGTAAGGGTTACAACACTTAGTTAATGGCATGAGGATATCTTTGATTAGATTCAATACTGTTTTCACATATGGGATTTAAAATAATATTGTTATATTTATTATAATGGTCAATTATGTCAGTAAGTTAGTATTTAGAAACTTTCTTTGATTCTTTTAGTTTAGTTTGCTTTGCTGAGTTGTGGATCATTTTCGTTATAGAAAGATATTTTGTAATCTCTTACTTAAGGAGTCTTACGCTCCTTTGTTTAATACCGATTATCTCAATCATTTTATGGTATTAGAGAAGAGGTTGATTTTTTTTGACAAATTTTAAAAATTCATGGTTTTTTTTACTCGAGTAGTTTTTGAATTTTTTTGATTGGTTTTTTTGAATAAAAATTGAGGGTATCTTTTTTGGATTCGTCTTTTTTCAGAATTACTTTTTGGATAAAAATCATGGGGTTTATTTCTACTGAAAATTGGAGTTTGATTGAAGAGGAAAATTGCAACTTATTTTTGTAGAATTGTGGGTTTGATTGCCAAGGAAAATTGTGGCATCATCTTCACAAACTTGTGCGATTTTTAGTTCGTTTGGTTATTGAATGATTTTTTTGTCTTCAAAAAATCGTGGTTAATAATGCTCTGTTTTTGTCTACATGTCTTCTTAGTGTTGCGCTGCGCTGTTTTCTCTCCCTTATTGCAGATTTCCTTTGTGTGATGGCAGGGTTTTTGCATTGCTATTTTTGAGCGATATTTTAATGACTAGAGTTTTTTGTTTCAAGGGCCATGTGCCAAAATCTTTGTGCCCTATTCTTTAGCTTGCGTGCTAGGCTTTCATGCGCACTATTGAGTTTTTTTCGTGTTTCTTAGCCATGTCTAAGGTTGTTTTTTTGGTGCCTTTTCCGCTTACAACACTGCTCCTAGGGTTTCTACTTAGCCTAGGGTTTATTTTTCTAGAAAATCGTGGGGCTATTTTGCAGCAAGTATTTCAACAATGTTTTGGACAAGATCGTACGTTTTAGTTTCTCTAATTCTTTGCCAATTTTTTCTAAAAATTGAAGGCATTTGGGTTTTCAAAAGTTTTCCAAATTTTTTTAGTAACAATTTTAGTTTACCTCATTTTCCTTGCCTTTGGATAGCGGGAGGGATGACTTTGTTACCCAACATCATATTGGAAGGCAGCTAGAAGTTTAATGGCTAAAATTACAACACCTGAAAACAACGAATGCTCACCATTTTTGAGTACAGGTGTCTTGACTTTGTACTTGGTAAATCAACTCGTCCAATAGTTGTGGGTTAAAACCAATACAAGTTTGATGAGCGTATTTGTGAAGCCATTATGCTCATCAAGTTATGTCATAGATGAGATGCTTCCAGAAGTTCCCTCAGGCAAGACGTGTGCAAAGATTTGGACTCATCTAAAATCTCATCATGAATGGTAACATAATGGTGGGGTCTCCTTAAAAATATGCTGTTCTCAATCCTCACGGATGAGAAAATGTTGTTGGTAGCAACAATGGTTTAGTAATTGTGGAACTCTTGAAGTGGAATGCCACACTTTGATCCTAGATATTGAGTGTACATTGGAAATGCATTTAGTTTTGGAGATAATGGGAAATTCATTTAATGTGGAGTCACATGAAGACAAATCATTTTAAGCATTTGACTTGAGAGAGCATTTATGTGTCTTGGAGGATGTAATGAATTTTGAGTGTAGTGTCAAACCTGTGCACCTATGGGGCACATTGATTATAAAATTTAGTTTTGTTTTACTCCCTTGCCTGCACCTGGGAAATGTAACTTGGGTGCATTGATAAGAAAACAAGTTTTGTTGCTCTCTTGCTTGTATAAATGGTGCTTGAGATGGGATGAGTATGGTTGTTGGGAGATAGGTCTATGCTACCAAAACAACACTAGAATGTGAGGTGAAGATGTTTTTGATATTTTTGTTAAATTCTCTCATTTTGTAATCATCTTATTGTCAAAACCAAAAAATTAAGAACCCACAAATTGTAACAATAATACACCATGATTGCGCAAAATTTTAAACATAAATTATTTAATGTGGGATTAAATTACACTGATAGATAGATGATTCATATAAATCTCTCATTCAAACTACCCACATAACTTTTTGAAGAGCCCACTACCAACTTCTAATCTTCCTATTAAAATCATGTTAACCTTTATTTATTTATTATGTAAGATTCACTAACTTTTTATAGCCTTATTATTACCCTAAATAAAGGTAGGAATAGTATTGGGACAAAAAACCCAAAATCAAAGTTGCATGGACACAACCATTTTTGAAGACTCCTAATATGGATAAGACATTCATAAAAAACCATATACGCATAGTTAACACAAATTTCTAAGTTATTAGAGGAGATTTTCATACTTGAAAAGCAACATAGATGTAATTGCTACATAAATAATTACATGTTGATCTCAAAATCTACAATACACAAAAATATATACAAACTAGGACCTATAATTAAATTAACAATAATGTCATTTAAATCTAAATCAAGATAAAATAAAGTAAAATTTAAATATTAAAGAAAAATATCTAAATATATTAAAAGTTAAAAATCTAAATATAAAGAACTAGATAAACAGTAGTAATCTATACTTGAAAAATAAAATTAAAAATCAAATCAAATAGTTTTCAACATGGTGGAAAATTAGTATTTTGGGGCATGTGTGGATACAATATTTGATGTGTATTTGAGCCTTATTGATATTGGTTATGGTTGTACACGTGCCGAGGGAGGGGCATAGGTGTATTCGGCTACTCTACCCAAATATCACACGCCATCAAGGACACACCCATGTCTCTAAGACTTACTAACTATACTAACCGAGATTTAATATTTCTAATGTTCATCCTTTATTATACTATTCCAAGCAAAGATAGGAATAGTGGCACTATATTAGGACAAAGAAACCAAAATGCACACCATCAAAACACACCTAATAGAACATTTTGATGGATTATTTTACTATCCATCAATATGTGCGAGTTGAGACACATTAGAATATCTAATTATATTTAGTCCGTTATTTTTAGTTATTCTATTAATGGTCATTTAGTTTATTTCTTTAGGCTTCTTTTATTAGAAGACATAGTTGCTATTTTTAGCTTCAATTAAATGGTTTGTCCTTTTTAGAACACCTTCATGTAAATTGCTATATATACCTTATATATTCATGAATTAGATAATGCAATTACCTGAACATGGTTTCAGAGTGGGTTGATGGAGTTTTTTAAGGTTTGGCAAATCTTTAAAAAAAATCACTATTAAGTTTTATAATTTTTTCCTCAAAAAACTACTGTAAGGTTTTATAATTTTTTTCCTCGAAAAAAAAATTGCTGTTGGGTTTTTTGATTTTTCTCCTAAAAATAATCAGACATTTTTTCATGGGTGATCTTAGCATCACATCAAGATCACATCAAGGGTTTGGCGATTTTTTTCCACAAAATTTGTGGTATCTTGTAATTTGTTTTAGGTTGTTGTGCTCATTTGCAAACTAGTCTTTGGATGCATTGGAGGGTTATCGATTTTCTCATCACGGTTTCAGTTTCAGAAGTTGAACTCGGTGTCTCTAGCTACAAGGAGGGACAATTTTTGTTTTCATAACATCAGGTTGGAAGGATTTTGGTTATCTTGGTCATTTCCAGAAGTTCCTCAAAATGAGAGAGGGTCTAAGGAGTAGTCTCATTTTGTAGAGCGTTCTATTCATTTGTGACAAGAAGGGGGCAGCCTTTTATGCATCCATCACCAAAAGTGTAGACATCCTCACCAAGTCTCTTAGTCCGAACAAGTTTGTCAATTTAGGGGGCAAATTGGTGTAGTTGATAGAATGACCATTAAGGGAGGGTATTAGAATATTTAATTATATTTAGTCCATTATTTTTAGTTATTCTATTTATGATCATTTAGTGTATTTCTTTAGGCTTCTTTTTTTAGAAGACATAGTTGCTATTTTTAGCTTCAGTTAAACAACTTGTTCTTTTTAGATCATTGTCATGTAAATTGCTATACATACCTTGTGTATTCATGAACTGGATAATGAAATTACGGGAACTCTACATGTGAATTGAGACATGCTTTTCACCCATAATACAACACTCAATTTGTGAATTGTGACCTACTCCACATCCACAACTACACTCCCCATGCAAATTGAGACATGCTTAACATCTTCCAGTGGACCAAGACATACTTTACATCCACAATGCAAGGCTAGGGAACATTTCTGCAACATCCCTTGTTCCAAAGGAGAAACAAAATTAATGTTTATTGCCTCTCAAGTAGTATTTGAGTTAATGGGAACATGTCTCCATCCTTCTATGGTACTTTACCTTCCTAGTCCTTTATGATCCCTTAAGGTCTAGCAGTTAGACAGCTTTTGAATCTCATAAAGCCTTGTTAGAGTAAAGAAGATTTTTAGGCATCATTGAAAAACCCATATGAATGATAGGAGTGTTTATTGCCTCTCAAGTAGTATTTGAGTTAATGGGAACATGTCTCCATCCTTCTATGGTACTTTACCTTCCTATTTCTTTATGATCCCTTAAGGCCTAGCAGTTAGACAGCTTCTGAATCTCATAAAGCCTCGTTAGAGTAAAGAAGATTTTTAGGCATCATTGAAAAACCCATATGAACAATAGGATGTTAGGGTTTAGTTAAAAATGCATCCTTTGCTATGATTTTTAAAAAAAAATGTAAAAAGAAGTATTTACAACTAAAAAATAACACCACCCATGGACATTGGTAATGAACCAAATTATAATTGAAAATACATAATAGAAAGCACACTAATATGACCTATTCAAATGATAGTGAAGTTGGGAAAGGCTTAATGTAAATAGAAACAAACTTCAAAAAAGAAATAGTAAAATGGAGCCAAATGCACTTGTAGTTTGATAGGTTTGAAGCCAGAAATAGGATTACAAGGTCGAGAAAGTGGTCTAGTGTAATTTTCAGGTCAAATGGAGAACTTTCAGTTTGGGCTTTGTTATGAGGCAAAGGTGAGTGTTGCAAGGAAATAGTGGGTGTTGCTGTAGATTGGGGCTGAATGTTGGTGTCTAGGTGTTTAGTGCTTCTGAAATTCTAAAAATTAGTTTGTCAAAAACTTTTGATCTTCATCTTGTTTGTAGAATGTGCACATTGCACAAACTTGAGATAATCTAGGCGAAATGTGGTGGCAGGGGGGAAAGGTTCTTCTTTTAAGTAGGCTTCTCAGTTAGTTCCCTAAGCATTTTATTGCAACCTCAACATTAGCACTATAGAATTAGAAGATTGTATGCAAGCCTAGTGATCTTGTGGATGTGGTATCATGGTATGTATAGGGATTTAATGACCACAAATACAAACCCTAGGGATTTAGCTATGTAATAGCTGCGTGTGTATTGATGTAGGATAAATAGGAAGATGGATACCACAAAAGAGGAAGTAGTAGAGAGGAAAGGCATAGGAAAAATTTGGATCTGATTGGGGAAGGCTATGGCAAGGGTTTTTGACAATGACTTCAAGGTAGGTGAAGAAAATGACAATCAATGGCTTCCTAATGAGGGAATGAGGAGTTTAATGAGAGGAAGGAAATCACCAAGGATCCATGGCTAGAGATGGCTAACATGATTCAACTATAGTTTTCAAATCTCTTACTTGCTGCCCTACTCTGTAATGGAGGTGTGTTGATCATGTATGAGTGGAGAAAATAGGAATTGCTTAACAGGTTTTCTCTTGTGTGTTAACCTTACAAATGGAGGCTTTAGAATTAGGTTTATAGTTTATAGTAGGTTTCAAGCCAAAAGATTGTGGGAAATATAATAAGGATTATGGCACAAGGTTGTGGGAAAATTATTTTTTCAAATTTGAACAGACATTAGTGCCCACCTCATGTAGGTGTTAGAACACTAGCGCCAACTCAACATTTGTATCAAGGTTGGGTTTCCCCGCATTATCCTTATGTGATTAGGGAAATTGCCAAAAAAAGGTGAAATAGTCCTAATACATCACTTAGGGAATGAACATCAAAACGAGTGTAGAAATACAAGGTGGAAGTTGCAAAGTAGGCAATTTTCAACCTTACAAGTGCATATGTGTATTTGAATGATGCGATGAAGAATCAAAACAAAAACAATTCAAAATTTTCATGACATGTGTGCAATGAAAGAAAAGAAGAATATATGATTCTTGAAATTTTGACTTTCCAAATCAAATAATAATTGTCTCACCAACTTCACCAAGCACCCGTTTATATATGATGTCTCTATGAATAACTGCCATCTCTCTTGTCTTTTTTATTTTTTAGTTGCTTTTGTTGGTTAGAGGTCTCTATTTGGTTTTGTATCTTGCACACAATTTTAGGAAGCACAATTGTGCATGCTTTAACATCTTGGCATGTTATTTATGCAAGGTGATATTTCAATCCATTGATGCCTCCACAATTTATTGTTCTGCAATGTATACAAATCATCTCCCTTTCTTTGAGCCAAGGATGGCATGTTTCAAAGTTCCAACAATGGTCCTTTCTAACTACGGCTGAATTTGGAACAATTTATAAATGTGAAGTATGTTGCAATAAAAAATAAATTAACATTTATGGTTTTTAATTGAATTAAGATTAAAAAAAATGTTAGAATTTGCAGCTGTAAAATAGGAAAAAAAATCACAAAATAGCTTAAGGTTTTTTTAAATAAAAAGAGATTAAAAATAACTAGATTTGCTCCATGAATTTAAAATGAAAAAAATAGATAAATGAAATTAAAAATAAGATTCAATATATGAAATTTTATTTTTGAATTCGCTTCAACTTGATGGTAAGCTGCCTCAAATCAGTAGCGGGCTCTTGCAAATGCATCTTGGGCTGTTTTAGAGGTCTGTGGCAAACCTACCCAAATGGTATTCAATCAATGTTTGTTGCTGAACCACTCTATTGGTTTCTTTTTTTATGACATGTGGTTTTAGCTCCAATACCCTTTTTTTCTCCATTGTTTGCAGATGAAATGAGTGTACTTTGAGAGTCTTAGAGGTCATTTTAAGTAATTAGGTTTTACTTATTTTCCCCCTTTATTTTCCATTTTTCTTGCTTGTTGCGATGATTGGGTCTATCCAATGGGACTAGAGGAGTCTAATGAGACAAGTAGACTTGGCAAATATGATTGAGTACCTATGTCATGAATCCTTGGGCCTCTTTTGGGTTTTGCTGCCTTGAGATTCATTAAGTTTGGATAAGTCTAGTTGTAGCTACACCTGAAGTATCCATATCTTTAAAAATGTGCACTGTAGATAGAAAACTTCTATTTTTTGGACCAAAGTATTTTTATAAGATGTCTAGTTTTGTCAAGTTTTTAAATTTGGGGTCTATCAATTCGAGTCAATGAACTATGCGTTTGATCTTGATGCCATGGAAAGTTCTAAATCATTTTTGGTTGGTCTTGTGGAAGTGATGTGGATCTGTTGGTTTCAAATAGATGATTGTTTGTTTTGAAGATGAATCATGGTGCCACATGGAGCACATGGACTATGTAGTGATCTCGCTGTGGGAATATTGGCCATGATTTAGTGAATTTTGTCATTTGAGATGGATGGTCTTTTGGTGTTGAGGATGTAAATAGTTTTGCCACATTGAACTCCTAGATCTTGTTATTTTCTAGGTGGACTCTTTTGGCATGATATAGTTGCTAGCAGACAGATCTATGCTACAAAAATAGTTGGTGCTATTTCTATTTCTTGTTGGATTTTTTCTCTGGAATGTGGCAACCCTTGAGATTATATACTTTTATAATTATATATATATGAAATTATATATCATATACCATGACCCGGGCCGAGTCATAAAAACTTGGCGAGGTCTGCTCGGCTCGGTGACCTGGGCTTCCCACACGACTCGTGGCGAGTCATGGAACTCTGGTGTTAAGTGTCCATTTTATTTCTGATAGTTTTGGCTCTGGGTTATTATGCAGTATTCTTCTATTAAGATTCATATAATTTCCTACTAAGTTCTAACATTTTATCTAATTCTCATTTATTTTGTTAAACATGTATTGTCAAACTCCTTTGAAATGCATACATACATGATTAAATAGGCAGCAAGTGTCAAGCACCAAAGCTTTTAGTTTCTTTTAGTTGACAAAGTTGTTCTATTATGGAAGAGGGTTTGCATACCTTTCGTATTCTTTCTTTATGTGTTGCTAAAAAGGCTAAATATGGTTTAGTCTGCAGTCAATATTCAATCAATAAATAATCACTTTTTTTGGTTCTTTGAGTATTTTACTTTACATGTTGTATTCATGCAACTTAGAGAATGATCGAATAGAATTATTACTTTGTGTCTAGTTACCGTTGAATAAAATTATTACTTTGTGGCTGGATACTCTCAATTAGTATATTTTGGTATTTTAGTATTTTACTTCTGATTCTGTATTCAATGCATCATAAAAACTGTCCAGATATATTTTTGGTCAACCTAGGTTTCCTTGAATGTTAGTCTTGAAACTTGGATAAAAAAAATGAACTGGAAAATTGTATTGATGCAAACCCGAAATTTTCATTGTGCACGATGACATATTTATCATTCTTATTACCAGTACATTTATTTATCAATACACCTAGGACTGTTTTCAATAATGTTAAATTCTCTCCATCCACAAGGGTGGTTGTTATGAGACCAAACAAATCTCCAAATTTTTTAAATAGCTCTCCCAAGTACTTTGGTCAAGATATTAGTTGGTTGTTTTGCAGATGGACAATATTTTAGTTGTACATTGCCATCTTTACATGATGCTGAATGAAAGAAATTTGGTGTTGATGTGCTTTGTTTGGTTGTCAAATACTAGATTTCTTGCCATTGTGATTACAAATGTATTGTCAGACAGGACTGGTGTTGACAAAGTCTGTTTCTCTTGCGAATCCTCAAGAATCCTCTTGTTCCATAACACTGCTGGTTGTCTTTGAAGCTGCCATATATTTTGTTTTTGTGTATGGGGGAGTTGGCATTGATTGCCTCATAGACATCCAAGAAATGACTATTGACCTTAGTTGTGACAGGAAACCTAAGTGCTTGAAATTCACTTTCAAGAGGTTTGATGAGTTTATCATAGCTTGCTCTTGGGCTTTGCTTCAATATCCAATAAGCTTGAACTCTTTGTTCTTGGCCTTTAAATGCAAATCCTTCTTGTTTAGTCATATCTATTGTTTCTTTGAGGTCACCATTTACTTTTAGGAATGAAGTTTTCTTTGCTTCAATATCCAATAAGCTTGAACTCTTTGTTCTTGGCCTTTAAATGCAAATCCTTCTTGTTGAGTCATATCTATTGTTTCTTTGAGGTCACCATTTACTTTTAGGAATGAAGTTTTCTTTGCTTCAATATCCAATAAGCTTGAACTCTTTGTTATTGGCCTTTAAATGCAAATCCTTCTTGTTGAGTCATATCTATTGTTTCTTTGAGGTCACCATTTACTTTTAGGAATGAAGTTTTCATGTTCATTTGATGAACTCCCCGCTTATTTTGTTGTGTTGCCTCCTTCGACCTAGATGTTTGTGAAGGACTTCTTAGCCTATTTCATTCTCCTAGGCTGATTTAGAGGCTTGGAGAGGGAATATTTTAATTACTAAAGTTTTCTTACATTATTATTTTTTGAACAAATTTGCTTTAGTTAATTATTTTATTTAAAAGATGACCATGTGCGTAAGTGACTTTTTAGGGATCCAAAGTGAATTAAAAATTAAAACTAAAAGTGTCACTTTATGCAATTTGAAAATAGAAGTTGTTAGAAGTTTGTAGGTAGGATATAAAAAGAGTTGTGAAGGGGGAAATCTAGTGAAACCTAGGGGTGTGCACCCGGGCCAAAACCATGAAGTACCGGGTGCAGGGATGTCCCTAGGATGGGTACTCCATGCACCGGAGCTCCCCCGTTGCAGCCGAAGGGCTGCCGCACCGCAACCGCACCCGTCCTTGCACCGTGCAGGTGCTTCGAGATGCAAGTGCTGGGGGATGGTACTTGGGGATTGCCCCGATGTCCCTTGACCACACCTGGGACGCGACGGGGTGTGGTAGGCTGCGGCAGCCCAAAAAGCAAAATTTTTAAAGTTTTTTTAATTTTTATTTTTTTCTAATTAGTTCCTAAGGAATCCTAAAAGGATGTGGGTCCCATGTAGGGCCCTCTAAGCCTTCATTAGGCCCATATACTTCATTTGACATTCATATTTTTGCAACAACTGAGAGGAAGGCGCGAAAAAGAGTTTGAAAGAGCTTGGAGAGTGATTTTGCAAGTGATTCATCAAGCACAAGGTAGGGTTTTTACTATTTTCTTTGTTTTATTTTCAGATTTTCATTTTTGTAATTTTTTTTTCTAAAACGAAATGTTGAAATTTGAATGCATTGTTTGAGTTTCAGATTCTTGTTGATAGTTTTTTAATTTTTGTAACTTGTTTGAACTTTGATGCTTTGAATGCATTGTTTTTAAAAAAAATCTAAAAATGATGAATCATGATTCATAAATCTAAATATTTGAATGCATTATGTTTAAATTTTTTGTTAAGTTAGTGCAAGTATATCTGAGTATGAGGGAAGTGAGCATGGGGCTGATCCAGAAGCCCAATCTGAACTTGCTTATGTTGCACCAGGAGTACCTTCTATTGATTGCCCCTCTGATACTTTGGCACAATTTGCTAGGGGTTCTTATGATCAAAAGTCCCCTCTAAAACAATTTGCAATCAGAGTTTCACTCCATACGGCTACAAATGGTGGCACACGGAAATGAAAATGTAATTTTTGTGGCGTAGAATGTTTGGACAGCATTACTAGAGTTAATTCACACCTTCTCTTTTGGACTGGATATGGTGTGAGTTCATGCAAATTCTTGGCAGATGCTGAAAATGTGAAGTATAGAATTGAAATAAACAAACTGTGGGGCATTCCTAATGATAGTGCAGTTCTAGTGCCTAAATCTTTGGCTGGTAGGCAACAGGTTCAGGCTATTCAGCAGTTACAGGGGCAGTGAGATACTTCTATGCATATCTTGCATTAGAGAATAGGGACTTTGTCAGATTCGGCTTCTATTCCTTCATCCATTCAGAGTTCAGCAGGGGAGAGCAGCAGGGGGAAACAAAACGCAGGAAGTTCTACTACTAACCCCATTGCTGATTTATTTAACACGCACGTGAAGGATCAGTTAGACAATGCCATTGGTACATTCTTCTTTGCCAATGGCATCCCATTGCATGTAGCTCAATCTCCTTATTATAGGGAGATGATGTCCTTGGTGGCGAAGGAGGGAGGGTCATCATTTGTGCCACCACGTGAGCACAAAATGAGGACCACGATCTTGGATAGGCAGTATAACAAGATCGTGGTTTTGATGGAGCAGATGAAGGCATGCCTGATGGAGTTGGGTTGCAGCATTATTATGGATGGGTGGACAGACATTAGACATCGTCCACTCATCAACATCATGGTCACATGCACTGAGGGCCCATACTTTCTGAGGGTAGTTGATTGTTTAGGGTATCGTAAAGATGCTGATTTTCAATTTCACGTCCTTAGGGAGGCCATAGAGGAGGTTGGGCCACAAAATGTGGTCCAAGTAGTGACAGATGCAACACATGTGTGCAAAGCTACAGGGAGGCTTCTTGAGGCAGCCTATAGACATATTTGGTGGACTCCATGTTGTGTGCATGCCATGAACAATGCACTCAAGGACATGGGGAAAATTGATTGGATTAAACGAGTGGTTAATGATGTGAGAGAGGTGCAGATGTTTATCTGCAATCACCACACTTCACATGCACTCTTCAGGGGCTTCGCGAAGGAGTTTCTAAAACCGGTTGAGACCAGATATGCATCATATTACATTCTCTTGGAGAGAATGGTTGAGTTGCAAGAGCCACTCCAACTCATTGTTATGGCATAGGAATGGAATCGGTGGTCTAAGTCCAAAATAGAGTAGGGGAAGAGGGTGAAGGAGACAGTGGAGAGTGATCAGTTTTGGATTGATGCAAAATACATAGTCTCCATCATTCCTCCAGTTTTTGAGGTCATCATATATGGTGATGGGGATGCACCTACCCTTGGAGAGGTTTATGAGTGCATTGATTCCATGCTTGGCCAGATGAGGGCTGCTGTGCGTGAGAGGGACCCCACTCTAGCATTCTATATTGAACACATTCAACCTATCATTCACCACAGGTGGGAGAAGCTGAACACTCATTTGCACATGGCTGCCTATGCAATGAATCCTAAGTGGTACATGCCTAGGTCTCGTAGAGTTACACCACTTCAGGGTGATGAGGTGAAGGCCAGGTTCTTTCGGTGCATTGGTAAGATGTTTGATGCTGAGGCTGCTGGTCAGATTCGCTCTGAGTGGATGGAATTCGACACTCTTACATGTAATTGTTAATTCAATATTCGTCATTAATATTTACTATCTAGAGTTTAGTAAATTTAGTTTTACTATTGGCCCATTGGGTATGTTTATGAGTCATGACATTATGTTACAACTTATTATGTTCCAGGATACTCGGATTTGGCAAAGATGGATATTAGAACTATCACACAGAAGCATCTGATATTGCGTGTAAATGTCATGGAGCACAGAGGGTAAAGATTACCGCACTAGCCGTCCGATTGCTTTCTCAGGTTTGTAGTTCCTCATCTTTAGAACCTATTCAAGTTTTTAAATTATAAATTTTATGAACTTAAGAGTTTTACTTTTCTGATTTTCTCATAATGACCATTCGTTTGCAGTCTCAGGTTTCTAGTTCCTCAGCTGCTACCTCTAAGAGAGTAGAGAAGCTAGTTGCTGTACACAATGCCTTGCGTATCGTAGATTGCAAGACACACGGGTACAAAGAGAGCCCAGTAGCACGATGGGATGTAGAGCCAGAGGATCCAACTCAGATCGATGAGGACGAGATTGTAGTAGAAGCCGATGTAGGGCTAGTTAGTGTTCCTTTGGTGGACCTTGACCATGAGGAGTCCAAGTCTAGTAGTTCTAGTGATGATGACTTTGCCTTGGGGGATGATTAGAGGCCTTCCCATTCTTAGATTTTGACACAATTTCAGATTTTGACATTTTGTACTCATTTTGATATTAATGATTGATCATGATTCATTATATCATATCATGCTACTTCGCTCATTGTAATCATGATCATCTTTTTGATATAACATATTTCATATTTGAACAATGAACATTGAATTTTGAATCTTTGATAGAAGTTTAGAACATGATTCATTATGTTACTATGTATGTTTATGTTCCTATGTTTAAATGTTACTATGTTACTATGTTGAATGTTCAATGGTTCTAGTTCGTGTTGCAATTTTTCTATGTTCAAGTATTTGGTATGTTATATTGAAACATCTTTTCATAATTTGTATTTCAAGTTATATATGTATTGTATGCAGCCCCCCCTTACCCCCCCCTTACCCCCGCTGTCCCGAAATTGAGGCCCTTTTTCTTTCCCGCACTTGAAACTTGTCCTGGCGTCCCCCCGTCCCAACGTACCCCCGCGCCGGTGTGAAAAATCAAAATGACATCTTTGGTCATTTTTCATTCTCCATTGTGATAATTGGACTCTTGTTCAATTCCAAAGCTCTAAGGGTATTTGGCTTCATAGATGTGATTTCTTCTTAGGCTTAAAATTCTAAGAATGATAAATTTTTCTGGATTCAAAAGGTTTGCCAATAAGAGGAAATTTATTGAAAATTTTGTAGGCAAATAATACATTTTATAGAAAGGCGTTACCGGTGAGTGGTTTAAATTTTAATAGCTTATTCCAAGTATAGCTACCAGTTCCAGATGTTTATAGGATTTTTGTTTGGATGCAATATTGAATGAATTGTATTCAAATGAGAGTTTAGCCACATTGAAAAAGAACTTTTGCTGCCATTTTCTAGACTTGCCAAACATGACAAAGGGGTCAATTTTACTAAATGAAAGAGTGAAGAGGTGTGAGTGTTTATCAATCTATTGTACGAGAGAAGAAATTCATGGTATGAATCGCAGTTTCTCTAACAGAGTTTGTAGAAGACAAACAAAACTCTACTCGTCATTTTAAGAGGCCGAATCGCCCTCAAACTGAGTTGCAACACTATCTATAAGACATCTGGCTTCCTATAAATTGTGTCTTTGAAATCTTGGATGATCTGCAGGAGGTCGTGAGATTACATAAATGACATAGTAGCATGATTTTCTTGCCTCCATGTGGTTTGGACATCTTTTCGGTCCCGATACTCTTTAAAATATTTCCAATCTATACAAATGTCTGCTTTAATGTATTTGCAATAGTTCTAAGGCTTAAATCTCTGGACAACATCAATATTCTATCATTTAAGACCTGGGCATTATTCTAGGTTGGATTCATTGAGGTACAGTTAGTGTCATGAAATGTAGAGAGACTACACTTATCATGCTTATAGTAATACCATACAAATTGAACTGAACCCGGGGCTTTATGCTTCCCCTTGTTTGTTTCTTTTGTTTTTTTTCATAATCTTCAATTTTGTTTCATTGTGTTGACCATTGCTTTTGCCATTTCTACCTCCTCTTCCTTTATTCTCTCCTTTGCCTCCATTGCTCCTAGCACTCTTAAAAGAGCTCTGATATGAAGATTTGCTTTGTGGAGCAAGACAAATGTTCTCTCCAGTATTTTAAGTCATTCTTCTAGAGGCTTTTCCCCCTTCAACTTTATCTTTCAACCAGTGATCAAAGATGAGGAATTTTAATTGATTGCTTGCTTGCAAGAGCTCCAAGTAGGTCGAATATGTGCAAAGAAGCACTTTTATGAATGGAATCATATATATAATATAGATAGTTGAAAAACTTGCAATATACTTGCAAAGCTCTCAAGCCAAGAACCTTGGCAAGTTACTTGCCTATGTGTTGGTAAATTTCTCCATCAACTGAGGTCCTTAACAAGGTCAATGCCTTATATCCCTATGCTTTTGGGTTGGTAATTTTGGCAATGATTATAGCTCGATTTCTCCATCACAAATATCATCCCACAATTCATTGAAGATAAGAGATTTTTAAAATTTTCGTGATCGTCATTCCAATAGGTTGCCTTTCTATATTGGCAAGTTACTTGCCTATGTGTTTGTAAATTTCTCCATTAACTGAGGCCCTTAACAAGGCCAATGCCTTACATCCCTACGCTTTTGGATTGGTAATTTTGGCAATGATTATAGCTCGATTTCTCCATCACAAATATCATCCCACAATTCATTGAAGATAAGATTTTTTTAAAATTTTCGTGATCATCAATCCAATAGGTTGCCTTTCTATATACCAGCCAGACTGATATGTGAAAGATCTCTATATAGTATATCACCCATCTAATTTATTTATTGGTACATGGAAGAAGCTAGTTGTTTTGATATACTAGTTAGTAAGTGAAACTAGTCCTTTAAGTTTAAGGCACATGGGAGCAAAGTGTTATGTGGTATTTGGACAGTTTCCTACATACTTTGTGATAACCTGCACATGATCTTATTTCTTTCAAACAATTTATAGGGATGATGCCACATACAGTGTTGTTGCAGCTATATTAGGTGTTGGATGCGATAGTATTAAATAATGTAATGTTTCTTGAATTCTTAGTTTAGTTAGTTTGTATTTTAGACTTCAGTTTATGTTTGTTTCGTTTAGAAACATTGTAATATAATTGCCTACATAATATAACTCTATTTTCATCATTGAATATACAATTACCATTATACGGTATTAGAGTGGGTTGATGGGGCTTTATGAACTTTGACAAATTTTTAATAAAAATTCGAGCTTCTTCCCTAGAATTTTTTTATATTTTTTAATGAAAAAAATCATTGAAGTTTTTTGGAATTTGTGGGATTTTTTTTGTTTGATCAAAAATCCCATTTTTTGAAGGTTTGCAGATTCAAGGGTTTTGTCTACAAACCAAAGCTCCCAGACTTGGACTCGGCTTGGACTTGGCAAGGCTGACTTGACTTGTGACTCAACAAAAACTCGACAAAGTGAAAAATACCCTTGAGATTTAGAGATTTTTAAAGATTTAAAACTTGTTTCATGCACCCAGTATTGAATAAAGCTTAAAGACTCAATTACATCATCAAATAGAAGCTAATTTGATCACATACATAAAAATATGCATCGATCACATAAGTACAAACATAAATTAATACGTTACAACAATTAATACACTGATAAATATGCAATATTATCAAACACAACAATAGACATTTTTATGCTGATTACTTCATTCCCCCCCCCCCAAAAGAAAAAATCGTCTTCCAGACAAGTATACATCAAGTAATATCTAGGAAGACTAATGAGAAGTGTAGATAATGACTCGTACTACACAAACTCAATGTTGTAGTGTACTTCAAAAATAAAATGGGGGTTGGGGGTAGCGCCCTAGGCACGCTTCCTGTCATGGTACAGAGTGGGGTCAAGGGGTAGTGTCCCCACTACCAAGACCAAATTAGTACCTTGAGAACCACATAAAACTCCATAGCGTGCATCATTTTCTTGAATTTTTAAGATGCCAAAAACAGTATTGATAAAGCCCAAAAATGAAATCTCCAAATCTCTTCTTGCCAAATCTCTTACTTGTTGAACAAAGCAAAAGAACTCAAGGAATTGCAGCTGTCGTAGGGAAGGGTGTTGTTCATGTAGTGATACGACATACTGCTCGATAAAAACAACTTAAAACATTCATTCTTTATGTTTTTGTTTTTAAAAAAAGAAGACTGCCGTTGGGTGAGTCTTATTTTTCTTCCTATCTCACACTTATCCTCATCTTCTCAATACAATGAAATGCTTTGCAGGGCTGCAAGAAAGAAATAGAACAAAAAAAGTAAATAAAACTTGTTTTTTAAGTTTTTTTTGGCAAACTTGGCAAGTCTGCCGGCCGACTCCCATCATTGGGACTTGGGGAGTCATAGGTAGACTCGTGACTCACCATGACTTGGCGAGTCACTTGCCTGACTTGGCGGAGTCCGAGTTAGAGTCCCTATGACTCGGTAGGGGCGACTTGACTCGTGACTCGCCCAAACTCCGTGAGTCATGGCAAATTTGGGAACTCGACTACAAACAAATTGTGGTTCTGGTTTGTCGTGCGTGCAAGGGTTTTTTGCACCTTTTCTTTTTTGTTTTTGCATTTTCTGTCCACATCAGGCGTTTTTTTGTGACTACTCTTTTTTTAGTGAAAACAATATGTTTTCTTTTGCGCGTTTTTAACACTTTTGTCCTCGCATTTTCTTTGTTCGTGTCTAAAGCTTTAACATTTTTTAGGTGGGCATTTGCGATTCTTTAGCATGCACACAGGGTTTTGGGTGTATTTTGTAGATGACTTGTACTCTTTTTGCAAAACCTGAAGGATGAAAGCCACGTTTTCTTCTTCTGGTTCGACCTTCGTTCTGCAATTTTCTTCAACCCGTGCCCTTTGTCCTCTACAACCAACAACTTCATGGCCGTTTTATTGGAAATTAGTTTCTATGGCTAGGGTTTTTCGGTTTTCCTCAAAATTGATGGTTGCCTTGTTTTTCGTCGTAGAATTTTTGACCTTAGAAGTTTGCAACCAGTGCTATTCCTTCCACGAGAAGGATTTGTTTCGTGTTAGGCATTTGCGATTCTTTAGCATGCACAAAGGGTTTTGGGTGTATTTTGCAGATGACTTGTACTCTTTTTGCAAAACCCGAAGGATGAAAGCCACATTTTCTTCTTCTGGTTTGACCTTCATTCTGTAGTTTTCTTCAACCCATGCCCTTTGTCCTCTACAACCAACAACTTCATGGTCATTTTATTGGAAATTAGTTTCCATGGCTAGGATTTTTCGGTTTTCCTCAAAATTGATGGTTGCCTTGTTTTTCGTCCTAGAATTTTTGACCTTAGAAGTTTGCAACCAGTGCTATTCCTTCCACGAGAAGGATTTGTTTCGTGTTCGACTTTTTATAATTTTTTCCTCAAAAAATTATATCTAGGTTTTGTAATTTTTTCCTAAAAAATAATTGTTTGGTTTTATAATTATTGCCTAAAAAATTACTCTTTGGGTTTTAATCAATTTTTCTCCTTAAAAATTGTGTCTGTTTTTTTCTCCATAAAAAAATACTATTAGGTTTTATAATTTTTCCCTCAAAATAATTGTGTTGGATTTTCTTATTTTTTTCCTAAAAATCTAGGCAGTTTTTTGCGGGTGATCTTACTATCACATCAAGGGTTTGGCAAATTTTCCACAAAAAATGTGGTTTCTTGTAGTCTGTTTTGGGTCGTAGTGCTCATTTGCTGTTAGGATTAGAAAAGAGAAATCTAACAATTACATGCAAATATAACCTATAATGCAAAGGAATAAAGCACACAAAAGTAGGAGAAGAAGACACAGATTTAACGCGGTTCACCCAATCTTGGGCTACGTCCACCAAATAGAGAGTCCAATCTTATTATCTAGTAATTTCAGCCTGTTACAATCTGTAATGCCTTGCAACTCAATACCGTTGCAAGAAGCTACAAAATTCTCATCATGAAAAAACCCTAACCCTAAGCCATTATAACAAGACTTATGTTGGTTAACAAGTTAACCCTAAAAATACTCGATGAGTCAACCTAGGGAAATGCTTGATGAGTCAACTCAAAACGCTTGACGAGTTACCCCAATTTCTTTTTTGAAAAGTGTAAAGTACTTGTTAAAGTTAGGAATTGCTGCAAATGTAATAACACTTTCTGTATTTTCTGTATTTTCCAAATGTAACGATCTCTCGTGCATTTATATTGAGAATGAGGCTAGGAGAGACATGTCCCTTCATGGGACATGTCTATTCATTATTGTGAGATTAATATAATGACAATTGATTATATATATATATCTTTGAATCATTATTATATTAATTTCTCCTAATAGTATTTAGATATATATCTATATATATTATATCTCACATAATAAATAAATATATATATATATATATATATATATATATCTTCAATAGTTTAGTCTCATAGTATTTATTTGATAGAAGCTACAAAACATCAACACTCCCTCCTAGCTAGGTAGGATAAACATAGGATATAATATTTACCTTAGCGTAATATCAAGAATGGCATGTTTAAGAATATCCTTGATTAGAAGATATTCACCATTAGATATCATCTCATGATATCAGGAGTAATGGCCTTAGAATATCAAGTCACATGATATTCACCAAGTACTTCGAGTAATGGCCTTAGAATATCAAGTTGCATGATATTCACCAAATACTCAAAAATGTTCATAAGGTATGTGCACACGTATCCTCAATGATACTTACCATAGGAACATTCATGGTCTGTTTAAGGAACTTAATCCACCCTGCAAGTTATCATCTATCGTGATTTGCTTAGACATCATAAGATGTCCATCACAATAGAAGTCCATGGTCTGTTTAAGGAACTTAATCCACCATGCAAGTTATCATCTATCATGATTTGCTTAGACATCATGGGATGTCCATCATAATAGAAGATTAAGTTATTGTAAGATCATCACCTTTCAATAACTTCTGCAAATACAAGTGATAATCATTTGAAGTCATTACTTCCTCATGATCTACACAGGGGGTAGGCCCATTAAAAAAACATGGAGTCACACACATGACATCCATCATGCCTCAACGCAGATGATGGAAACAAGGGATTTCACCTTGAACTTCTCTCGCAGAGAAGAACTCATTGAGTAGATATCAATCTATTGATCTTTTCATCCAAGATTGCTTAAGATGAATTGTTAGACTCCCTCTGAGTCTGATATCAATCTTCTCTTCTCCTTGTACAAAGTTACCTCTGAAGAGTCAGACTCCCTCTAAATCTGATATCAATCTTCTTTTTCTGGCAAGAGCATCCTTGGAAAAGATCAAGGCAAATAACTCTTATAGTGCGTATAGAAATACAAATAAGAGAGACTACAATGAGTAGATAAATGTAATACTCAAGATTAATAAATACTTATATGCGCATCAACATCCTTGATACAAGTTGCTCGAGAGAGGGTCCATATGCAACAAATCAGAGACAACGATAATGTGGAGCACACAGACTTGTTTGTGGAGGCATAGATAAAGATAAGTGGTTTGTCAGAATGCCACTCAGAGATTTCAAATTCTACTAATAGCTTACCATGTTAATTTCTTGACAGAGTGTCTGCATGGTAAGCTGCGAACTATGACATGAAAGATTTATAGTTGCTGGGATAGTAACAAACAACATTTCCATAGTTTAAGTTAATATGACATGAAAGCTTAAACTTTAACTATAATCTATGGCGTACACCTTCAACTATGACAGTGGGTGCTTCAGCCTCTCAAAATAAGATTGTGATTGTCGGGATAGTATCAACAATGGCAACGTGATCACATCAGTCCTATTAAAAGCAATATCCAAAAGCGTATCTCTATCAGCGTTCTTGGTGTCCACCAATTGATCACAAACAATGGCTTCTATTGTCGCTCTGTGAGTTGCCTGTACTGGTTCACGTAATGGGTTCCAATCATTAACCAACTATTTTGTAAGACCATGAAACTGTGGTTTGGTTGATATCAACCAAGCATCCTGCCCACATTCATTCCACATAATCCTGTATCATGGAGTTCCTTGACAACCACATAGTCACAAGTCACAGAGAGTCTCAAAACTCTTTCCAGATGCAGAAACACCAAATCGGTATATCTTCAAATTCCATGCAGATAGGACAATACTCTCTACGACTTTATTTAAATGAACCTCAGATAGAGATGTTTGGAGCCTCTATAATATGCACTCACCAACTCTTTACAGGCCAGATGAAATATCAGGAATTATGATGTTGTTTCAAGTAAAGTTGTGCTAGCTCCAAGTGGTAGTTACACATTTCGTGCCAACCATAGTCTCTCATATATTATTGAAGTTGCCCAGTCCTGAATCCATATGCAGAAATCGCATATTCAAGAGTTTACGACTGAATATATCAGGACGACTAGAGACTCATGGCACTCCCGTCAATGTTCAATTAATATTTGCCTTCGTCTTTTGATATTTCTCCAATTTTTTTTGTTGTGAAAGCTTCAATAATCTACTGTTGTGAACCCTGAATTATTCGGCAGACTCAAACATTTATTCAGACATAATAGATACTTATTTCTGAAATGAATCTATCTACCATGCCTTTAAACACTTCCTTACATTTGCAGCCTGGTTCTGATTCCATGTTAAAGTTAGGAATCGCTGCAAATGTAATAACACTTTCTGTATTTTCCAAATGCAGCGATCTCTCTTGCATTAATATTGAGAATGAGGCTAGGAGAGAGGGACATGTCTATTCATTATTGTGAGATTAATATAATGACAATTGATTATATATATATATATATATATATATACATCTCTTTGAATCATTATTATATTAATTTCTCCTAATAGTATTTAGATATATATCTATATATATATTATATCTCACATAATATATATATATATATATATATATATATATCTTCAATAGTTTAGTCTCATAGTATTTATCCGATAGAAGCTACAAAACATCAACAGTACATGCCTGATTAGTCACCACGAACCAACAATTTGCAAAAGTTTTTGCCAATTTTTTAACAAAATCATGGTTGTTTTTCTAAAGTAGTGAAGGGTTTGATGATTTTCTCCTCAACATTGTGGTTTCAATTTGAGAAGCTGTTCTCGGTATCTCTGGCTACGAGGAGGGATAGTTTTTGTTTTCCCAAAATCAGGTTGCAAGGTTTTTGGTTATCTTGGTTGTCTCCAGAATCAGGGAGGGTCTCAGCTGTAGACTCATGTTGCAAAGCATTTTGAAGAGAGGGGGGCAGCATTCTATGCACTCGTGACCAGAAGTGTGCAGCCTTCTATGCATTTGTAACCAAAAGATCTGTAGATTGTCTTTTGTAGGGTAGTTAGAACAATGACCATTAAGGAAGGGTATTAGATAATGTAGTGTTTCTTTAATGGTCATCTTAGTTAGTTTCTATTTTAGACCCCAGTTTACATTTGTTTCGTTTAGAAACATCATAATGTAATTGCCTATATAATGTAATTTCATTTTCATATTGAATATACAATTACCATAACAATAGTCAACTGCAATGGCATTACTCATATTTACCAAGGCACTGTTAATAACAAATAATGTGATTTGTTTCAAGGTTTGCCAATTTGTTTGTTTTGATTTTGTGCAGCAAGGAATTGAAGTAAAAGCGACTTGTAAAGTTCAAAATCCCCCAAGAATACTTCAAAATGGGTAAAAAAAATGTAAATGCCACTTAAAAAATGACCTAGAAGGATACCCCTGCCAATTTAATAAAATTACCCATTTTTTTGAACAAAAATAATTCAACCAATAATAAAGAAATAAACACTTGACAACCTCTGAAGTCCCGGTGCTTCACCTCTGTGAGCATCACCTAGATCCAATGAGTGCTAAGTGTTCCATTTCATTATCATGAGAGATGGGTTCGGGTGAACCACTACTCATGAATCATGGGTCAATGAGTTTGACTCAAAAAAACTACACAGGTAAATCCTGATAGCAATATCACAATTTGACTTGCTGTGGAAAATATCTCCTAGTTATCACTTGACAACCTCATTAATATACATCTTTATTTGTAGACAGCAAATTGCTTGACTATTTTTGTAAAATAAAACAACCCTAGACTACATAAAAGAAATCCCACATAAGCTAACAAAACAAAAAACTAAAATTCCCGATTAAATTTCTCAACCTTGGATTTGGGAAGCATAGTTATACAGATTGACTTCAGTAGCATAAGCTAACAGGGTCTGAATTTTTTTGGGAACCCTTGTGTGATATACTTCATGTCTGCTGATTGGGGCCCTGAACTTGAGCTGCAATATGTTTGAACAGGGTTTAATGAATAGGAAGTGCTAGCAGATTGAAAAAAGCAGCATAGAGTGCAGGGTGTAGAACCATGAATGGCAGAATGGGGTTGAGCAGAAACTAGGGAGAGCAAATATAAGTAAGCCAAAATTTGCTGTAGTGGCTTCAGACCCTAGAAGACTTTGTTTAGTGCAGATTAAAAAATAGCACCTATTCTTTGATACTAATGTCAGGCTAGGAATTTGGACTGCAAAATCAATTTGAGAATTGTATTGTTTTAAACTCAAAATTGTCCTCTGATTCATGTACACAAAGACATTTATCAATCTCCAAATGACTGTTCAGTTCATCTTCTAAGATGACTGTTCAGCTTTCCCTACAGCAGGGTAATATCATTAAAAAAATATTATTATTACATCTATTAGGACTACACCTATGATTATATGCAATAATGTTACAGTCTTATAAGATACTCATGAAGTCAAAAGCCTCTGGGAATAATCTCTCTCTCTCTCACTCTCTCTCTCTCTCTCACACACACAGACACACACACACACACTTATTTAACTGCTTAGTAAACTGTGAAGTACTCTTAAATCTGCCTATTAGTATCTTACTCTGTTAACCATGTATCTTATCGGTACTGTTACTTATATTGTTTTTCAGATCTAACAAACACCATTGACTATTTTTTCTAGATTGAAAGCACAGAAACAGATGGTTATGGCTATGAGGAGTTTGAAGATGAAAACTCAACAAATGATGAGGACCTGGATATGTCACAGGTTACTGAGATACGTCTTGTTCCTTCTGATTCGAATACATGTATCCTTAAAATTTTGTAATTTGTTACTACCAAATATTGGGTTTTGAATCTTGTTGCCCTTCGCATAAAGGTCATTTATTTGTAACTTTTATGTGCACTGTAGAGCAGAATGTAGGAGAATAATATAACATCTATAGCTTAGTATCATTAATTATTCAACTTTTCCTTGGACTATATTGTACTTTTGAGTGAACATAAAATAATTTTTTTTAATGGTTGTACCATATGTTATAATTAAATGGTCATTAATATGTAAGATCTTATAATTGTTGTGCTAGGTAAGAAGTGCATCATCCGTCAGTTGCTGATTTTTGTTTTATACACATTTAAAATGATAAATGTTTCTTCTGTGTAGAGCACCCCCCCATTTATTGTATATGGTCAGAAGTTGGGATTGCACATGTGCAAGTCAATTTGATGCTTCTATCATGGTTTTTTTACATGGTTTGCAGACATGGACTTGGAGAGTACTTGCCAAGCCCAAAATTTTTGACACTGCAAAACCTCGGCAACTTAAAAATCGAACATACCTAGAAAAATTGCTCCAAAAATCTCTGTAGTAACAGGGTCGAATGTAGGGTTTTATAAACAACTATTGCCATCAAAATCATGTTTTACCTACATTTTGTTCACATCTAGGCTTTTACTATCTTTTTTTGCCGCATTTAATCACATTTTACCTGACATTGACCTAAGTTTTCATCCTTTCCGGTGTGCGAGCAATTTATGGTGAGTTAATCGGTGATTTTGATGAGTTTATGGCAATTTTGGGTGAGTTTACTTGTGATTTACCAGCAGGTAAACCCACAAGTACTTGCTGGGTTTCCAACCATGGTTTCATATATTCTATTTTAAGGTAAACAAGGTCTCAACATTTGGCTTCCAATTCCCTTAAGCATTTTCGTTAACACTGGTAGAAGTTGTGGTCAGTAGAAGCACCACAATTAACTGCTAGACTACAGCCAAATAGGTATTCATGATTCCTTTTAATTAGTATTTATTTACAATCTACTCATGCAAATGTTACCCCAGGCTATCAAGTATGTTTAATGGCAAATTTAATAGACTAAACACAAAGTTTGGTTTGTTGATTGTAGTCATTCAAGCACTTTGACCTTTTGTCTCATTATTGATTATAGTCTAATCTTTGACCTTTATAAGTTTATATTACAAGTATTTTATTTTATATTATTGATTAATTACAACCTATCTTCCATCAAGTTTCAGGTTTCAGGGATGGGGGCGCTTGGGCCTATGTTTGGGAACAACAGGAGGATGGCCGGGAGGGTGGGGGGAGGAGGTTGCTGAATTACATATAGTACTTGAAAAATTAGTTATAAAAGATGTATAACTGCATAAGTAAACACACAGCAATAGTTGCATTGAACTTTGAACATTAAGTTATAAGTGGAAAGATTGTGTTGGAGTATCTTAAATGGATCTAACCCTAAAGACAGTAAAAGCTCTAATTACTCCTATTATTTCAGTTCACGGTATGGAAATAATAGCACAATTCTAATTCAATTTTGTTGTCATGAAAAACATCTTTAAATGTGTAACGATTAGCCTAGATGATTTTTCATTTTTGAACAAGCATAAGAACCATGCAAACTGAAACAATGCTATCTCTACTATTTAAGTAGTGATAATGAATACATGCTGATATAAATGCTGGTACAGGGCAGCACATTGAAAAGCCACTTTCTATATTGTCCAAATTGCATGACACTAATGCCCAATAGAAAACAATAACGGGAAATACCTTGAAAAGAGGGTGGAAATAATCACAGCAGGCAGGGAACACACATTTAAATTACTGTATATGACAGTGCAGGTCTGATACAATTAGAAAATATGTTGCAGGTCTGGAACATCACTATTGTAGGCCCAAACAACCCCTTAAAGCCTCCTAAAACTCACTCTATGCAACCATGTTCACTCCCAAACAATGCCAAACATCCTGAGATAGGCTCAACGATACCAACCAGCTTTAGAAATGTTCAATTCAGTTTGCAAGTCCCTTCCAAGGTCAAGGGACGTCTGGGAGTCTTGGGGACACCCCAGCATCTGCTGGCATGAAACGTCTCAGAGATGTCCCCTATCAGAGGAAACGTCCCGGAAATGGCAGAGGGTGCATGGTGGTGGTGGAAGGATGGCGGGGATGTCCCTGTCTTGGAAATGCATGGTTTTTCCAGGTGGATGTGTCCCTTGGAACACTGATTACAACCAAGAAATAGAAAAGCTTTATATATGAATGAAACAGAATTCATGTTTTTGAAGCTGACCAGGATTTACCAGGCCAGATTATTTCTGGTTTCTATGGAAATCTTTCTAACTTGGGTAAACTCTAAATTAGTTCTATTTTCTTTTGGAACTTCCTGCATTTCAAAATTGAACTGTAACTTTTACATAGAAGTTTCGTCATTTTTCCGTTTTATTAAGTATATTGCTTTACACTTTCCAATTTGTGTGACTTACTTAAATTTCATATATTGGGTGTGCTTCAAGAATGTCACTATGACAGGCTATAATTATCTGGATCCACAAATTCCTGAATTATTTTTGTGGTTTGATTGCGTGTGTAAACAGTTTACTGAAACTTTCACCTTGTTTTTCCCCAGATTTTTGTTCTTTTTTCATCATAGTAGTAAATGAATTTATTTTGAAGATTTATTATCTATTGCTTAAGAAGTGCTGATGGCAAAACATGTGGTCTAGTTCTCTGAAGATTTTTTCCTTTAACTTGTCAACTAGCTTTTATGGTTGAAGATTCTTTTAATTTGTGAGCTATAATTCTTGTCATTGGAACTGGAGTCCTTGACCAAGATAATTGTATGCTAGTGGATGATCTGTTTAAGGTGTTGTGTACCTGTGCAGAGTTAAATCCAGAACCAGATGGAGGTTTGTTGTGCTTGCATTGGATTTACCTACGTTGTTTGTTGTTGCTGGATCAATTTCCTTGGAAGACTGGATTAACTAAGATTATCTTTTCTCTTTGAATCTTCAGAGGTAGAAGGGGAAGGTGACTGGATTTTCAGTGCTGAAGACATGGCTAATTCTGGTCTACTTGCGGGTAAGCCTTGCTGTATGCCTCTGATTGAATTCAGTTTCTAATGTTCTGTATGAGCAATTGACCTTTAATTTCTTAACAAAAAAATATGGCATTTCAGTACAATCTGGTGAGGCTTTTGAATATGATGAAGAGGACATGGCCAATCCAATTGGCTATTCTAATGGCTTGGTACATAGCTTGCCTGAGAATATTTTAGAGGTTTGTCTGAATCATTAGGAATTTGATTTTTAAAATGTTAAATTTTATTTATTGTAGAATTATCATTTCTATTTACAGATGAGCTCATCTAAATGCTTTTGCCATGTGTTTCTGGTCCTCTCAGCTTCGAATTGACGATGAACGCTTTGAAGATGCACTGGAGATGGAGGATGAAACACAAAGACCCTAGAACTAAAATCTTAAGGGTGGTTGGGGATCTCAGTGGTTGCTCTTGGTTATTCAATTTAAAGTCCCTTGGCTTAATGAGCATGTTTAGTTTTCTATCCTGATTGCATGCAACTTCGCATACTGATTTTAGGTTTACTTGGCACCAGCTTGTATGCTTGGATTTTCCTATCTTCTGTTCAAGGCAGTTAACCTTAATTGACAATTGTAGATTAGAACTGTATTTAGTTAATTAACCGTTGACTCTGACCTTGAAAGGAGCATCTGCATGCACTGATGTCATCTTGCACAACTTGGTATTGGAAGGCTAAATTGTAACATGACGAAATATGTCCTACCTTGCTGGTTGAAGTTTTGTGGGAATTATCTCGTTCATTTTTTTTCCTCAAAACTCAGTATATTATTCTTGAATTTAAAAATTCTTCAATTTAGGCTTGAAATGGATATGCAGTAATTTCTGAGAGGGCATGTAACAGATTTTTGAATTAAATAACGAAGATTGTGGCAGTGGCATCTATAATTTAGCTCCCAGTTGCAAACAAAATAAGTGGAAAAAAAGAAAAGAATTAACGTGTTTAATATTTTAACTGTCTTGTGAAAAAACCATTTTCTTACTAAGCTGACTGTTTTTTCTGCTAGGGAAGCCAATGAGTTAAAGTAAATTATTAATTAACCCACACAGGTAGAGCTAAAGAATTGTGAAATCTTCCCTTGTTCAGGAGTTCCTTTGCAGCCATAGAAGGTACTGTAAAGAATTAAAATTCATGATGGCTTCTCTTTTTGTTCATTGTTGTGCTGTTCAGTGGAATTCGTGTGGTCCAATGAAGTGTTGAGTCACTGGTTAGTGGGAGTCGAATTATGTTTGTTCAAGAAAAAGCTAAGGATTAAGTTCCGAGAGAGTAGGTTGTATAGAACTCTAAAAAGTAAGCAAGCTTGTATTCATTGTAATTAAGAGTTGGTCTTATTAGTTTTGTTATTGTTGTTATGTAATTTGCCATTTTGGATAATAATACTCGGAAATAGGTGATTGTGGAGACTAGAACTGTACTGCAGTAATGGTGCTAATTCCCTTCCACGCAGAAAAGTTGAACTTATGCACGTAGATAGTTACCATCTTGAAAGACCACAATTTTAGGTCTTTTTTTTATAACTGACATCTTATTTTATAATTAGAGGCGCAGACCAAGAAAATATTATAGCAAGCAGAATAACTAGAGAGTTTATGTTACAGGCTATGTCACCAGAGAGAGACTACAGACAAAGGTGCATCTATTTTTACAAGTTTTTTGTTAATAAGGAAAAAATCATCACAAAAGCAATGAGAATGGTGAATGCTATCAAACTTAGCTAGCTGTGAGGAGAGCGATGAAGCTCCAACTAATCTCAAATAAATGCTATAAGGGTAAACTGCATTTTAAGTCAATTTATCATGTTGATAAAGGCCCACTAGAATGCAACGTATTGTGGCAATCGAGTAGTGTAGATAGTTATGCTGGGAGCTATGCTAGAAGAATCGAATGTTAGATGGCTGTTAGACCATTAGCATTGAGACACATATTGTTTGATACCCCTCACGTGCCCACCCTCCCAAAAAAGAAAACGGATTCATCACATGATAACTAACTTTTCACATTTTTATATTAAACATTTAGGATGTGGGAAAAATTGCCTACATTCCACATCTTTAGTATGAAGCATAGTTGAAAAACTTACCAAAAACTCCCGAGCTTTTTTGGCATGGCAAGTATTACTGCCAAAAACTCAGACTTCACTTGTTGAGTTTTTGCCAAATATTCAATTGTGAGTACAATTGGAGCTTGTCCGAGGCCATCTACATGAAGAAGAGGAATAAGTTAGCTCGGAAATGCCTCAATGACCTTGCCTTTGTGCAATATAATTTTTGGTTGGAGATGATGAAGTAGATAAAATATTAGGTGGTCTAATTATAATTTGGATGATATATTGCCTTACAACATGAGCATTGTCCTTTGTTTATCTAGAATGACATCTATGATTTGTAGAGGTAGGTTATAGAGGAGGGGGGTGGATTTGGATTCATATTGGACGACATTCAAGAGGATGAGGAGGTTGAAGATGATGAGTCATTGCCAATGCCAACAACGTCTGAATCCAGGATGAAGGTCGGGTCATAGCCTATCGTGTCAAGGGAGGAGACGCAACCACATTAGACTCCTAGGACTAGACCTTCTATCTCTTGCCTAGTTTTTGCTAGAGTTGGGAAGAGGAAAATGTAAAATGTTTTGATGTTTTGCTATTTTAATTTTGTTTTAGATTACACGACTATTAGCCATCAACATTCCACACAAGGATGTCATTTTGTACTCTATTTGCATTTAAATCAATCAAATGTATCTAGATTCGCTTGTTTCTATAATGTACTCATTGGATGCATCTCATTGCATTTGCAAAAAAATAAACATTTCTACTTAATTCTAAACATTTTTAAAAATTGAAGTGAGTAGATTTCCACTGTCCATAAGTTATATGAATGCTGCTTCTAGATTTGATTGTGAGTGTGTATTTGTGCCTCAACATTTTGGATCCCACTCCGTGATCCGCCATCATGATGTTACAGAAGAATAGGAGAAAAATAGAAAAGTTAAAGATTGAAACCTATATAAAAGAGAGGGAGGTGGAAGGAGAGGGAAAGAGCAACAAAAATTTGACAAGTGTGACAGAACTTTAAAAAAATGTAAGGGGAGGAGATAGAAAGAACAAAAAACCAAAAACTAACCAAAAAATTAAACTTAAAAATAAATCAGACCAAAAAAATCAATAAGACCTCAAAAAAAAAAAAATAAAAAAAAAAAAAAAATAAAAAAATAAAAATAAAAAATATATATATATATATATATATATATATATATATATATATATATATATATATATATATGGTTTTTTAACATACACACTTAAGAGAGATAAATATGAAAATCATGCACAAATAAACCAATAATCAACATGAATCTAGGTACACAATTCACCAATGCTTCTCTCAGTTTTGCTCAAATATGTCAGTACAAGAATTCAACAATTGTGGCTGTAAAATAATGAAGAGTCACCTTCATTTTATGGATTTTTGGACTTCAATGAATGGTTCGGATTTAGGGGTGTTGACTGATAATGAATAATTGATTAATTTAGTTTAGATTGATTGCATAAATTACCAAGACAAATTGAGAGTAGACTAGTTGCATGACAGAGCTGATTGAATAGTTAACATAGTTGATTGTGAATAGATTGAATTAATTGATCAGTGAACTGATTGCATGACTGAGAAGATTGATTTGATAGATTAGTCTAACTGAATTGATTGAAAAGAGGAACTGTTAGTTAGTGACACTTAAAAGGGGTGGAATTGGAGGAATAATTAACATTAAATAATTTTAAAAATATATTTAATTGTGCATATGAGGGAATAAATAAATAAACTAATTTATTTATTTTAAGAAGAATGAGTTCACATTGGGGAAATAAAAAATTAAATAAATAAATGATCTATTTAATTTTAGAGGACAATTAGTAATTGAAATTATCATTTATTTATGATGACAAGAACAAGGATGAATAGTTTTAATTAAATATTACAATTATTTAATCAAATTTAGAGAAAGAGATTAATTAAATAATAAAGAATACAATTAGTTTAATAGAAGAAGAATTAAAAAATCTTGACAAAATATTAAATAGAAGGTAAATAATTAAGTAAAATTATTCTATTGGAAATGGAGGGAAATGATGTTTTTAAAATTTGACTTACAAAGAATGACAAAAATTAATTAAATATAAAAATATTTAACCAATTAAGACAAACATTAGTAAAATTGTAGCCTAGAGGTGACCCGATATTTTTGAGTGTTTACATTTTGCCCCTCTTTGAGACAATGCATTTGAAACGTTGTTTCAAAGAATAATTAGTGAAAATTATGTCTTGATATGCCTCAACAGAAATGCAATAGCGACTAGGCAATATGACGCCCCCTTGAAAAATTGAGCAAAAAATATGGATAAGAGTTGAATTTGTTGATAAAGTGAACATGAATCCAATGGAATGAACAAATAAAAAAAAAGGTGTTTGGCACAAGTTAAGAGCTCCAGAAGGTGAAAGTCTACATGACAAATAAAAAAGAAATGGGTTGCATGTCCACCCAGGAGGGGTAGAGGGGTATAATAGTTCCTAGGGCTCATTTGGAAGGTCACTTGTGTACTTTTGAGCTTTGAATTTCAAAGGAGAAGAAGACGTCTTTGAGTGATGGCGGTTGACAAAGGCGATGTACACATCAATGAGTGGGTTAGGATGCATCAACAACTAGAGGGTGCAGGAACAACAATGAGTACTTTTTTGATTGCGCATTTAATCTTGTATTTTGTTCATTTAATTTCCTAGGTCTAGGTCAAATCAGGTAAAAACAATGAAATTGCATGTTGTATTCTTTACAATTGTTGGCAAATTGATGCAATTGTGGTCAATGCATTTTTATAAATGATGCACATTCATGAGTTATGCGACACATCTGCTATGTCTACATGACACATATGTATATACTATATGACACAACCAAATGGATAAAGCAACACAAATGACTGACATTGGCTAAATGGTCGATTATTTACACCCGGCCAGTGCCCGTCCTTTCTAACAGCTTAGAACTGTAGCCGTGTCGTCCTTTCTGACAGTCAGATTTCTCGCTGTATAGGAAAAATAAAATGCATAATGACCATATTTTAATTTATACTATCAGAGACTTTTTTAGATTTCTTTCATATATATATATATATATATTTAGTTTATTAGTTTTATAAATTTATTTCTAATTAATTTAACTATGTTTAATTTAATTTATTATATTAATTATTTATATTATAAATTTCTTATAATATATATTTTTATATTATATTAATTATTTATATTATTGAACCAATGAAAATTATACTTTCCGAGGGAAAATATAAAGAGCAAACTAATTTTCATTGGTTCAAATAGTTTTTCATTTAAGAAATGTTGGTCCATATTTTTAATATATACTATCGGTGCCATTTTCTTTTTCTTTCATATATATTTTTAGTTTATTATTTCTATAAATTTATTATGTAATAAATTTTTAATTTTTATTATACTAATTATTTATATTTTTGATTAGAGGAAAACAGGTTTTGAAGGGGCCCCGAAACCCTGTACATTTTGGTCAAATAAGATTTTCAAAACAACACTCTAAAATTAATCAGATGAAGACCACAACGAGGGTTTTGCTATAGGCTCCCACAACTAGGAAAAAAAATGGTACCAGTTTAAGGAGACTGGGACCCATACAAAAAAAACTGCTGCAAGAAAGATTTTCAATTTTTAACAACAGCCCTGAGACTACCAGCGGTCAGCGAAGAGCCTGCTAACCGCTGAGAAAGATCATTTCTTCCCCTTTTGGGAACAGAGGGACATGTCGAAGGAAGGTAGATGTTTAGACCTTTTTTTTCCTTTAACAGAAGTCCACCCATCTTCTGCATTCTTAGCCAAATCCTGCCAAGAAATCAAATCCAGATCTATGGCACCCAAAAACGGGGCAAGAGGAGAATGACCCAAGATAGGGTCATTTGTATCCAGGGGAGCAGCGATGAGGGATGAGTCTAAAGCCTTCGAACCAACTTGATCAAGCGAAGCAATGTCGGTAGGAGGGGTAGATGCCCCACAGCCAACAGAGACCCGAGCTGCGGAATCAGAACTGATCGAAGAACCAAGGAAGGAAGCAACTCTCGGGGGAGAGCCAGAGATGGTACCAAGAGGCTCTGGGGCCTCGGAAGTCTCCTGAGAAGAGGAAACGACTTGAGGAAAGCTTTGATAAGTCTGGGCCTTTACAACAGAGTAGTGATGGGAGGAAGCTCCCTTCCACCAAGAAGCAGGTTTTTTAACCTTTTCCAATCCACATTGATCCGCTAAGTGACCAGTTTTAAAATATCTCCTGCATCTGAAGGGGAGACCTTCGTAGTCCAAGGATTGAATCCAGGATCCTTTAGGATGTTGTAGCTTTATCTTTTTTGGAAAACCCTTGGAATAATCCAAATCAACAAGTATCCTTGCATATGTAGAATGAAGAATGCCATCAGATTCCTCATCAGCCATCAGAAAGTCTCCAAGAGACTCCCCCACAGCCTTGAACAAAGAATCAACCCAAAAGTGAAGAGGGAGGTTGGGAAGCCTCACCCAAGTGGGAACCTTTGAGAAAGTTTCTGGAGAGGCATCAAAGTCAGGGTGCCAGGGCTTAACCATGAGCATGAACCTGCCGTCCCAGCTAAAAAAGTGATCACAAAGAATCAGTTTCATGTCTGCTTGGTTCTCAAACTTAGCTATAAAAAATCCCCTTGCTAGAGGAAATATATGAACTATTTCTGAAATAATGGGTTCCCACTGGCGGGTAATCCATGCATGCAGATTCGGGAGGCTCGGCCAAAAGACCTTGAACTTGCAGATAAGACCATGATCCGCAAAGACGGAAGCTGCAGAGTCAATATCCTTCACAACCTCTTCATCCAGAGAGATGATAAGAGGGTTAGAAACTCAGAGAGGGGCAGTGCTCTGAGACCATAAGCATTCTTTCGAGAGGCAGCAGGCTTGGGCTGAGAAGAGCAGCCGGGAGCGGCTGTAGCAGATGCAGGAGGGCGAGTAGCTCCAAGAGGAACATCCGCCTTCGAAGAACAAACCCTACCTGAGGAAGTAGAAGCACTCCCAGCAGGACCCTGAGCAGCAAGGCCGCAAGAAATATCGGCGTCTGCAGCCGAAGCGAGAGCCTTAGACGCGTAGAGGGCATGAGCCTTTGAGGGCCGTGAGGCTACAACACTCTCTGTAGACATCAGAGCAACAAGACCACATGGGACACCATCTGCAGTAGAGGCGGTGGCAGCAAAAGCTGTGAAAACCCTAGACGCTTCATGGGCGGGAGCATCTCAGGTGGAAGCCATCTTAAAAGTTTTAATGAAAAATAAGATAACACTTGTTTCCTCATATTAATTATTTATATTATTAATTATTTATAATATATATTTTTATATTATATTAATTATTTATATTTTTAGTTTATATATAATATAAATAATTAATATAATAAATTAAATTAAACATAGTTAAATTGATTATAAATAAATCTATAAAAATAATAAACTAAAAATATATATGAAAGAAATCTAAAAAAGTCACTAAGTATAAATTAAAAATATGGCTATTATAGGCTTTATTTTTCTGAATAGCTAGAGGTCTATTCTAACTATCAGAAAGGACGACATGCCTACGATGTTGAGCTGTCAGAAAGGATGGGCACTGGCGGATATGTAATAAGAATGATGTGACACATCTACTTGTTTAATTCGACAAAATTGCACTGTTATGAAAAAAATTAATTAATCAACGCTTTTTTGACGTGAATAAATGTAATTGCATGCTTGGTTAATGGCTTGACTTGGAAGGGTTGTATGTTGACTGATTTTTCCTTTTTCCTTTGCATGACTAGATGGTAGGCTCTGTGCTGATTACTCAGGAGAATCATCCCGATACACTTGCTTATAGAGATTGTGTGACCATTGATAATCTAGATACATATGATTATTACATGTGACATGTATGCCCTAGATTAGGGCTAACCTATTATAGGTAGAACTAGAATGTACTACAAATAAATTCAATTTGAAAATTTAGATTAGTTTATTTCTAAAGACCACTAGATATAAATGACTAAAATTAAATCAAATTACTTCCTAATTGTGCTTGGAAACCTCCTCTTTATTGCTACAACAAATCTCCCATTCGTTTGGAAAAGATCTTAAGCTTTTAACCATAAAATCCATGCCATGAGAAGATGCTATTTTTGTTCACCAAGTGACCCATTAATCAAGTTATACCTTATGAATGTTAAGGTGGTTACATGTATGCTATGAATTAATCATGTGTCAGTTTTGTTAATGTAGCCATGCTAGAGCAAGGGTAAGATTTGTATTGATTTCCCTAAATAAAACATCCAATTGAACCCATTCACAACCCAAGAATATATAAGGCCCCATTCAATTGGAGGTTTCCCGCTTCTGTTTTGCGTTGATTAGATTGTAAAATATAATCTATTCACTTACAAGATGGAGATCCCTTATTTGGGCAATGAAGGTCCTTGTTACAAACTCAATTCAACTTTTCCTATTCATTTCTCATGACTAAAATAAAAACAAAATTCTTAACTTATTGGATAAGTTTTGATAAACCCATCTATCAATTAAAAGCTAACATTAATGTACCACATAAGTCTTCAATATTTTAAACAAATATTTGGCTAATGACTAATTTTAAGTTCCTCACATACACTTGATTATCCTCCTATTTTTCATTTTAACATGTAAAATTTTCTCACCACAGTATACTTCTTTTAACAAATTAAATTTTAAAATCTATTCCAATACTTCAATTTTAATACTTGTTCTTTTTGGAATTGAAATTATTGTGCCATATAAATCTCCAATATTTTAAAGAAACATTTGACTAATGGTGTACTTGACATTCCCCATGTACACTTGATTTATCTCCCTTGATTCATCTTACAATTTTTTTGTTGGCATAGAATATTCCAATTCTTCTAGCCAAGTTTATTTTTTCGTATTTATATTTATACTCATAGTTTTTGAAAGTTGCACGCCTATATTCTAGATAGTTGTTTCTATTCTCGTAGGTAGTTGTTGATCCCTGCTTGTAGTATAAACTTGATCAGATATTGTAAGTTTAATCATCATGAAATAATGAAATATTGGTTTATAATATTCCTGTTGTAGATATTCTTCTATATAAGCTTGCTTTGTTTTATTTCTATATATACTTATATTTGCTGGAAGTTGCATTCCTACATTCTATACAACAATTCTCTTTCTAGTTAGTATTTTCTCATCCCTGATCGCACTATAAACTGGATCATATATTGTAAGATTTTTCATCATGATACAATGAAATCTTTATCTTTTGTCCTAATTCTTCAATAAACAATTCATTTCATGCTTTCACATTCCCTTGCAACTATAAGCACGTGTTAGCTTGACTCATGTAGCTCAATCAATTAATATCCATCTAGTAGATAACACTTTTGTAAAATCCGAGGATAAAATCGTAGAGGGTTTGGAGGGATCCCTATTCTTATTTCAAAGGAGAAATCAACCCTTTGATTTCTTTTAAGAGTTGGGCATGTGTCATTTTGTGACCTAAGAGGCTACAAGAAGGTTTTCTTCACACATTGTAAGAACAAGTCACAATGACATCCACTATCATTGTAAGTCATGAATTTCCTTGATTTTCTTGATATATTTATATTGAAGCGATGATATATAGATGAAAATAAATCTATGAGAAGCTATATTTTCAACTTTGATCAAGCCTCATTACATTAACTAGTAAAAAGTAACCTACATTCTTGGCTTCATGTGAAATAGAATATAGAGTAGCAAATGAAGTAGTTTGGATTTGAGATAATTTACTTATGCTTGGTCTTGCATTAAAATTTTGAGCCACCAAGCCTCTTTAAAATTTATAGATCATCTAATATTTAATGGTAAAATAAAATGTATTGAGATTAGTATTATCCAATTAATTTTTTTGTACAAGCAAACATTATTTTTGAATAAGTGGAGAAGGGCTCCAAACCATTAAACATGAAAATGAAAAATCATAGATAAAAAAGGCATGGAGGTCAAGCACGCAAAGCATAAAAGTGCTTATAGAGAGTTTACATAGACAAAATTAAAAACATCGATGGTTTAGAAATAAACCAAATTACAACTAAGAGTACAAATAGCTTAGAGAAATAGCAAGGGGGTTTTAAGGATATATCCCCATCCCTGTACCATGTCCTTTAGCTCCTCCTACTAGAGAGGGCCGTTGGAAACCTTTCCCCTTGTCCTTACTTCATTTGTCTTCACAATGCATTTTTGTTTCTTCTTCTTCTTGATCTTCTTTTCCACAAGAATCACCTCTACAATGCATTTATGCATCATGACTCTATTAATTGTGACCAAGTTCTCAATTTTACCCTCAAGCATTTTGATTCCTTGTTGCATTTGTAGCCCAAACAATTTTGTGGTGTTTCCAAGCTTTCAACCCTAGCATATAGGTCCTTGATCTTTGCTGCCATCCCTTGTGAATCATGAGGGTTCACTCATGCCTCCATCATCACTTATACATCATCTTATTTATATTATCTTAGACCTTTTAACCCTTCTAGAGCTTCATTGAACTTGGTCTCAGTTAGGGGGGAGTGGGAGGGTGAGCCTTAAAGGATTAAATTGTCAGGTTCAACTTGATTATCCTCGCTTCTTTCAAGGTCACTTTTGTTAAAGGTTAGGTCCTTTGATTTCTCCTCTGGCCCATCCTAAGGAGGGTTATCCTCAATGGTCTTTGCAATCTTAGTGGTAGCAGTCAATTTAGCAACTTGGCACACTGATTCTCCTATAGACACCTAAAAATCCATTTGTCAATTTAAATTATTTTAGTTGACGTAAGACCTGATGACATCATTAATCAATTAATTAGTTTTTATTGTCATTATCCCTTCTCCTATTTTAATTAAAGAATCCCTCCCAAAAGCATTTAAATCCAATTTGAATGATATTCCCTCCAATTTATTAATTATTTAATAAATTATCCCTCAAAAACCTTTAAATAAATTAAATATTTATTTAAAAACTAAAAACCTTAGATATCTTCTAGAAAACCCTAAACCTATCCTCACTTTCCTAAACACTCCCTAAACCTGCTTAGAGGGTCATTCCCAACCCTCTTAGTCTAAACCCTCATCCTTTGACTTCTGGTCAAACCCCTCATTAATGAGCCTTACATGCTCATTAATGGACCCTTACACCCTCATTAATGGCTCTTACAACCATAAATGAGAGCCTATGTCTCCTCTTCCATCATTTTTCCCTAAGCACACTTCCCTAGTGTTTCTCACACGTGTGAGCAACCCTTAACCCTTATCCCGTTAACCATACCTCTAACCATACCCCAAACTCTACCCCTAACCCTGAATCTGACCCTAACCACCCTTCCTAACCCAAGACCTTCCTCAAATCCTATAAATAGCCTCCCTTACAAGAGCATTTCACCAATTCACATAATCATTTCATGCATTGTTCTAATGTTAAATTACTTCTAGATTATCTTAGCATATCTCCTAATTGTTAGATTTAGCTCACTTTTATGCTTTCTAACTCACACTAGCTTAGCCTAATGGATTGAATATAGTTAATTTTCATGCTTTTCATATAATTTATAACCATATCACACTTATCTTTGGTTAAAATCAATCTAGCATAAGCATTCATAGCTCAAATCTGCATTCTAGCTTCATTTGGTTCCTTGGGACTCTAGGGGAAAATTAGGTTCACCATACCTGATTCTGTGCCACTATGGGGTTTCCATGGTTCCTAAATGATCCTAAACCTTCCTAAACAACATTGGGGACATGCTCCTTGTGCTTTGAGAACATACCCACATCCCTATTCAAAGAGCAAGTCAAACAGTGACAGGGTGCTCCCGTTTAAGCTCAATCTAAGGTGTCTTGCAAATAGTTTTTCTATATGTTAGGTATATGTTTCTCTCACTAATTTTTTAATGTCTACACATGTTTCAAACAGGTTAGGTTTTCACTGATCACATTTTGGCACACCTGGTGGGACCCCACCATGCTCTTCAAACTCCTTTTTAGGGTTTTTTGGCCAAAAAACTCACTTTTTTGAAGCATCTCGGGAATCTTTGGAAGTAGATTCATAAAAAATTAATTCCCCAACATGTATTTCGGTATGGGAACCCCCCAAGTGTCGTACTAGAGCATGCGTATTTTCGTATGGGCTCTTTTAGGTGTTTTAAGGCCTTTTTCCCACATTTTAGCCTAAATTGCTGTATGAGAACCCATGGATTCTCGTATGGGAAAATATTTAATGCTGTATGTCACTATAGCATAAAAAATTCCTAGTCTACATTTCCGTATGGGAAGCAAAGGGCTTGTTTGAAGCCCTAAACTTGCTTTTCATTGGTTTTTAGGGTCCATTTTGGTCTCCTAGTGACCCTAAACTTAAAAAATTATAGGTTCTAACTCCATGATCTTATATGTACCCCTTGGAGGGAAATTTTATCACCAAAAAATCAAATCATTAAGTCTCATCAACTCTTTTGCATGTTTAGGAACTAAAAAACCTCATTTCTTGGGCTTAAAAATAACCTTTCATACAATCTTAAATGCTTAAAGAAAAGAATCTGCATATCTTTCCTAAAATATTCCTAACCAATCCTTATCAATCCTAAAGGGATCAAACTCACTCATAATAATTTTTTTTTGGTTAAAATGAACTTCATTTACAAAATCTTAAGGTTTTATGCAATCTAGGAACTAAAAAACCTCATTTCTTGGGCTTAAAATGAACTTTCATCCACTCTTGAATGCTTAAAAAGAACTAAAACTGCATATATTTCCTAAACACTTTCAAAAAAATCCTAATAAATCCTAAAGTTTCCTAAACCAATCTTAATGCTTTGTTTTTGGCTAAAATGAACCTTAGCTAAAAGATTTTCAATATTTTAAGGGTTTTTATTGCAAGTCTCAAAGTGCAAGTCTAGGAAAGTTTCAAACTTTTTGAACTAAACACCAAATCTTTAGTGACCTTAAAAGATGAACCTAAATCAAATGTCAAATCATTTCATTTGAGTCCTAAGAAAATACAATCTTGAATGCACAAAGTGAAAAAAAAGCAAATTCATTTCAAAATCAAGTTCAAATAAGATCCTTAAAGGAAAACTCAATCTCGAATGCAAAAGGGTAAAACACTTGAGACATCTTTCAAGAAAGCATTTTTCTATTTTCAAAGGAATGAAAAAATCAAATCCTAAACATATGTGTTTGCAAGTCTTGATTTGAAAAACACTTAATCAATTTGGAAATAAACTCTCTTTGATGTACTTCTAGGAGTTTTTCTTACAATTCTGCAAACCCTATTTTGACTAAGTGACATAAAACAAACTGAACTAGGACAATTTCATTTGTTCTACTTCTAGCGAGGCATATCCAAAGATAAAAGCACTTCCTCTTTGGAGAACAACCTCAAACTGGTACTTCCCCGACCAGTATAGAAATAAAGTGTGGAACAAACTCTCGCTTCATCCCCTTAATCTTGGGTGATACGTGTTGATGGTAGCCTGAGGTAGGTGAATATCCCTACTATTTTGGCATGGTTAAATAGGATCTTAAGTGAGTCACACACGTACAAACTGATTGGGAGGACACCACAGACCAAATCAGACACCTATTAATCAAAGGCTTCCTGATCTACTTCCGAAGGTATCAAAATCTTTGTGCAAGGATCGATCCAAGTGGTTTCCTGGATCACCTGAAGATTACTCACAATTTGTATGCCTTTAGGGGTACCAGGTTGTGGGTCAAGAACTTGATACTAGTCCATCCTTAGGTAGTTCTTATTGATGTGTTTTCAATTTCTCAAACTTAGTGCACAACATCTATTAGAACATACACATTTTCGGGAACACAATCAAAATTCAGTGGTCATCATTTGCTTGTATCCCACAAAGTTGCTTTGTCCTTTGTCAGGATTTCTTTCTGAATATCTTTTGAGTCTTTTTGTCCTTTGCCATTGGAGACAAATCAAAACTGAAAGTCAAATAAAAAACCTATGAAAAAAGATCAAGTCATTTAGAAGCATTGATTCAATCCAATTGCCAAAAAATTCCAAGCTATGTCCGATTTTATCAAGCATAAGAAAGCCAAACTGCCCAATTCCTGAGTCCATCAAGAGAAGAATATTGAAGAAAGAGACCTAAAAGATCACCAATCTTTCCTAAAGGCAATCGAAGCATAAACCAAGTATCAGAGAAACTGGACAATGTGGGTTATAATGCAAGAGTAAAATAATTTGCAGCCCAATTCCAGGTCAATCATCGCTTTGTCAATCTAGAGAGTGAAGACTAGCATGGGCCATCACATATTCATCATTCTTTCAAAATCCCACATCCTATCTTGGCATCCTTGCATCCTAGAAAATCCCTAGTTGCATCCTTGTATCATTATTAATCCTTAGTTACATCATAAATCATTTTTAGTTGCATTCTTGCATCATAAGTCATCCCCTAGTTGCATCATAGTGTTAATATGATTTAGAAAAACAAAGAGGGGGGGTGCATCAGTTGTTCTCAGGTCCTGATGTATAAAACAAACTTAAAACTTTTCCTTAAATCAGATCCAATAACCAAAACAAAATCGGTCATCACTAATTCAATAATATAAACATACAACAATGCAGTCCACTACCTAGCTGTAACTTAACTTGTAGAACACAGAAATGTTCAAACCAAAACATTCACACAAGTATTAACACCATGATTTATAGTGGAAACCCAATTTGGGAAAAACCACTTTGTAACATGTTACTATTATTTTCACTCTTCTGAAGTGAGCTCGGTAAAAAGCCAACCCTGTCAAAGGTTACAATACACACTGTTAGGTGTGACCCGATTAAAGGATTTCAATCACCCTATTAAAAGTGAGCTTTGTCATAGGACTTACATACACTCCATTAGAATGCAACCTTGTTCAAAGGATTTAACATATGACTGTTAGGTCAACCTCTGTTAAAAGGATTTTGACTGTTACAATGGTTAGAAAGTAGCAGCAATATTTATTTGAAAAATATACAACTCATTTTGCAAATATCAGATCTGATTCCGTACACTAATGTTGGTTTACTGACTTTGAAAATTTTCCATCTCCATCTCTGATCTGCTCGGAACTTTTCTTCAAGCAACCACCACAATTCTCCTTCAGCCTTTTTTGCTTATTCAAACAGTAAAACTTTACTGATCTTCCAGCATTCTCTGTTCACCCATGCACTTGCATATCCAAATGCTTAGGTTCGCTTTATACTTTCCTCAATTAGGTTAACTCATCTTATGCCGCTCAATCTCATTCGTAGATCTTAGGGTTAGGTTAGATTCACTGAATCTACCCGCTTCATGTTCTTCGGCTCCTTTTCTAGAATCATCTCAAATCTCTTAAAGATTTACAATAAAATGTTTTACAGTGCATTTAATGCTTTCAAACAATCAATAAATAAAGTCAACACATTTTACATAATCCAAGAATTCAACAATGTCGGCTCCAAAACTAAATTCTCTTCAAATATAAAATTGCTGATGCTCGGTCAATACTGTGATCAACTACTCGGTCTTCATGTAGAAAGCTCGGTCATTACTAAAAATGTTTCCTTAGCTTACACTATCTTCCTCGGCAATTAACTGTTGTTCGGTCGACACTATAATTTTTCTCAGCATACATTGACTCGGTCGACACTAACATTACTCTGCTTAAACATGATTTCTCCATTCTTTGCTCGGTCAAGCCTAGCAGTTTAGTCTTCACTCTTACTAAGATAAACAATACATTGTCTCATTATTGTGCAACATAGTCAAGTACACTTTGTAGTATCAAGATAACTCAACCTTTCCTTAGGTGCTATTGTTACCAACCTTGCCTATCCCCTTAGCAACACTCAAATAGATATAGTACTTTCCTAAGTAGCAATAGTCTTACCAGTTAAGGTTTGACATTAGTGACAATACAAAAATTGTTTCAATTGCAGTTTCCAACACATAGATCATCCCTTCACAAGCATATCAAGCCATCCTTTAGAACAACACCATTTGGTCATCTTCCATCATCCTTCCATCAGAAATCTAAAATCACAATCCTTGCCTCATCCCATCATCCTTGATCCCTAATCCAAAATCCAACATCCAAGTTAGAACCCATCATCTTTGAACCAAATCCTAACACTTAGTCTTCTTAATCCTTATCCCAAATCAGAATCATCCCATCACTACCCTTTGACTAAGCATTGTCTAAGGTATCTCATACTTTTCTTTGTAGGCCTCATCATCTCAAGAAAGAGTTTGGCATACACTGGCAAGGATCCCATCTTCCAAAGATCATCAGTCTATCTTAGGTTGACAATCCATATCCTCTTTGATCCTATATTAGGAAGCAATAAATAATTACTAACACTTAGTAATCCTCCACCATCCTCATCATAAAAAATCTTCCATCATCCTCAATCCAGTCATCATACCACCATCCTTCACTTCATCCAGATCCTTACATCATATCCTTAGGCTTGCATAGGCTTATCCTATCCTTAGAGTTTTCTTAGATGCATCTTGCATCCATCCATCATCAACATCTTCATCCTTAGATCTGCATTTCATGTCTGCCTTGATGCATGCCATGAAGAGAAGGAATATGGGCCCCAACTTGGCCACTAGTTCATCCAATCCCAACAATTCTACCAGCGCTATGGTTACCTATGATCCGCTACCCCCACTGGTCGAGAATGTGTGGGAAGATCCAACTGAACCCCCCACTTTGTTCTCTATGGAAGCATTCATGAGCTATCTAGGGCATGCAAAAATGGTAACTGCAATCATTGATCAGAATCGATGGGCTATTGGAAAAATTTTCACAAGAATGTACTTCCATTCCACCACATCTCTAGCCTCTCATCCCCATAAAAACCATCCATATCCCAATTGAAACATGTACCCCCATCATCCAACAAATCTAGGATCCTGACTTGAAAATATCTCAGGTAGCCTCACCTATTCCCCATCTCTTGCAAAGCAACTTTGCAAGTCCCACAACACAAGAAATAGTTCAATCCACTCCCTTTTCTGTCATGGGGACACCACCATCATCTACAACATCTCAATTTGCCACTCAAGCCCAAATCTTTTCACAAACTCAACCTCCACCTCCCTCGCAAGCCACCACACAAGAAGTTCCTCCACCTTCCATGAGACAAGAAACATCATCCTTTCTGAGGGAAACACAATCATTCCCTCTTTCACTCAACAAGCTTCCACATAAATACCATCTTTTTTGAGGGTAACACAACCATTTCCCTCCTTCACTCAACAAGCCTCCACATCAACACCATCCTTCCCGTGTGGAACACAAGTACCTTCTTCCACCTCTCAACAAGGATTCACCCAAGCATACATTCCACCTCCACCTTTAATCTTTCACACACAAGCCTAACAAACTACCTTCATAGTAGAGATGACCTTCATGTGCCCTCCAAATCCACCATCTACATCCCAGAATCCCATCATCACTTTTGCATCCTCCGCATCGCAACTCCCACCATAGACAATCTCTCGTTGGGGCCTCACCCAAGAAAAAATACACGCCTTGGTTATACCGACCCAATCCCACATATTTGTTCCCACAAACCAACAAGCCATTTTCCCTCAAGCAGCACACAACAACCATCACAACCTCCACCAACTTCATCTTTTCCCACATATACCAACTATCTATCCGTACCACCCACCGCTTCTCAAATAGTTCCACCACTGCAACAATAGAGTTCTACCCATCTCTCCAGCTACTTCGCATAACCACCTCCTGCCACTAGTTTCTAAACAACCACTCTACCACTTAGCAATGCGAGAATGCATCCCACATACATTAGCCAAGCCCAAAGCCAAGTGCATCAAGGCCAATCCTATCAACAAGTTGCACCATTCCATCAGCCTCCTCCACAACACCAATATTCCCAACACAACAAAAAAAACATCCCATCATCCCCCAGCAACATCAAGCATCATCCTATCCATCACAACAACAACATCTCATCATCCCCCAACAAAATCAAGCATCATCTTATCTATCACAACAACAACATCCCATCATAACCCAGCAGCAACAAGCAACTCCATACCTTCAGCAACAATATCCTCCCCAGCATAAATCACCCCAAAATCCATTCCAATACGCCTACCTTGCTAGGAAATCTCCATATCCTACTCCGTAATATCCTCCGCAAAATCATCCATATTCACCACCACTATCAGATCCTTTCCCGATGGGAGTACCCACTCTAATGCCAATCAACGCTAAATGAGACAAAATAAAGAATGCTCTCAAGGAGCTTAAGGATGGAATAGAGAGAAAGGCTTTCAATTTTGACAAGGTTTGTCCCTATCCATTTGATAGATCAATCACGACAGTTCCCTTTCCCAAACACTTTGAGACACCTAATTTTGATAAATATTAAGGGAAAGGAGATCCAGTTAGCCATGTCAAAGAATTCTATATGGCTTGTCAAGAGGTTGCGTACAGTGACAATTTACTCATGTGCCTATTCCCCAAGATCTTGGGAGGAACTGCTATTGAGTGGTTCTACAAGATACCCTATGGGACAATCACAACCTTTGCTGAACTCTTTGTGAAGTTCATAGCCCAATACTCCCATAATTTTGAAAATGAGCTATCATTGTTAGACCTTTTCAACTCAAAGTAGAAAGGAGGTGAGAGCCTAGCTGATTACCTACAATGATGGAAAAACCTCACCACAAGGTTATCATATCAACCATCTGAGAAACACCTCACCAAAATCTTCATTGATAACCTACATCGTAAGCTATCTCATTTCATGAGGGTGAACTACATCCAAACTTATCAAGACATCAAAGGCAAGGGAATAGACATTGAAAGAGGCCTCTTAGATGAAGGCACCATATGACACTACAAGGATGATTCACATAGTAATCCTAGTAATGACAAGCCTCACTACTGGAACAAGAACAAGAATGTTGTCATCGACAGAGCCACATACACTAAGCATGTCCAAATGATTGTGACCAGTCCTACACCTCCTCTTGCATATCAACAATAATAACCCCTAATCAATCAACAACCTATGCAACACTATCAACAACAAGTGAACCAAGAAAATTAGGCTAATACCATATCTGTTACCCCAACTCAGAACATGCCTCGAGTCTAGATTCATCAAAAACAAACCTTCACCCCTCTTGGTGAACCATTGGATGTGATCTTCCATCGAATGGCTAAAACTAATCTGACTACCTATCCTCCAACTTAGCAATTCGATAAAAAAATTCCCAAGCCAACATGGTACAAAGAACATGAATACTGCGACTATAATCATGTTAAAGGAAATGCTACCCTTAGGTGGATGAAATCAAAGCACTACATCCAAGATCTCATTGATAGAAAGGAGATCTAAAAGGACACACCAGTCCAACCTTCACCTAATGCCAATATGCAAATATATCAAATTGTGCTCCCTCAACACAATGCTAGAAAGAACCAAGTCAATACCAATCCTCCACCCCAAAACCAAGGAAAAGGAAAACAAGGAGACCATGCTGGCCGAAAAGACTATACTACTACCCACATCAACTATGACAAATTTTTAAGATGCATAAGCCAAGTTGAGCCCACTGTCAATGTCATCCATGTTAAGGAAGCATATATTCAATGTGCTGTTACCACACACAGAGGCCAAATATCTGTCACCGGTGCTAATCCAATTCCTACACACAATGCATAGTATAACCTTCTAGAACACCTTGGTAATACACTTTCCCAAATCTCCATCCTCAACCTTCTTCGCACTTCCTCCATCCACCAAGATATCCTCAACCAAGCCCTCCAAGAAGGACATGTCCCCACAAACATTAATACCATCAAGTTTAAGGAATCTTGTGGGACACCTATCAACATCCTGTGCTCTTTCCTTCAAGCCTTCTGACATACCATATTTTGAGTTTGACCATAATCTCCCTCTCCGTATCGCCGTCATGGTCAGAGACTTTTCCATCAAAAGGGTCATGATAGATAATTGATCAGCCCTAAATTTATGTATCCTAAAGTTCATCCAGTAAGTGGGATTCATAGAGGCTAAGATATCACATGATGTTATCACCATCAAAGCATATGATAACTTGGAGCATACCTCAAAAGGTACCATTCTTTTTCCTGTCAAGTTGGGCCCTACAATTCAAGACACCATCTGGCACGTTGAACTAGACCTACCATATAACATCCTCCTCGGCCGACCATGGATCCATTCCATCAAAGCTGTACCATCTAATTATCACCAGTGTCTCAAATTTATGCATCAAGGCACTGAGATCACCATCCATGTAGATCCCCAACCCTTCACATAGTGTCATGCATTGGAAGCTTCGTTACCCCATTACACCCATTGTCCTGGAATTGACATTGGCACTTCTTCTGCTAGCTCATCTCGATCCCATAGTGATCCAGAAACAATCCTAGCCTCCACCTTATCTTTTGTTAAGATCAACAACCAGGGCTGTGATGAGTACAACCTAAATGATGCATTTTTAGTAGGATCCCTACCACTTGATCCACATACACAAGGGCACCCAAGACACCAAAGCAAGCCTACTCTAGCCGATCCTGAAATCAAGCAGTTAGGGCCATTAAATTTTGTTTCCCACGGAATCCTAAATAGTCTAGAGATGGACACTGACATCAACAGGTGGCTATACAAAGATCCCCCACCTCATGACACTGAGCTCCTTAGCTACTTCATAGATAAATATCCTTCATTGCATAAATATGCTATAGAGAAATGAAATTATCAAGGCAGTGGTCTTAGAATAGAAGAAAGTGGCATCAAAGATCCAATAGAGGCCTCACAAAATCCTAAACATCAAAGCCTTGGCTTTAATACCTCTCACCTATGTGTACAAGAACCCAATACCACAACTAGGGACACTAATCCGCCCAATGTCACTCTCTTGAATATCTAGGATGAACTCATAGAAAGAGAAGACATCCCTAAAGAGAAAGAAAAGAAATCCTATGATGAAATCTTCAATGATGATACCCTCTTGGGCAATTCTCTCCTCCATCAACCCGCCATTAACATCATTGAACTTTCCCTCATCCATCCCAAACTCATAGACTGAGGTCAACCAAGCGTAACACATATCGATGAGTTCCAAAGCACATAAGCACTCCTAAGATTCATGGGAGCATCAAGCCAACAATCAGATCAAGAACAAGAATCAACTCATGTTTGCAAGATCAACCCTAAGGGATACTTCTAGGAAGAGGAAGTCTTTAACCGCAAAATTGAAAAAGAAAAGAATAAGTCCTTATGTGAAAACTCCTTTGGGGCACATTCTGACTCTAAAAAAGTAAAAATAAAGGGTGTATCTTTTGGTGAAAACCTCTCTGAGGTGCTAGAAGATAAAGAATTTCCTCTTCCCCCCACCCATGACTATAGGTTAGAGAAATCATTAGTCATCATCGAGGAAACCAAACTAGTCAACTTGGGCACTGAAGAATACCCAAGGATCACTTACAGCACAGTGTCTCTAACTAAAGTAGAAGAAATGGATTTCACAAAGCTCCTCCAATAAGCTACCTTCAATTTTGCATGCTCATATGCACACATGCCAAGACATGATCCAAATCTAGTTGTTCACAATCTTGCAGTAGATCCTAATGGAAAACTAGTAAAGAAAAAGCTCGAAAGATGCATCCTAAGGTAGCCCTCCTGGTAAAGATAGAACTAGAGAAATTCTTACAAGAAAAAATCATCAGAGCTATTGACTATTCAGAGTGGATCTCCAACATGGTGCCTATCACTAAGCCTTCAGGAGAGATCAGAATCTTCACCGACTTCAAAGACTTGAACAAAGCATGTTCGAAAGATGATTTCCCCTTACCCAACATTGACATGATAGTTGATCTCACAACATGCCATGAGATGTTGTCACTTATGGATGAATTCTTAGGGTATAATTAGATCAGAATAGTAGGGGAAGACCAACACAAAACAATGCTCACCACACCATGGGGTACCTTCTACTACAATATGATGCCATTTGGACTAAAGAACATGAGGGCCACCTATCAAAGAGAAATGACAACTATCTTCCATGATATGATACATAAGATCCTTGAAGACTATGTGGATAATATCCTTGCAAAGTCCAAGACATGGCCAAAACACCTCAACTTCCTTTAGCGTGTGTTCGATCACCTCCATCATTATGGCTTAAAGCTAAATCGAAAAAAGTGTCTTTGGTGTAACATCTGGAAAGTTGTTAGACTTCATTATATCACAATACAACATTGAGCTTGACCCTAAAAAGGTCAAAGCCATAACATAAATGCCTCCTCCCAGAATGCTCAAGCAACTTAGAAGCCTGCAAGGTAAACTACAATCAATGCATCGTTTCATATCACAACTCCTCTTATATCAGCCAAACTCTTGTCTGCTATGAGCTCAACTACTCACCAATGGAGAAAGCTTGCCTCACAATGGTCTTTTCCACTTAAAATCTTTGACATTATATGCTTAGCCACACCATCAAGCTCATTTGAAAGGTGGACCCACTCAAGTATCTTCTATCAAGGACAACTCTCACAGGCCATATCAAAAAATGGGTCATTCTACTACGATAGTTTGATATCCAGTACATAGATCAAAAGGCAATCAAAGGGAAAGTCATTTTTGATTAGCTAGTAGAAGCACCTCTGGTGGAATGCATGATCAAAGAACAACCAACATGGAGGCTATACTTGGATGAATCCTACACATCACATGGATCAGGGGGAGGAATCCTATTTGTCACTCCTCAAGGTGACTACATCCCCAAATCATTCAAATTAGGATTCCCTTGCACCAAAAATATTGGAGAGTATGAGACACTCATCTTAAGCCTCAAGATAACTATCTAGTGGAACATCAAAGAACTGTGAGTGTTTGGAGATTCACAACTGATAATCAAGCAAGTCCTAGACGGATTCCAAAAGAAGGATGACAAGCTTCTAACCTACAAGGAATTGGTGGATAGATTGAAAGAGAACTTCCTTAGTCTACAGTTCACACAAATACCAAGGTTATAAAACAAAGAAGTAGACATAATGGAAACCATCAGATCCTTACTGGAAATCCCTTGAGACTCATCACAGTATGAATTCTTACTTGAGTAGCTACATATGCTTTCTTATGAGAACACTGATTCATAAATGGTGTGCATCTTGATTGGTCCTCAGTCCCCATGGTACCATGACATTCATGTATATCTTAAGAATGGTATCATATCCCCCCACCTCAAAAACACCCAATGCAAAAACCTAATTCATAGAGCATCCCGCTATACTCTTTTAGCTAACACCCTTTATCATCAAGGATATCACAACGTCCTCTCTAGGTGTTTAGATTCTAAAGAGGCTATCCTGGCTTTACAAGAGGTTCACGCTAGAATTTGTGGTGCCCACACTAGTGGCATGGTCCTAGAAAAGAAATTTCTTAGAGTGAGGTACTACTGGCCAATAATGGAGCATGATACCTATGAATTTGTAAAGAAATGCTTACCATGTTAGCAGCATGCCAATTTGATCTATGATACAGCTCAAGACTTGTAGCCTATTGCACCACCTTGGCCATTTTCATGTTGGGGCTTCGACCTTGTTGGGTTAATCACCCCCTTTCCTTAGATGGACATAAATATATCATAATAGCCACAAAATACTTTACAAAGTGGGTTGAAGCAATTCTTCTCATCCTCACTACTGGCAGTTAGATATCCAAGTTCATCCTATACCATATCATTTTCTGCCTTGGCATCCTTTCTACCATCTTCACATATCATGACACACCTTTTAAAAACCAACACATGGATGATCTATGTGCCAAACTCCACATCCACCATTATTTCTCCAACCCATACTTCCCTCAAGGAAATGACAAGCTGAGGAAACCAATAAAACCATCCTCAAAATCCTCAAGAAGGTTGTCAATGATTGTGGTCGTGACTAGAACCTCTAAACAAATCCTTCCCTCTAGGCCTATTGCACTCCACATGCACCAACCCATACTCCCTTGTATATGGTTCTGAAGCTATCCTACCCATTGAGGTCGATCTATGATCATTGCATGTCTCCATGAAGAACTATACCATAGATGAAGACTATCAAGTGGCACGCCTCACATAGCTAGACCTATTAGATAAAAAGAGACATCAAGCATATGATCACCTGGTTGTTTAACATAATCGACTCAAAGGAGCTATAACAAGAAGGTCCATCCTATACAATTCCAAGTGGGTGACATGGTCCTCAAAGAAAATCAAAAAGTGCAAGCACATTGAGAGAAAAAAGGCAAGTTTGAACCTACTTGGTTGGGTCCTTATGTTCTCACAACATACTTTGGCTCTGGAGCCTATCAGTTATCACCACCAGAAGACATCAACATCATAAAACATCAACATCATAAAACATCAACATCATACATATGAAGTGGTTCTATGCCTGAACCATATCCTGTAAAATCCCAAAAATCCATAAAAATTGAAAAAATCCTAAAAAATATAAAAAAAGCAAAAAAGAAAAGAAAAAATAATCATCCAATGGTAAAAATTTAGCAATTCAAGTGCCTTGGAAAAGTATGTTGGTCAAAACTTGGAAATAGGTGCTATACATAGTGGACCAGGTCATTATCTATCAAACTCCCACCCCCCACCCCAAAATCCCCTTTATCCAATCCCAGTCCTCTTTCTCCCATCCCCATCCCCACCACCAGCCCATCCATCCCAAGGTGTTCTATCCTAAAACATATAAAATGAAGGAATTCAATACTATCCTAAATCCTGAGCTTCCTGTATATATCCTGTATAGCGAGATCCTCCTATCCCAAATCCTGGAGCTTTTGTAAATATCCATTGTACATCTCTCCCCATCCATTGTACATATCTCCCCATCCATTGTACAACTCTCTCCATCTATTGTACATATCTCCCCATCCATTGTACATATCTCCTTGTCTATTATACATATCTTCATGTCTTGTTGTACGTATCCTCGTTAGTCCTACATAAGCTATGATCAAATAACTTGTCCCACCTAGCCTCGTACTTCCACAACATCTTTTGTTGACTATCTTTGATCTCATGATTATCCTTGATTTATCATTTTCCAACAAATACACAACATTCTCCTCATCAAATGGGTCCTTGCAGGATGTATCCTTCCTCATGTCTGACCTAATCTTCCATCAATCAACCTGGGTCAGTGTAGGATGTATCCTTCCTCACATTTTGACCTAATCTTCCCCCCATCAATTCAATCCATCCTTCTCCTTGGCAAAGGAAATTTTTTGGATTTATCATTTTGGTCTTGGATTTTGTCCTTTGGCTCTTGTTTATCTTTTATGGCTTCATGTTGTCCCTCTCCTCAAAGTCACCACAATCCTTTATATCATGGTGCCCTGCGAATGAGGCAAATCTGGGGAAAGGTCTTTTGATCTTTTGCTTCTACCTACGAGTCAGTCGGACATGACCCTCGCACATTTTACATGTGATCTTCTGGGTTACATGGTGCACTTGGGTAGTGTCATTTGTTTGGGGTTTCTCTAACATCGTTTCTCTCATGCCTCCTCCTGGATTCATGCGTGATGCTGGGGAAACCCTTGCATGTCTTTTTGCATTAGTCCTCTGCAACGCTGGTGACAAGGCCTTGAGTTCCCAGTAGCCTTGGCAGGTTTCTAGCATTGTTATATCAAACTAGGTTGTGCTCTCAATATTTACACAATGAGCTCCCCAAATCCCCCATCCCACATCATATAGATTAATCTTGTATCTTGCTTCCTTCATATAGATTCATCCTACATCTTGCATCTCACATCATCTTGGATTCATCTATTTTTTTCTCTTGGAAGGTCATCTATTTATCCCCCCTTCCCATCTTTCTTCATCCTTTCCCTTCCTTTCTGTGTTCTTTTGGAGAAAATTCCATAAAGTTTCCTCTTTGTGTTATTTTCTCGAGGGGGCACAACCCCTTATTTTCTATTCTAGCCTGGGGCATCTTATTTTCTTATCTTTGACGCCACGCCACTTGGGGCATCACATCAAAGAGGGGAAAAATGTAGACACCTAAAAATCCATTTTTCAATTTGAATTATTTTAGTTGACAAAAGACCTAATGACATCATTAATTAATTAGTTTTTATTGTCATTATCCCTTCTATTTTAATTAAAGACATTTAATTAAAGAATCCCTCCCAAAAGCATTTAAATCCAATTTGAATGATATTCTTGTTGGAAATTTGGTTGAGTTGGTTACATAGATGTTGTCATTATGGAAATATATGATCTTCATGAAGATCGCATAGGTCAGAGAGCTAGTATGTCAGAGCGCAATGCAAAATTGTCTAAGTATGAGACAATGTGTTTTTACCAGTGAACTTGAAGACAATTTTTGTTTGTGATGTCGACTGGAGTAAGTTCAGTACTTGTGCACTTGAACATAGACTCTATGGTGTCTATTAAAGACTCATCTCAGAGCGCAAGTCAGAAAGACATGTACGAAAGAAGTTATGATAGTTTTTCTAAAGACAGTGTTAAGCCGATAGGACATAATATGAAGACAAAATTGGTAAAGGGTTAAGGGATTATTTTGTTTATCAAAATAATGACTTAACAATATAAAGGGATGACATCCTAGATGTTAACCCTTGGATAAATTTATTTTATAATATGATAGCCGACTGGAAAGTTATTAATCTTAATAACTTGTATAAATGTAATTGTAAATTGTAAGAAGTAGATAATGATGAAGGAACGAATGTATGTAATAGTGATAGTGAAAGAGAAGTGAAAAGATATTGATGCAAGTAGCATAAGGTTATGTACCTTGACCTACTTTTTTAATTAGTAAATATTGTACATTACTTGTTTGGGCAGTGGGCTCATCTGGTAATCACTTTTTGTACTACCAACTCCTAACAGGGTTGAGGCTTCTAACAAGGCCTATAGTCCCTTAATTAGGACTGAGACACTATATGCACGTAATAGAATCCTAACAGGGTCAACATCCTTAACATGATACTTTTTATTAGTGGATCTTTGTGGGTACCATCCCCACCGAGGTTTTCCCTTAGCCAGGGTTTCCTCGAGAACAAATAATGTGTTATGAGTTCTTTAGTTTTATTGCTATGTATGTTGTTTAGCTTCTTATGTTATGCATATGCAAAGATAATCTGTTATATCCATAATTGGTCAAAATATAAAGTTTGTAGAATATTGATTCACCCCTCCTCTCAGTATTCCCTATTTCTAACAATTGGTATCATAGCTTAGTTACTCAGAAAAGAATCATTCAAGGAAAGCCTAGTAGCTTGAGTAAGATCTCTATGGATATGGATCAACTACAAAAGAATCTTGAAGAAGCTCTTGAACAGATTGATATGCTTCTGATGAAAGAGATACTCTGAAAATAAAAGATGATGATGCAAAGAACCTCATTGAGAAACTGAAAAACAAGTTAGAAGATTTGAAATCTGAAAAGGAATCTAAAGTTTTCATTGAAGATTGTGATGACAATTTAGAAAAAGAAAATGAGATCCTTAAGCATGAACTGAAGATAGAAAATATGAAGCTTATTTTGAAAGATGGAAATGGCAAGAATGAAGCAAAACTGAAATCTGAGAATGAAATTCTAAAGAATGAAAATGAAGGACTAAAATCTAAACTTGGTAAAGTAACATCTGAACTTGAGAAAGTCAATTTGTAGTATGCTGAACTTGAGAAATACAATGCAATTGTGAAAGGTGAACTGACTCAATCTAAACAAAAACTTGAAAGGCTATATTCAACTAGTTAGAAGATTGATGAACAAATATCTTATTAAAAACCATTCTATGATAAGACTGGTCTTGGATTCAAAACTTTTAAAGCAAATGAAGAAAGCAAGGAACCAGATCTGAAAATATCTAAAAGCATAGATGAGAAGAAGTCTGATGAGATTAACAAATTTGAAGATACACCTAAGCAAGAGGAATCACCCAAAGGTATGCAAAGAGAATTCAAAGGTCGATGTTTTTCTTGTAATACTATTGGTCATATGAAGAGAGATTGCATAGGTAAGCAATTCAAACCTCTTAATGGTTATTGTTATAATTGCCATGGTTTTGGACATAGAGCTATTGAATGTAGGAAACCTAAATATATTGAGAATAATAATAGTAGTAGAATGTTTAGGAATACTAACAATGTAGATAAGAAACCTACTGAAGATATGAACAGAAGAAATAGAGTAATATGTTATAGATGCAACAAGGTTGGACACATTGCTAGAAATTGCCGATCACAGATCAATCAACCCGGACCAAGATATGGGAACAATGGAATAGTTTGTCAGATATGCAACAAGATTGGACACACAAAAAGGTTTTGCAGAATGAACAATAGAGTTTTTCATACCAATCCTAACCCTAGAAGTCATGCAAGAAGAAATGAAGATGCAAGTAACAGTCAGAAAGGATGCTGTAGTAATTTAGATGAAGTGAAGTTTATCAAAAGCATAGATCAAGGAGACATATTCAACATTGAAGGTAATTAGGAAGGTGAAGTATTAAAAGGTAATAATGAATCTTTACCTAACCCATCTCAAAGTACTTAATTTATGAAAATTGTAGTAGAATAGGAACTTAGATTAGTGTAGAAGTAGGTATATGATGAATTGAGTCTTACGTAGTTAATGCAAGGTAGTATATGATGTTCTAATGCTATGGTTAATAGGGAAAAGAAAAATATTATGTTTTGCGAGATCTCAAGAAGTTTTAAGTTTTGCAGGTTAGCAAAATCAGCTTTTTGGAAAGAAGTGGCAAAAGAATTGAATGCGATGTTAGATCTAGGTGAGATTGACTTAATAAAAGGTCATGATCAGTATTATTTGATCATCAAAGTGAATTCAAGTGTTAAGGAGATCAAAGAGTAGTGATTGGAAGCATTTTGCAAGGATTTGGAGAAGAATTTTTGTGCCGAATCTACGCAAGCCCTAAATCGTGAAATCAAGGTATTTTACTTGGCAAATCTTTAAATCAGTAAAGGAATTAGAGGAAATCATGGATGTTTCTTTAATTCACAATGTCAGAGATAAAAATAGACCTAAGATGAAAAGGGAATCAGTAGAACCCTTGGAAGATGATCCTAGGTTAGCTTTATCATCTATACCAAATAGAGTTTTACATCTAGAGAATGTTAGAAGTTATCTTGGATGCAAACTAGAGACTATCAGTGATAGTGATTTCACCAAGGAATATTAGAAGATCTACAATCAGGACATGACATTGAAAGAAGGATTTGAACATTTGAAAGATAATGAGATTATTAAGTATGCATTACAATATGAATTTGATAATGAAGAATGCACTAAGATAATTCTAGGCAGAATTCATAATGGGAAGTTTTGGTTAGAAGATAGAGTGATAGATATCACATTTGATTTGATTCATGAAGTTACTGGACTATCTAAAATTGGAGCCATTCCTTTAAATGAGAAGAACATGAGAAAAATAGTCATAGACAACACAAATTCATCCTATAATGGTAGAGGAATTGTGATTAGTAAGATTCAACAAGATGATGTCAGATACTTATGTAAGATCCTAACCACTAAGTTTTGTGCAAACTCAAGAGAGGATGACATGATAGCTGGAATGATACATGCAGCTTATTTGATGTGTGTTGATAAAGTGCAAGTTGATATGTGTGAGATTATGAGAATTCAACTGTTTGAGAATTTGGAAAAGATTAAGAAAACTAAGTATACACAGTTTAGATTCTCATCCCTAATCACCTATATGTTTTTTCATCTATTGAGAAGATTTCCTTACACCATTGGAAATGACTAGAATGATAGAAAAAATACAATGGAAAGGATTAACCTAGTGTACAGAAGGCATGTTATTGATAAAGTGAATGAGAGTGCGGTATTGGTAATCAAGATATTTCAGGATATAGTGTCTAGCAGATCAAGGATCCCATAGTCTCTTGTAGAGAAGTATTGAGAATTTGGAAAAGATTAGGAAAACTAAGTATACACAGTTTAGATTCTCATCCCTAATCACCTATATGTTTTTTCATCTATTGAGAAGATTTCCTTACACCATTGGAAATGACTAGAATGATGGAAAAAATACAATGGAAAGGATTAACCTAGTGTACAGAAGGCATGTTATTGATAAAGTGAATGAGAGTGCAGTATTGGTAATCAAGATATTTCAGGATATAGTGTCTAGCAGATCAAGGATCCCATAGTCTCTTATAGAGAAGTATAAAAATGAGATATGTTTCATGGTTGATACTGACTTTACCTACATTGAAGTAGTAGAACCTAGAATAGAGTTCATAGACCCTCTTGGCTATGAGATATCTGAGGTAGAGACAGAAGAGTATGTGAGCAGGTTACTTAAGTGCAAGTTGGACACTCACTATAATAGGTTTGGAACCTTTGAGGAGAACTTCAACTTCGCAAAGACCTTACTTGAAGAGAAGTAGTCAAAGAAAAGAGTTGAGAGTACTATCAAGAAAATTCTAAAAGATACAGGGATGACTGAGCATGAATTCTTGGTAGCAAAGCAAACAGTAGTAGCAATTAGAGATATTGGACAAAAAGAATTTTTGTCTGTTCCACCTCTATCATCAATTGCAGCACAGCAAGAAGAAACACAAGTTAAGGTGAAAGTGGAAGAAATTGAGAAGGATCAAGAAGCAAGGATATCCACTAGATCCACTTCCTCCAAACCTAACAAAAGAGTAAAAGAGAGTGCTACTAGACCAAGTAAAAGGCAAAAAACTTTAGTGCAACTAGTTCCAAGGAAAATTGCAGAAATCAAAGATGATGTCACTTCTATTAAGAAGAAAACTTGGAAACCTAGAGTTGAGAAGCTTAATGAGCAGATAATTGAAGATGGAGACTTTACAAGAATGAATAAGTATTATGATCTCTATGATTATGCAGAGAGATTAAATCTAGAAAATGCAGTGGTAAAGCATATGATTTTGTCTAATAAGAAGTTTGATACAATTCAAGGTAAGATACCTAATGATTTGTACAATAAACTTGTGAATAGGAAGAAGAGAGCATCAAAAGAAGACACATCTATTAGAGAAAAGCTTGTAAGAATGCTTTGCGTTGTAAAAGATGAAGCACACTTTAGTCAAATTATGAAAGCTTTAAGCACCCATTTGAGAACCAAGAAGAGAACCATTCAGATTATGGGAGGCAAATATGAAGAAGTTAATGCAGAAACAGAGCAAGCAATCATCAAGATTATGTCAGAGAATGTTGGAGAACCATCAATTGTAGCAGAGCAAGTAGGTGAAACAGAACAAGAGGACATTCCCTCTCCACCAGCCATAAACATTGAAGATGAAGTCATGAATGTAGAAGGAACTAAGATCACCTTGGATACTGATGATAATGTATTCAATAATTTGGAAAACATTGTTGATAATTCAGATTTTGAAGAGCAGGAGACTACCAAAGGAGAAGATAAAATAGAGACCACAGTTGTAGAACCTAGAGTGATAGAAAAACCAGTACCTGATTCCACTAAAGAAAATATCAGTCTTACTCCTGAGACTGGAAAGAAGAATTAGATTGGATCTATGATTGAAAATTTGGGAAAGGAAGTAGATGATAATGATCAGATGGAATTGATCACATCCTTGAACAAGATCATTGGAAAGAACAAGAAAGTAAAAAGTATTGAAGGATGCCTGAAGGAGCTTACTAAGAAGTTACAAGGTATTGTAACTACACAAATTGCAGAAGCTGACCCTTTGGAGAAAGCAAAGAAAGTGATGAACACTTTTGATAGTGAGTTCACAAATTTAACTGATATAGTAAAAGTGAAAGCTCAAGCAGCCTATGAAGCCAAAACACTTTTGAACATTAGCCAGAATATCAGGAATGATATCAACAATCTTGATATATGTATAAAGGACTTGAGAAATAATTTGCAAAGAGGAAAATCCTTGTACATCCAGTGTACAAAATCAGAGACCTTGACATCAGAAGAAGATCAGAAGATGAAGATGAAGGAAGTAGAAATTTAGAATGAAACTAACTTTCTTTCAAGCCCCAATGTAAAGGTATCTGATGTTGAGAAGAAAATTCATAAGATATATGATGAAATCAAAATTTTGCAAGATGAAAAGGACAGGAAAATGAAAAGATTCACTCTTTTAAGAGAGCACACTTCTATGAAGTTAAGTATTATTGAAGGGCAATTGGAAGAATGTCTTTCAGCTAAGACATCTTTTCAAAAGTTTAGCTTTGAGAATCTCCAAGCATGTGAGATAGCATCTTATGGATTATGCGCACTACTTAGTGTGGTAGATTCTATTAAGAAATCATGGGAGAAGGAGTTAGAGGCTCTAAAGATTGATTTTGTAGATTGTGTTGCAAGCCTACAGACTTTGCAATATTGAATTAAGGTATAACTTTTTGTGAATACAATTTTGTAACCCTCCTTACCTTTATTTTGTCATTGTTGTCAAAGGGGGAGAAATATATATCAGAAAATTGATAAGAAAATGATAAGGATTGATACTCTTAGGGGGAGTACTGTATTAGAGATAAGATGTTTTGGAGTTATAAGGATAGTATATATATTTTATACTATGGCCACAATTTTGAGATTTTGAGTTGTAAGACTTAGCCAATTTTCTCATATGTTGCCACCAATGACAAAGGGGGAGATTATTGGCAATTTGGATGAGTTGGTTACATAGATGTTGTCATTATGGAAACATATGATCTTCATGAAGATCACACAGGTCAGAGAGCTAGTATGTCAGAGCGCAATGCGAAATTGTCTAAGTATGAGAGTGTGTTTTTACCAGTGAACCTGAAGACAGTTTTTGTTTGCGATGTCGACTGGAGTAAGTTCAGTGCTTGCACACTTGAACATAGAATCTATGGTGTCTATTGAAGAATCATATTAGAGCACAAGTAAGTACAACATGTACGAAAGAAGTTATGATAGTTTTTCTAAAGACAGTGTTAAGCCGACAGGACAGAATATGAAGACAGAATTGGTAAAGAGTTAAGGGATTATTTTGTTTATCAAAATAATGACTTAACAATATAAAGGGATGACATCCTAGATGTTAACCATTGGATAAAGTTATTTTATAATATGATAGCTGACTGGAAAGTTATTAATCTTAATAAATTGTATAAATGTAATTTTAAATTGTAAGAAGTATATAATGATGAAGGAACGGATGTATGTAATAGCGATAGTGAAAGAGAAGTGAACAGATATTGATGCAAGTAGCATAAGGTTATGTACCTTGACCTACTTTTGTAATTAGTAAATATTATACATTACTTGTTTGGGCAGTGGGCTCATCTGGTAATCACTTTTTGTACTGCCAAATCCTAACAGGGTTGAGGCTTCTAACAAGGCCTATAGTCCCTTAATCAGGATTGGGACACTATATGCATGTAATAGACTCCTAATAGGGTCAAAATCCTTAACATGATACTTTTGATTAGTGGATCTTTGTGGGTACCATCCCCACCAGGGTTTTCCCTTGGCCAGGGTTTCCTTGAGAACAAATAATGTGTTATGAGTTCTTTAGTTTTATTGCTATGTATGTTGTTTACCTTCTCATGTTATTCATATGCAACGATAATTTTTTATATCCATAATTGGGCAAAATATAAAGTTTTTAGAATACTAATTCACTCCCCCTCTCAGTATTCCAACCTATTTTTAACAATTCCCTCCAGTTTATTAATTACTTATAAATTATCCCTAAAACCCTTTAAATAAATTAAATATTTATTTAAAAACCAAAAAACCTAGATATCCTCTAGAAAACCCTAAACCTATCCTCACTTTCCTAAACACTCCCTAAACTTTCTTAGAGGATGATTCCTAACCCTCATCCTTTGACTTTTGGCCAAACCCATAATTAATGAGCCTTACATGCTCATTAATGGCCCCTTACACCCTCATTAATGGTTCTTAAAACCATAAATGAGAGCCTATGTCTCCTCTTCCACCATTGTTCTCTAAGCACACTTCCCTAGTGTTGCTCATTTTAGGAATAGTCCCAAGAGATAACTAAGAGGGGGGGGGGGTGAATCAATTATCTAAAAGATTAAATTCTTTATCCAATTAAGTATAGAAGAACATTTAAGTATAAACACAATATAAGAACACTTAACACAACATCACAATTTTGGTTACTGGGAAACCCAAATAGGTTAAAACCCCAGTGGGAATTAGCACCCACTATAAATTACACTAGAGTATTATGATCCCTGTTAGAAGATCTTACAACCCTATTAGGAGTTGATCTTTACAATACATTAAGTATAGTGACTTGGTCAAGGGTCGGACCCTGTTAGGAGTCTTTTACAATTAATACTGTTAGGGGTGAGGACACATTGTCCAGGAGCACACTGCTCAAAGGGGTGAAGGCTACAACCTTCTATTTTATAGATACACACTATATTTGGATCTTGGTGAACTACATGTAGACCTACTATCTTGATCAGTTCCACTACTTTGTCACAGAGACCTTCTGCTGATGGCTCAATACTTCGCACATTCTGCTATGCTCTTATCTTTCAACTCTCTGCCATACTTAGCAATCCCAAATGACTACCTATAAATATCTTTCCTCTAAATGACATAATCAAGTCAGCCTGTTAGAACCATCTTGAAATCATATTAGAGAAACAATAAAACTCTCTAATAACATCTCAGTCAGCTATACTAAGCATGCAACACAAAATGGGACCGCCCAACTCAATATGAGTAGACGCGTCGCTTCACACTATTAGCTCCACCAAATTAATTGATACTTTCTTCTCATGCTGAATTATGTCATACACTCTTAACCAAACATTATTAACTCTTCTCCAAACAATAATCCAAGCATGCATATCAAACTGATAGGTGTAACTACTACAACAATAAAAACAATGTTGGCTCTACTAGATAAACTCAAGAAACTATGACTGTCAGCTGTAGACTTCATAACTCAACCTGTACTGCATATCTAACTTTGCATCCATGAACATAGTATCATACATATGTCTACAACATAAATATGAATGTGCAATTCTCTATTACAACCATACTGTAAATCACATAGAAAACTCTTCTTGGGACCTGTCAGGAACACTCACTAATACAAACTATTGTATTACTGACTTTACTCAGAATCAACCTCTATGTCTATGATATCATGCTGATAACATATATAGAAAACATATACTCAAGGCTCTCTCCATTAGGATTCCATGCATGCTGCTTACCATATGTTGTCATCAATGACAAACATACAGTCAACACTGGCTTGCTGGCAAATCTCCAGCAATCTCCCCCTTTGGCATTGATGGAAACAAATGGAATGAAAAACACCACCAATCCAAATGTACAATTATTTTATAATATTCTCCATTTCCTCAACAAAACTCCCCCAAGGATGAATCCTCAATCTCTTACTATTTTGTTTCTTCTTGCTAAATAATTAGTCCCCTGTCTACAATTCTTTTATAACATTCTCCATTTCCTCATCAAAACTTCCTTAAGGATGAATCCTTTATCTACTACTGAATGCTCTGAATATAAACTATTGTAGCCTCTTTCTATTTTGATTTTCATGACTACTACTAAATGCTCTAAATATCAACTACTGTAGCCTCTTACTATTTTGTTTTTCATGACTATATACTTACTCCCCCTTTGACATCAATGGAAAAGGGCATCAAACAATTAAGCACCAATACTACTCCTGAAGTAGAGTAGTCAACCTTTCATTAGTCAATGATGACTAATGCACTCCTGCAATCTCTAATAAGATTTAGGGAAGGGGATTACTCTCAGCTTCTCCCTGAGATACTTAAATGTATCCTTAGGTAAGGCTTTGTGAGTATGTCTGCTAGCTGATCTTTTGTGCTCACATAGTCCAACTTTACTTCTTTCTCTACTACTTTCTCTCTTAGGAAGTGATATTTTATCTCATTGTGTTTTGTCTTTGCATGCATCACAGGGTTTTTTGACATATTGATAGTGCCAGTGTTATCACAATGAATAACAATAGGATAATCAATTTGAATACCAAAATCCTTTATCATTTTCCTGATCCACACAATTATAGAGAAATTTAATGCTACTGCAACATACTCTACTTCTGTTGTGGACTGAGAAATACAATTCTACTTCTTACTTGTCCAAGTAACAAGTTTATCTCCAAGAAATATTTCTCCTCCCGAGGTACTCTTTCTATCATCCACGCAACCTACCCAATCTGCATCTATATACACATGAAGTTCTACATTTTCTAAATTAGGATACCATAAACAATAGTCTATAGTTCCTCTCAAGTATCTGAATATCCTCTTTACTGCCATGAGATGAATTTTTTTAGGATATGTTGCAAATCTTCCAACGATACCAACTGCATTGGAAATATCATGTCTAGATTGAGTAAGGTAGATTAGTTTACCAATCATAGACTTGTACAAGGTTATGTCTACTATTGTTGAATCATCTTCTTTTGAAAGCTTGCATCTTGTTATCATAGGGGTACTTACTGGCTTGCAATCATCCATATTGAACTTATTCAATATCTCTTTCACATACTTAGATTGACTAATTAATATACCTTTGTCTATCTACTGCACATTCAATCCTAAAAAGTACTTGATAGGTCCAATCATGCTCATTTCAAATTCTCTCTGCATCTCTTTGGAAAATTCTACACTAAGCTTTTCATTTGCACCAAAGATAATGTCATCAAAAAATATGGCAACTAACAATAATCCATCAAGTGTCTCTCTTATGAATAAATTACAATCTACTACTCCTTTCTTGAATCCAATCTTTGTCAAGTATCCATCAAGTCTTTCATACCATGCTCTAGGGGCTTTCTTAAGTCCATAGAGGGATTTCTTTAATCTGCATACCATATCAAGTCTGTCTGATAAGGTAAATCCTTCAAGCTTCTCTATGTAAACTTCTTCTTTTAGATCTCCATTCAAGAATGCTGACTTAACATCCATCTGGTATACCTTAAAGTATTTGAAGGTAGCATAGGCTAGAAAAAAATTTATGGCTTCCAATCTACTTACAGGGGAAAATGTATCTGAATAATTAATTCCTTCTCTTTGTGAAAATCCTTTACATACTAGTCTTGCTTTGTTTCTTACCACTCTTCCATCTTCATTCATCTTATTTATGAATATCCACTTGGTTCCAATCACATTCTTATCACTAGGCCTAGGGACCAATTCCCATGTATCATTCTTAATTATCTGATCTAGCTCTTCTTGCATTGCTTCATGCCAATCTGGATCATTACATGCATCTTCAACACTTAAGGGTTCAATCTGTGATAATAAACATTGCTTCATGCCAATCTGAATAATTACATGCATCTTCAACACTTAAGGGTTCAATCTGTGATAATAAACATACCTCTTCATTTGTTGTGGAATTATTTTCTTTTGATCTTGTCATGAATTTACTGTTCTGATCTCCAATGATGTCTTCTTTTGAATGATATCTAGATGTGAATTTAGAAAAATTAGGTGTGACTTTCTCATCTGAATTCTATGATTCTTCTTCACTAGTTTCAGGGTCATTGAACAATACATCAATGTTGTCAAACATTTCATCAACTATTTCTCTAGTGGTAGGTCCAAGTCCTTCTTAAATCATAGGTGCATAATCATGATATATTTCTTGAATCATGAACTTCTCATCAATATTAACATGAGCACTTTCAATGATCTTCTTCAATCTCAAGTTAAAACATCTATAAGCTTTGCTTTTAGTAGAGTAACCAAGAAAAATACCTTCATCACTTCTTGCATCAAACTTGCCAATTACTTCATCTCCCTTGATGTAGCATTTGCTTCCAAAGATCCAAAAGTATTTTACTATAGGTACATTCCCAAACCATATCTCATAAGGTGTCTTGTTTGCGCCTGGCCTCAATTGAATTCTATTGATTGTATAGATTGCAGTATTGACCGCATATCTTCAATAGGTGTGTGTGACCTTTCCTTCAATCATGATGGTGTGTGCTATGTCAAGTATATGATCCTATTCCTCCTTTCTGAAATTCCATTATGCTGAGGGGTTCTAGGTGCACTTAACTATCTCTTTATCTAATGTTCTTGTACTGATAAAATCTATCAGAGGTGAATTATCCTCCTCTTTCTGATCTTAGACATTTAATCTTCAATCTAGACTCATTTTCAACCTTAGCTTTGAATATTTTGAACTTCTCAAATGCTCCAGATTTATCCTTTAAGAACACAACCCACATCATTCTAGAATAATCATCAACAAACAAAATAAAGTACCTTTCACCATAGTATGATCTTGTTTGAGTTGGTCCACATAGGTCTGTATGCACTAGATCCAATTTGTTCTCTACCAAATTATGCTTGCTTTTGAATGAATTTCTCACATGCTTTCCCATCACACATTCCTTGCATACTGTATCAACTAGTTTTTCAATGCTAGGAAGGTCTCTTACTACCTTTACATTTCTTATCTTTACTATGTTGTCAAAATTGATGTGACATAGTCTTTTGTACCATAACCAACTGTCATCTACTTTAGCAATAAAACAACTTGCTTCAGGATTAAGCTAAAAAAATTACCTTTAGTCTTTGAACTTGATGCAATCATTTCTCCTTCCTTGTTATTAATGATGCACTTGTTGTCTTTGAATTCCAATTGATATCCTTTGTCAAGCAACTATCCAACACTTAGTAGGTTATGTTGCAAACCATCAACATAAAGAACATCGTCAATGGTGTTCTTTCCATCCAAGGTGATAGCTCCTCTACTTATGATAGGTTTAGGAGTGTTGTCTCCAAATATAACCATGCCATCTTTGTATCTATCCAGATGTAAAAATCTATCCTTGTCTCCTGTCATGTGATGTGAGCAACTTCTATCAATAATCCAATCTGTCTTGATGTTAGCTTGTGAAATCAGTGCTAAGTCTTGTGCTTTCTTTTCATCTTCAAGGTCCATTTCATCAAACATTTTCTCCATGTCTTCAAGAGAAATGAATGCAATTTCATCTTCTACCGACTCTTCATCTGATACTCCATCTCTAGCATAGTAACATTCTTTTGTATACTTAGGCTTGTAGTTAGTTTTGAACTTCTTGACTCTTGTAGGACACTTAGATGAAAAGTGACCAATCTTGTTACATGAAAAGAATTTGAATGGTAACTGGCCTTCATATTTCTCTTTTCCTTTCCTTTCTTTCTTAGAAATCAAAGAAATGAAATCATCTAGTTCTTTCTCTTCATTATCATCATCAAAATTACCATAAGTGTTCAAGGATTTCTTACCATGGACTGAGGCTTTGAAGGCTGTCTCACTTTTAGGCTTGTCTTCAAACCTGATATCTCAAAAGCTGAAATCTTGCTGATTAAGGTCTCTCTTTTGAATTCTTTTGAGAATTGCATGGTCTCATCTAGGATGTTTATCTTTCTCTCATATTCTGTTGTCAGAGTAGTCATCAACTTATCCATTATGTCTTCTTCTGAGATCTCTCCACCATTGTTTCTGATTCCTTCAACTGCTTCATTAATCCTTTGATTGTAGGCTCTAATGTTCTCTTCAGGTAGAATTTCCAATGCATTGTACTTTTTGTTCCATGTCTTTCTACACACATTCTTAGCTTGGATGTCTCCTTCAAACATCTCTTCTAGATACATCCATATCTTGTAGGCTTTATCAACTTTCTTGATCTCTGAAAACTCACTGTTAGACAAGGCACCGATAAGGGCTTCTTTGGCAATAGAATTTTGAGTGAACATATCCTTTTGCTTAACAGTTGCATCTTCCTTTGCAAGATCTGCTCGAGAGGGAATCTGAACTTCTTTGGTAGCTACTTCAAAAATCTCAAATCCAATGCACTGCAAATGTGCCATCATTTTGTTCTTCCAATCTAGATAGTTCTCTCCATACAACTTAGGACTTTCTTTTCTAAAGAATGCCATCTGATCAACCTCAAGCTGTTAAAATTTCTATTTGAGGCACTTGGCTCTGATACCAATTGATAGGAATAGTCCCAAGAGATAACTAAGAGGGGAGCGGGGGGGTGAATCAGTTATCTACAAGATTCAATTCTTTATCCAATTAAGTATAGAAGAACATTTTATTCTAAACACAATATAAGAACACAACACCACAATTTTGGTTATGGGGAAACCCAAATAGGTAAAAACCTAGGTGGGAATTAGCACCCACTATAAACTACACTAGAGTATTATGATCCCTATTAGAAGATCTTACAACCCTGTTAGGAGTTGATCTTTACAATGCATTAAGTACAATGACCTAGTCAAGGGTTAGACCATGTTGGGAGTCTTTTACAATTAACCCTATTAGGGGTGAGGACACACTGTCTGAGAGCACACTGCTCAAAGGGGTGAAGGCTGCAACCTTTTATTTAACATCTACACACTATATCTAGATCTTGGTGAATTACGCATAGACCTGATACCTTGATCAGTTCTAATGAATAACATATACTCTCTTCTTTGTCACACAAACCTTTTGTTGATGGCTCAACACTTCACACCTTTTGCTCTGCTCTTATCTTTCAACTCTTTGCCATACTTAGCAATCACAAATGAGTGCCTATAAATATATTTCCTCTAAATGATATAATCAAGTCAGCCTATTAGAACCATCTTGTAATCATATTAGAGAAACAATACAACTCTCCAATAAAATCTCAGTCGGCTATACTAAGCACGCAACACAAAATGGGACCGCCCAACTCAATATGAGTAGACGCGTTGCTTCACACTGTCAGCTCCACCAAATTAGCTGATACTTTCTTCTCATGCTAAATTACATCATGCACTCTTAACCAAGCATTCTTAACTCTTCTCCAAACACTAATCCAAGCACACATATCAAACTGACAGGGGAAACTACTACACAAATAAAAACAATATCGGCTCTACCAGATAAACTCAAGAAACTGTGACTGTCAACTGGAGACTTCATAACTCAACCTGTAATGCATATCTGACTCTACGTCCATGAACATAGTATCATACATATGTCTACAACATAAATATAAATGCACAAGGCTCCATTACAACCATACTATAAATCACATACATAACTCTTACTGGGACCTGTTAGGAACACTCACTAATACAGACTACTATATTACTGACTTTACTCAGAATCAATCTCTACATCTATGGTATCATGCTGATAACATATCTAGGAAACATATAGTCAAGGCTCTCTCCATCAGGCTTCCATGCATGCTTCTTACCATATGTTGTCATCAGTGAAAAACATACAGTCAACACTGGCTTGCTGGAAAATATTCAACAGCTCACACATGTGTGAGAAACCCTTAACCCTTATCCCCTTAACCATACCCCAAACTCTACCCCTAACCCTGAATCTGACCCTAACCACCCTTCCTAACTCAAGCCCTTCCTCAAATCCTATAAATAGCCTCCCTTCCAAGAGCATTTCACCAATTCACATAATTATTTCATGCATTATTATAATGTTAAATTACTCCTAGATTATCTTAGCATATCTCCTAATTGTTAGATTTAGCTCACTTTTATTGATTTATAACTCACACTAAATGATGCAGGGGTAGGGTAGATACAAGAAAAATCAAGCAGAATTGACTCCACTTGAATCAACAACAAGCCCTGCTCAGAGTTACACAATGGAAGCAATATAATATCACATGAAAGCAATGAAATCACAATGGATATGAGGCCATCAACTGGCAACAACAATAGAAAATTTATATTATTTATGAGAATTATGAAATCATAATCACAACTTTCATCCTATCTTTGTCTCCAATGATGTATCTTGATAATCCTTCCTCTTGATTTCCCTACTACATCAATCTAGACTCCTTATATAGCCAGTTAAGCCACAAGTCGGCCAGTCAGACATTTAATTACATTATAGGTCAAGTCTGGAAGATTTAAACCAAAAATAATGAAATAATGATCACCAATTGATGAAACTTTAGATTTAGGTCCAAACATGACCCAAAAACATGCCCTTAACTACACAAGGCCCCATTTCATCACACGGAACTGCGCAAGAAGAAACACTCCACATTTCGTGTGTAAACTGGTAGAAAATAGGTCCTTGAGAAAAATGGGCATAAAATTTTACTCATAATGAATTAGGAATTGAGCTCTTGGGAAATGATATTAATTTAGATCCTCTTAAATTAATTAAGAGAGCAAAGGATTATTCCTTAAGGGTCAATGTCACCACTATGCGCAATCAACACCAAAACTGTAGGAAAATACAGCTCCGACGGCAAGGAAAACAATTGTAACTTTGAAACAATCCATCCAATCTTTATGTTATCATAGGAGAAGGTTATAAAATAGGTCCTCAACATCATGTAAGATTCACACAACATGAAACCATCAAATTCAAAGATTATAATGCAAACAACAGAAAATAGGTACAGAAATCAGGAAATGTTTTTGGTTGATGCAAGATTGCTCAAGACCCAAGATGCTCTTGCATCAGACACTTGGGGTAAATAAAGAACTGATGTCCACATTAGGCACTACTCATATTATGACCAGAATCATAATCCAACTCAACTTGTGTAATCCATGAATTGTCTTCCATTGGCTTATCCTTCCACTGAACTAGATATTCCATGTAGTCTTTTCCTCTTGTACTCTTGCTCACTCTTTTGTTCAAGACCTTCTCAATGTCATCTTTATTATTCTTAGGATAATCAAGATCATCTTATATCTCATCATTTGATTCAAAGTACTCAAAGATATCAACAATGTTGAATATAGGTGATATATCCATGTCCTCTAGTAATTCCACTTCATAAGCATTTCCACTATCAAACTTCTTCAGAATCTTACAAGGTCCAAACTTCTTCATTTTCAACTTGTTGTAGGTACCAACTAGAAATCTATTCTTCTTCAAATGAATCATAACCTCATCTCCAACTTCAAAAGATTTATGTCTCCTTCTCTTATCTACTCTTTGTTTATATTTTAGATTACTGTCCTCCAAATTTCTTTTGACTTCATCATGTAAAGTTCTCATGTATACTGCAAAATCCTCAGCTTTAGCACTTCTTCTTGTCTCAGTAGGTAAATCTCTCAGCTCTGTGGTTCTCTTAGGATGAAATATAGTAACAATCTCAAATGGTGTCCTCTCAGTGCTTCTATTCATAGAATTATTATAAGAAAATTTTGCTTGTGCCAAGATCAAATCCCAATTAGCAGGCTTATCTCCAACTAAACATCTCAACAAGTTTCGCAAACTTTTGTTCACAAATTCAGTCTATCCATCTATCTGAAGGTGAAATGTAGAACTAAACTTCAACTCTATATTCATCTTCTTCCAAAGTGTTCTCCAAAAATAACCAGTAAACTTTGTATCTCTGTCTAAAATAATAGACTTAGGCAAACCATGCAATCTTACCACTTCCTTGAAGAATAATTCAGATACATGCAATGCATCAGATGTCTTCTTACAAGAAATGAAATGAGCCATCTTTGAAAATCTATCAACCACTACCAAAATATAATCATTACCTCTCTGCATTCTAGGCAATCCAAGAACAAAGTCCATACTCACATCTTCCCAAGGTCTATCAGGTATAGGCAAAGGTGTATACAATCCCAAATTCTGACTAGTTCCTTTTTCTATTTGGAAAATTTTGCAACCTCTACCCATTCTTTGTACATCTCTATAAATCTATGGCCAAAAGTTTCTTTTTGAAATCAAATTCACAGTCTTATCAATCCCAAAATGTCTAGCAAGTCCACCACTATGTTTCTCCTTGATTATGTTATCTCACATAGATCCTCTAGGTATGCACAACTAAACTCCTTTAAACAACATGTCTTCTTGAACGAAATAATCAGTCCACTTATCAATCACCGTGTGTTCCTTACAAGCTTTCCAAGGTTCTGCAAAATCAATGTCAGTTTCATACAAACACTTCAAATCATCAAAATGAAGTACCTCAACTCTCATTTCTATCAGAAAACTTCTTCTTCGGCTCAAGGCATTAGCAACCTTATTTGACTGTCCACTCTTATGCTTCAATGAAAAGGAAAAATTTTGCAAGAACTCATCCCACTTCATATATCTCCGATTCAATTTATTCTGACTTCCCAAATACTGCAAAGATTTATGGTCAGTATACAACACAAAATATTTAGGCATCAAATAATGTCTCCATTTCTTTAAAGCTTGAACAATAGCATAGAATTCCTGGTCATAAAATGAATATTTTCTCTTAGCATCATTCAACTTTTCACTAAAGAAAGCTACATGTCTTCCTTCTTGACTCAAAACAGATCCAATTTCACTTCCACTAGCATCACATTCAACTTGAAAAACTTTACTAAAATCAAGCAAAGCAAGTGTAGGCAACTCTGAAATTCTTTATTTCAATGTTTTAAAACTCTTTTGTGCTCCATGTGTCCATTTGAAATCTTTTTTATCTCCTCTCATAGTTTTAGTCATAGCATTACAAATAGAACTAAAATTTCTGATGAACTTCCTATAAAAAATTGCTAATCCATGAAATGATCTTACCTCTCCAACATTCTCTAGTGTAGGCCAATAAAGTATAGCTCTCACTTTCTCAGAGTCCATCTTCAATCCATCAATTGAAATTAAAAAACCAAGGTACACAATCTCTTCTTTCATAAATAAACATTTCTTCAAATTAATTAGTAACTTTTCTTCCTTCAATCTCTGCAATACTTGTCTAATATGTTCAAGATGTTCTTCCTTACTCTTACTGAATATCAAAATATCATCAAGATATACAATGAAAAACTTACCCAATAATATTTTTAGAACTTCATTCATCAGCCTCATGAAAGTACTAGGTGCATTAGTCAAACCAAAAGGCATAACCAACCATTCATAAAAACCTTCATTAGTCTTAAAAGCAGTTTTCCATTCATCCCCTTCTCTGATTCTAATATGATGATATCCACTTTTCAAATCAATCTTTGTGAAATACTTTGCTCCACTCAAACTATCCATTATGTCATCCATCCTAGGCAAAGGAAATCTGTACTTTACTGTTATCTTGTTTATAGCTCTAGAATCAATGCACATTCTCCATTCTCCATTATTTTTAGGTGCTAATACAGTAGGTACTACACAAGGACTTATAATTTACCTAATCAAACCTCTCTCAAGCAATTCTTGCACTTGTCTATTCAATTCAGTCTTTTCATCAGGTGTCAACCTATGTTGTGCTTTGTTAGGCAAACTAGCTCCAGGCATCAAATCCATACAATGACTTATACTTTTCATAGGTGGTAAACAATCAGGTACATTATCAGAAATGATGTCATGAAATTCATTCAACAAAGGCTTAACCTCAGGTGCATGCTCTAACTCATCTTGTTTCTTAGTCTTTCTTGGAATTAAAGAAAAGCAAATATTCTTTTCTTTAATTTCTATTGCAAACTTTTTACCATCAGCCAAGCATACTCTGACTGTGGTACAATGACTTTCATCAAACTTCTCTATCAAAGGAAATAACACTTGTTTCTTTCCATCCATCCAAATAGTATATTGATTCAATCTACCATCATGCAAAGCTTTCCTATCATACTGCCAAGGTCTACCCAAAAGAATTTGACAACAATCCATAGGCATAATATCACACAAGAATTCATCATGATAATTCCCAATTTTGAATTTAACAAGGCATTGTTCACTTACAACTAGTTTATGCTCCTTCTGGATCCAAGCAATATGGTAAGGCTTAGGATGTTTCAATCTCTGTATCTTCAACTTGTTAACTAGCTCTTCGGATGCCAAATTATCAGAACTTCCACTATCAATGATTACCTTGCAACATTTATTAGCGATCTTACATTTGGTTCTGAACAAACTTTTCCTCAGAATAGGTTCCTCATTAGCTTCTTCATTCCACAAGATCCTTCTTAACATCAAATTCTCACCATGTTCAGGTTCATTAGACATTTCTTTAACTTCTACACAAGCCAAATTATTTCTACTATTACCTCCAGTCTTCTTTCTAGAGTTAGTACATTCAAAAGCTCTATGTCCTTCTTCACCACATTTGTAACAAGTACCTTTAAACCAAGATTTCTCTTCTCTTTTCCCATTATTGTTATTCCTAGAGTAACTAGTATAGCTACCTCTAGAGTAGTTACCTCTTTTAGCAGGTTCATCTTTCCATCCTTTAGCTTGCATTGCATTGTCATATCTGCTACTTTCTCCATAAGATCTGCCTCTACTTGTCTGAAATTTTCCACCTCTTCTTCTTTGTCTTTGTTCATGTCTCTTTGTCAATCTCTCTTCAGCCTTCAAAGAAAATTGGTATGCTTCTTCCACACTATCTATCTTCACATAATTGATCTCATCTTGAATAGATTTCCTCAAGCCATTCAGATATCTAGCCACCTTCTCAACTTCATCATCCACATGTCTAGATTTGATATCCAATTTGTAAAATTCCTTAGTATATTCTTTCACACTCATGTCCTTTTGTCTTAGATTTTGCATCTTTCTCATCAAACTAACTTGGTAGTTAGCTGGAAGAAACTTCTTCTTCATCTTTCCAAGCATCTTCATCCATGTCTTGATCTTTTCTTTTCCTCTCTTCTATCTCTCAATTTTCAAATGATCCCACCAAAGAGATGCATGAACTTTCAACTTTGTGACTACTATCTTAACCTTCTTATTATCAGGATTACCTTCATACTCAAATTATTCATCCATCTCAGAGATCCAATCCAAAAGTGTATCGGTCTCAAGTCTTCCATCATAGCAAGAAACTTCAACCATAGGTCTGGAGTTAGCCTTAGACAAAACTCTCAAAAGTCTTTCCTCATCTTGTTCAACTTCAGGTTCAGTATTAGGTGCTACTTCTTCTTCTTCATCACTAACATCTTCAAGATGTGCGCCTCTTCTCTGGGCTGTCTCTACAGCTTCAAGCCTAGTTGCAATCTATCTCAACATATCTATGATAGAATTATCATTTCCTCTACCATGAACCATCTTGAAAATTAGGTTCCAACAAGATCGTAACCTTCTGCAATTTATAGGTCAGATCTCAGATCTACCACCCTATAACCAATCCAATAAGGTTCTCCATGATCCAATCCACAAAAAAGAACTTTCTCTGATACCACTTGATGTAGGGGCCGGGTAGATACAAGTAGAATCAAGTACAATTGACTCCACTTGAATCAAAAACAATCCCTTTTTAGAGTTACACAATGAAAGCAATATAATATCACATGAAAGCAATGAAATCACAATGGATATGAGGCCATCAACTGGCAGCAACAACAGAGAATTTTTATTATTTATGAGAATTATGAAATCAGAATCACAGCTTGCATCCTATCTTTGTCTCCAATGATGTATCTTGATAATCCTTCCTCTTGATTTCCCTACTACATCAATCTAGACTCCTTATATAGCTAGCTAAGCCACAAGTCAGCCAGTCAGGCATTTAATTACATTATAGGTACAGTCTGGAAGATTTAAGCCAAAAATAATGAAATAATGATCACCAATTGATGCAACTTTAGATTTAGGTCCAAACATGACCCAAAAACATGCCCTTAACTATAAAAGGTCCCATTTCATCACACAGAACTGCACAAGAAGAAACACTCCACGTTTCACATGTAAACTAGAAGAAAATAGGTCCCCGAGAAAAATGGGCATAACATTTTACTTATAATGAAATAGGATTTGCACTCTTGGGAAATGATATTAATTTAGGTCCTCTTAAATTAATTAAGAGCATAAAGGCTGATTCCTTAAGGGTCAATGTCTCCACTACACACAATCAACACCAAAATTGCAGGAAAATACGGCTCCGACGGCAAGGAAAACAACTGTAACTTTGAAACAATCCATCCAATCTTTATGTGCTCATAGGAGAAGGTTCCAAAATAGGTCCTCAAAATCAAGATTCACACAACATGAAACCATCAAATGAAAAGATTATAATGCAACCAACAGAAAATAGGTACAGAAATTAGGAAATGGTTTTGGTTGATGCAAGATTGCTCAAGACCCAAGATGCTCCTGCATCACTAAATTAGCCTAATAGATTGAATATAGTTCATTTTCATGCTTTTAATATCATTTAAATCCATATCACACTTATCTTTGGTTAAAATCAACCTAGCATAAGCATTCATAGCTCAAATATGCATTCTAGCTTCATTTGGTTCCTTGAGACTCTAGGGGAAAATCAATTTCACCATACCCGACTCTATGACACTATGGGGTGTCCATGGATCCTAAATATGATCTTAAACATTCCTAAACAACATTGGGGACATGATCATGTACACACTAAATAGTGCACTTCTCTAAATCATTGCTTCCAAGAGAATCCATGGATTAGAAACCTTGAGAAATCGATTTAGAGCTCCCTAGGCATGGAGTGCAAGGGTGTTAAGAATGCTCTCAGCTAGAGCTATTAAGCCAATAAGCTTGCTAGTAAACCATGAAATGGGAGATTCAAATGAAGACAAGGGAAAGAATTCCAATATCCCCAAGAATCAAATGGAAATTCAAATGCAATGCAACTATGCAAGAAATGGAAATGCAAGCTAAGCTATAAAAATGAAAGAAAGAAGTATCTCAAATCCTTACTAATTAATCTATGTGAGATAATCTAGAGCATATAAATGAAGCTAATATAGGAAAGCATAAATATAAAGCTAAGATGCAAGAAATGAAAGATGGATGCAAGAATGTCTACAAAAAGCTCCAAAGTCTCCAAGCAATCCTGCAGCATAAGGTTAGTATTCAAAAGATGGATCCTAAAATGAGAAGAGAGCTCTCCTTTTATAAGAAATGAGAAGGAATGGACCATGGAGATTAAGAGGAAAAAGATTTAATCAACGGTGGAACATCAAAGAGGAGCAATCCATGTGCACAAGTATCCTCCAATGAGAAAATAAGAGTTGACTTTTGTGTCCATATGAGACAAAAAGTGCTTTTCTTCTTTTTAAAAATAAGAATAATGCTTTATTTGTGCAACTTAGGATAAGAGGAAAAGTGGGAGGCTTTTTATTTAATTAAAAGAGGAGGAAACTCATTTTAATTAAATAAAGACTAAGGATAAGATGGTTAGCCCATATAAAATAATCGAATAAATGATTGAACTAGGATTTGATTAAGAATAAGCAATTGATGATTTAGCAAAAGGGGCTAATAGTCTAGATGACCATTTTTAGATGATTACATTTGCCCCTCTTTGACTAATGTGTGATCGATTTGGGAACACATTATGTCAAAGAATAGATCAGTCAACAAGGAAAGTAGATAGAGATCTGACTCTAAAGAATGAAGTGTAGAGAGATAGAAAATCCTGCATGGTCAGCCTGGTAGCGATAGTACTGAACACTTAGGAAAGAGATGGACAATATTAGAACTTGAGATGAGAACTAACATGTCAAGCGCAAAGATAGATCGATCAAAGAAAATGGAATGGTCAAGCATATGCTCTGGAGAATAGCCAATAGAAATATGATGTGTTTGCCCCCTTGGGATTGAAAGTGAAATCAGGTAGAGGAAATGTAGAAGCAAGAGCAACATGATCAAATCACTAGAAATCATAATCGAAGATGAAAGATAACAGAATAACCATCAAGCAGTGAAGATATGCCCCAGGAAAGACCTTAGAGAGAGATGAATTAAATGAATGAAAGACTAGAAGGGTGAGAGAGATGGGGATGAAGAAAGAAAGGATGCCCCAGCGAAGATCAAAAGAATCAGGCCTCAAAAGGTTAGCCAACTACGTAGAAGAGGGTGAAATGCAATTTGGACGATCAAGGTGAACTCAGATTTTGGTTTTGATCCCGAAATGAATAGAAAATGATGTGATATGAAAGAAAAGAAGTGAAAGACATGATCAGGAAGAAGTGAAAGGTGAGCGTAGTTGACCAATAGCTCCTTGAAAGATAAAAGGAGAGCTCTCTCCATATGAAAGATGCAAAACTAACTAACATGAACCTAAAAATGCAAGCTACTATGAAAAGTGGTTTACTTGCAAGGTCACAAAGCTACTAGACTCTAATATTCATCATTGAGTATTTTGGTAGCATCTCAAGATCATACAATACACACTAGTATGACTATGGGTATATGAATATGATCTATATCAGATAGAATGTGGAAATCCCACCTAGGCACCAAAGACATATAAGTCAAGATGACTAGTGTAGTGAGATTACCTAAATTTAATATAGCAAGATTATACTCACATCAAGACATAAGGAAAGTCAAGATGGCTAGAAGTATGCACTTGCAAAACAATCAAGGATAATACATTGTAGATCCCAATGTCAAGTGGAACAAGCGTAAATGCTAATGACAGTTAGGATTAACAAAATATACCCACAAGTAGAAAGAAAATAAAACATGTCCTCATGCCCTAGTCTTCTAGCTCGACATCATCGAAAACTATTAGGGAGAGAACACTCAGCAAAGAAATCATCATAGACAACACACAAAGAAATAAAGCAAATTTCAGCAAGTCAAGTGTTTAAGTGCATGTGTGTAGGTCATAGAGTCAAACTTTGAGTATCTCATCTACTAGTGAGAAATATTGCATCATTCGAGACTATGGGTAGGATATCTGATAAATCATCAATTGCAGCAATATCACAATTAATATCGCAATTCAAACGTCACTACTATATATTGTTCATAATGATGATTTAGATGATTACAACTCCTTGTATTTTGAGAGAATACCCACATCCCTATTCAAAGAGCAAATCAAATGGTGACAAGGTGCTCCTGTTTAAGCTCAATCCAAGGTGTCTTGCAAATAGTTTTTCTAAATGTTAGGTATATGCTACTCTCACTAATGTTTGACTGTCTATGCATGTTATGAAAAGGTTAGGGTTTCACTAATCACACTCCATATGATAGGTAATTTTAGGATCCTTAGATAACTCAATATCATAGATGTTAATAAAAGGGGAGGGTGAAATTGGAAGGTTGTTCTTTGGGGAATCACTAACAACCATACCTTTTACCACTAAGAGTGTTAGGCGGAGAACTGCCAAGGCTAGTAATAAGTTTGTTTCCTTTTCTAGAGGTATCTCTAGGGCCAATGTCAATAATCACGGTGGACTATTAGCCCCAAGATTAGGTTTTTGTATCTTGGGAGAATACAACAGGGCTTTGTGTAATGAAATTTCTTGAGAAGACGATGACACATCATCCTTAAAATTAGTTTATTTTGGAGATACAAGGCTAAGAAGTGTTTTGAATCTATTTATTTTGGGAATCTTAGGGTAGAATGGGGTTTACACATGCATGTTTTCTAGAATGAAATTTTAAATTGCATAAAATAATCCCTAGTGTAACAAAGACTAAACCCCCTAAGAAAAATACTTATCCATTCACGAGAAAAGGAGGAATAAGTAACTTAATGGTTTTTCATGTCTTAAAAGACTCATGAGGTGGAAGTGGTAGCCATGAACATTTTAAAATATCCATTGTAACTTGAAATAATTGACTAAATAATAGCTAAAAACTCCCCAAGGCGGTGGCAAATCATCTCTACTAAACCCATTTTGATGTCTCTTCAGTCTTTTTCCATATTCTAGAAAAAGCGAGATGAAAGATGTGGGACTACCTTTAGTCTATATCTCTTCATGATTGAAATTTTTCCACATAGCGAGATGAAACATAATCAAGACCCTAAACAAAGAATAAAATATATTTTGTGGACGTTTCTAGAAAGCGATTGAGAAATAGGATAAGGGGCACTGAAAAAATCTTTTTACTAGTGCCACATGAGAGAAATAAAAAATAATGAATTTCTTTTCCATGATCAATATTCTCATCATTCCTCCATAGATAGTATTTATTACTAAAATCATTTCTCCACACCTCCCTGTACTTTCCCCCATATATATATATATATATATATATATATATATATATATATATATATATATATATATATATATATATATATGTATATTCTATAAATATTCCCTAAGGAAAGATTTTGTAATTAAATTTCTCATCATTATCCTGACCAACATTATGGGAATATTAAAAATTACATCCCAATTATGTCAAAATTCCCTTTTTTGAACAAGTTACCATAACATCCACTATGATTATAAGACCTCAATTTCCTTTATTTAATTGGTAGATTTAGATTTGAAGTGTTGATATACAAAATATATATATATATATATATATATTAGAAGTTCTAACATGTTCTTTGGCTCTTCCTCCCACCTGAGAAGGCTGTTGGTAGCCTTTCCCCTAGTCCTTCCCTCCTTTATGTTTACAATACCTTTTCTTTTCTTATTATTCTTGATCCTTTTTGATAGAAAAACCACCTCCACAATGTATTTATGCATCATGCCTTTATAGATTGTGATCAGGTTGTCAATGTCACCCTTAAACATTTTGATCCATTTCCTATTTATTTGGCAACCCAGAGAGTTTTGTGGTGCTTCTAGGTTTTCAATGCTAACATTTAAGTTCTTGACCTCTACTACCAAATCCAAGAAAATCGATATGTAATATTGATAATACTATTTTTGTTTGAGTTGAGGGAACTTCCTACTTTCATATTTCAACCGAGTGACTTGGTAAATAATTTTCATCAATGCCATCATTCTAAACCCCCCAAAATGACTCTTCCATTCTTCCAGCTATTCATACATTATTTTGACATGTACATGTCACTTCTGTTTATGATTTTGAAGAAGGGGGTATGCCACCTTCATAAAAGATTCCCTAGGTTGCATCATACTTCCTTGTACACCCCATCTTCAAAATAGTGGTGATGTTCTACACAAGAGCCATCATCATCATTAAGTTTTAAACTTAGCCTTATTCTACATGATTAAGCAAGCCTTCATCACCATCATCAACATTATTATTCAACTCTTCTATTCAACACTAGTATTTTGAATTCCAAACATCCAATAACCCTTTTTAATTGAGACAAATGTTTTATAGAACAAAAGGTAGAAAGTGATATTTATAGGTAGAGCCAAAATGTACTACAAATAAATTCAATTTAAAATTTTAGATTATTTTATTTCTAAAGACTACTAGATATAAATAACTAAAATTAAATCAACCTTTTTCCTAATTGTGCTTGGAAACCTCCTCTTTATTGCTACAACGAATCTCCCATCTATTTGGAAAGATCTTAATATTTTAACCAAAAAATTCATGCCCTGAGAAGATGCTATTTTTGTGCACCAAGTGACCCATTAATCAAGTTATACCCTGTGAATGTTAAGGTGGTTACATGTATGCTATGAATTAATCATGTCAGTTTTGTTAATGTAGCCATGCTAGAGCAAGGGTAAGATATGTATTGAGTGCTCTAAATAAAACACCCACTTGAACCCATTCAAAACCCAATAATATATGAGACCCCCTTCAATTGGAGGCCTCCCACCTCTATTTTGTGTTGATTATAATGAAAAATATAGTTTATTTTCTTACGAGATGGATATCCCCTATTTAGGCAATGAAGGCTCGTGTTACAAACTCAATTTGACTTTTCCTCTTTATTTCTTGTGGCTAAAATAAAAACAAAATTCTAAAATTATTTGATAAGTGTCTGATAAACCCATAAGGGGGTTTATGATTTTGAAGAAGGGGGTATACCACCTTCATAAAAGATTCCCCAGGTTGCATCATACTTCCTTGTACACCCCATCTTCAAAATAGTGGTGATGTGCTACACAAGAGCCATCATCATCATTAAGTTTTAAACTTAGCCTTATTCTACATGATTAAACAAGCCTTCATCACCATCATCAACATTAGTATTCAACTCTTCTGTTCAACACTAGTATTTTGAATTCCAAACATCCAATAACCCTTTTTAATTGAGACAAATGTTTTATAGAACAAAAGGTAGAAAGTGATATTTATAGGTAGAGCCAAAATGTACTACAAATAAATTCAATTTAAAATTTTAGATTATTTTATTTCTAAAGACTACTAGATATAAATAGCTAAAATTAAATCAATTTACTTCCTAATTGTGCTTTGAAACCTCCTCTTTATTGCTTCAACGAATCTCCCATCCATTTGGAAAGATCTTAATATTTTAACCAAAAAATTCATGCCATGAGAAGATGCTATTTTTGTGCACCAAGTGACCCATTAATCAAGTTATACCCTGTGAATGTTAAGGTGGTTACATGTATGCTATGAATTAATCATGTCCGTTTTGTTAATGTAGCCATGCTAGAGCAAGGGTAAGATATGTATTGAGTGCTCTAAATAAAACACCCACTTGAACCCATTCACAACCCAATAATATATGAGACCCCCTTCAATTGGAGGCCTCCCACCTCTATTTTGTGTTGATTATAATGAAAAATATAATTTATTTGCTTACGAGATGGATATCCCCTATTTAGGCAATAAAGGCTCGTGTTACAAACTCAATTTGACTTTTCCTCTTTATTTCTTGTGGCTAAAATAATAAAAAAATTCTAAAATTATTTGATAAGTGTCTAATAAACCCATATGTCAATTAAAAGATAACATTATTATACCACATAAGTCTTCAATATTTTAAATAAATATTTGGCTAATGATTAATTTTACGTTCCTCATGCACACTTGATTATCTTCCCATTTCTCATTTTAAGATGTAAAATTTTCTCACCACGATATACTTATTTTAACAAATTAAAATTTAAAATCTATTCAAATACTTCAATTTTAATACTTGCTCTTTTTGAAATTGACATTAGTGTGCCATATAAATCTCCAATATTTTAAAGAAACATTTGACTAATGGTGTACCTGACATTCCCCATCTACATTTGAATCATCTCACAAATTTTTTGTTGGCGTACAATATTCATATTCTAGATATTCTTCCAGCTAAGCTTATTTTTTTCTATTTATATTTATACTTATAGTTGTTTAAATTTTGTAATGCCCCGCCGGGGAACCCATGAGAATTTAACCTAATACATGTCAGTAAGTTTATAATATAATTTTTTTCTTAAGTGTTTACAAAGAATGATGATAACAATGTGGAAGCAATACAATCATAAGATATAAACAAGTACATATGTACAACTTAAATACAATTAACAATCCTCGAGGGTCCCATGGCATATAATTACACATTACTAATTTAACATTTTAGTTTAAGAATAATTACAATTATCTCATATACAACCGAATAAAAAATAAATTCAATACCATAAGGTATGTACATAATGATACAACATCCTCTACACAAGTCGTAGGGTATGTCACAAAATCAAATATAAAGTATATTACAATATTTGCAACCCTGAAGCACTGATACAATATATAATTATAAACATGGAAAAGCCTCCAATGAAGAACAAGAAGAAGATAACAACAACAAGTGCCTTTCAACACCACTTCAGGAACGCCAAAATCTCAAACAATGCCTACAAAATCCAAGCTTTCCGAAAATATTCCAAATTCATCCAAGAGAGCTCTTCCGAAACTTGATAAGTGTAACTGAAAATAATACCCATAAACCCCTCATAAAGAAGACCTATTCCTCCTAGGGTTTCTAAAACATGCAAACCCTCAAAAATAGAACTCAACTCTCTCCACCTAGTTTTCATCAATTCACTTTGCATGATTAAAATAACTTAATAATAAAATAATGTACTTTTTAATTATAATTCCTAACTCAACTTTTAACTTTAAATTCTAATTCAATTTTCACTAAACTGAATGTACAACTTAAATTGCATATACATATTTAATTAATCAATAAATACTTTAGCACATAAATGACTATGCAAAATAATAAATTAAATATTAAATAAATCAACTATGCCTTTAATTTCATATTTGGATTTAATAATTAATTAAACCCTATTATTCCAAATTTAAACTTTTAATTCACTCTTAATTAACAAAGGTATTCAATTTACCTTAATACTAAAATATTCTTATATCTAATATTTCCACATTCATAAAAATATAACTATTATAATCTCATAATTACTCCTAATTTAATTATTTAAATCAAATAATTCACACAAGTAAATCCACTTGACTCCCAAAACCCGAAAATCAACCAGCTCTATATCAAACAAACACCAAGGAAGGGCTCACGAATTCGACCTTGAGGAATTTAGATAGGTAGAAAACATATACTTGCCCAATATTTATGACAATCAATAGCTTGGGTTGGAATTTGGATTTGTATGTTATCTCCCCTCTCTTACCATTGTGATTTTGCAATAGGGCACGACCATCATGGAAATTCAGGGAAGTCGATGCCGATACCTACAAACCTGCATAAAAGATGAGCATGTACATATATGTATAAATATAAACAAGCAATGGCGGGGATCGTTCAATCGTGTGGATCTCACAAGTAACTATGACTCCGTAACATATAATTCATCATCCTAAAATATCATAACATATAGAAAATTAGACTATGGGAGAGGTATTACATCCACCTCTCCTAAAATTAGGCTCACTCTTGGAAGCCTACAAATAGATAAGGATATGCATCCCTTAAGCACAAAGAATTTTAATAAAATAAAAGACAAAATGACATCTAAAAACAAGCCATAAAATAAAGACATAATATATAGTCATTCAAAGTAATATAATTCTGGTTTAAGAGTAAACTGAAAATCATGTTGATCAATCATTCATTATTTAACAATTTAAATAGATCTAAATCTTTATTCATGCATTATTGTAGAAAATATCTAATAATTAATAGTATAAAACACACATTCGTATCTACATCAAATAATAAGTTGAAAAGTTCATGGAAACCTAGTTAATGCAACACTCAAATAAAATTCAATCTAAACATACAAGTTTAATATCATACCTCTAGGTCCATAAATAATAGTCTAAAATACAAAAGAGTTATATGTCTAAGTTTTGTTTCAAGTTTTGACAGTTTAGACATCTAGTGGGCATACAATTTCCCAGAGTTCCCAGTGTAGAAACTTGAGCTTTGATAGCAAGTGTAATGCCCCACTAGGGAACCTAGGAGAATTTAACCTAATACATGTCACTAAGTTTACATAATAATTTTTTTCTTTAGTGTTTACAAATAATGATGATAACATTGCGGGAGCAATACTATCATAAGATATAAACAAGTACATATGTACAACTCAAATACAATTAACAATCCTTGAGGGTCCCATGACGTAGAATTACGTATTACTAATTTAACATTTTAGTTTAAGAATGATTATAATTATCTCACGTACAACCGAATAAAAAATACATCCAATACCATAAGGTATACATAATGATACAACATCCTCTACACAAGTCGTAGGATATGTCACAAAATCAAATACAAAGTATATTACAATATCTGCAACTCAGAAGCATTGATACAATATATAATTTTACACATCATAAGATAAACATGGACAAGCCTCCAATGTAGAACAAGAAGAAGATTACAACAAGTGTCATCCATCATAGCTACAGGAACGTCAGAATCTCAAACAACGCCTACAAAATCTAAGCTTTCCAAAAATATTCCAAATTCATCCAAGAGAGCTCTTCCAAACCTTAAGCATAATTGAAAATAATACCCATAAACCCCTCATAAAGAAGACCTATTCCTCCTCCACCTAGTTTTCATCAATTCACTTTGCATGATTAAAATAACTTAATAATAAAATAATACACTTTTCAATTATAATTCCTAACTCAACTTTTAACTTTAAATTCTAATTCAATTTTCACTAAACTGAATGTGCAAGTTAAATTGCATATAAATACTTAATTAATCAATAAATACTTTAGCACATAAATAATTATGCAAAATGATAAATTAAATATTAAATAAATCAACTATGCCTTTAATTTCATATTTGGATTTAATAATTAATCAAACCATTTTATTCCAAATTCAAACTTTTAATTCAATCTTTTAATTACCATTTGTATTTAATTTATCTTAATAATTAAATATTCTTATATCTAATATTTCCACATTCATGAAAATATAACTATTCTAATCTCATAATTACTCCTAATTTAATTATTTAAATCAAATAATTCACACAAGTAAATCCACTTGACTCCCAAAACTCGCAAATCAACTAACTCTATATCAAACAAACACCAATGACGGGATCACAAATTCACGTCACCATGATGAATTTAGATGGGTAGAAAATAGATACTTGCCCAATATTTAAGACAATCAATGGCTTGGCTTGGGATTTAGATTTGTATGTTATCTCCCCTCTGTTACCATTGAGATTTTGCGATAGGGCACACTCATCATGGAAATTTAGGGAAGTTGATGCCTGATACCCAAAAACTTGCATAAAAGATGAGCATGTACATATATGCATAAATATAAACAAGCAATGGCAGAGATCGTCTAATCATGTGGATCTCGCAAGAAAGTAACTATGACTTCGTCCCTCAACCACATTAGACACATCAAACAGAAATATAAAACATACACGCCAACCATACACATGCAAGTATGGGGTCAGTAAACCATAAGCATCAATGCTATCCTAAAATATAATTCATCATCCTAAAATAACCATAACATATAGGAAATTAGACTATGGGGAGGGGTATTACAAATTTCATGCCTATATTCTAGACAACTATTGCTATTATAGTAGGTAGTTGCTCATCCCTACTTGTAGTATAAATTTGATCAGATATTGTAAGTTTATCATCATGAAATAATGGAATATTAGTTTATAATACTCATATTTTAGATATTCTTCTATATAAGATTGCTTCATTGTATTTCTATATATACTTATAGTGTTAGAATAACTGAGAGGGGGGGGGGGGGGGGGTGAATCAGTTATCCAGGTCCTAAAACAAAATAAGTAACTTAAAACTTGTATCTTCAAATACTGTCACTCAGTAAGCATATATCTTCTTCACTGTCACTGTATTTACCGATTATCAGATAAGCTCAAAATAATTTACCGATTAAATCTAATAGTTAACATGTAAAGTATGATAACAAATAGATAACACGCTCAACACATAACACAAAAGATTTTAATGTGGAAACCCTGTTAAGGGAAAAACCACCTGGGAACCAGCAACCCAAAAATTTCACTCTTCTGAAGTGAGGCCTGTGAGGACCAAACCCTATTAAAGGTTACAATACACACTGTTAGGTGTGACCTGGTTAGAGGATTTTACACTAGGAGTTATCTTTCAATCTTCTATCACTCACTGTGCTGATTTACAGGATAACCATGTTTCACTAATTAGAATGAAACACCAATCAGAACTTAAAAGTCCACTCGGTTAAGAGATTTTCACTGATTACAATTGTTAGAAAGTAACAGTAGTTTGATTGTCCTTATCACAACAAATTGCAGATTACGAATCAATGTTATGCTCAAACAATATTTTCTGACCATTTAACACTTCAGATCTTAAATCAACTTCACTTACAATCAATCAATACTATGCTCTGTGTAGCTCGGTTTGTTCTCTATGTAGCTCAGTTTTTGCAGTCTTAGTTTAGTAACCAATTGATCAGAAATTGCATGAATACAGATTCACGCTCAACTTCCCTGCAGTATCTCCTTCTTTTTTCTTTTCCTCCTTTTTTAATGTATTTTCTTTCTCCTTAAATAAACAAGTAAGCCGTTTCATTTTCATCCATTAGATTTTTCAGCTTAATCCTGTTCATTGCTTTTGTCGCTTTAACCTTCTTTGATAGATGTGTCTTTAACACGTTTCAATCTTCTTCATCAAATCTTACTTGAATTTTGTCAGCCGTCGATCTTGAAAAAAACTTTTATTCCTTTTCATATCTTTATGCTGATTTCGAGGTGCCAGCTCATCAATCTTCCTAGCCTACAACATCATTAAATGTTCTTCTATTCTTCTCGGTCAAGTCAAAGAAATGTGTCGGTAAACCTTATCGGTTAAACTTGTGCTTAGTATACAACACACTGTGTTGGTGTATTTCACCGTCGGTGTTCATACTGAGAATCTTAGTAAACACTAAATTATCTTCTTTTACCGACCAACACTGCTTTGTATCTTTGAATTCCTTTCTTCATAATAGATGAATACCACATACTAGGATCAACATAATGAGATCAGAGACTCATTAATAAGTTATCAAAAGCATTCCATAACCTCATCTACTGTGACCTTCTTCCACCATTCTTCAGATGTCTCGGTAATGAATAACTTACAAGATAAGTACTGTCAAACTAATAAGAAACTAGTTGACATCAATGACAACATCATACTGATTTAGGAAATAGTATTATCTATCCATCTTCAGCTCTGTAATATTTAATTACTTGTTCAACAATCTCTCCATATGATAAATCAGTTGTAGACTTAACATATAGTTGCTGGAAGTTGCATTCATACATTCTATACAACGATCCTTATTCTTGTTGGTATTTTATCATCCCCAATCTCACTATAAATTGGATCATATAATGTAAGTTTTATCATCATGATATAATGGAATCTTTATCTTTGTCCAAGTTCTTCAATAAAAAATTCATTTTATATACTTTCACATTCACTTGCAACTATAAGCATGTGAAATCTTGACTCATGTAGCTCAATCAATTACTATCCATCAAGTAGATAACATCGTTTTAAAATTTGAGAATAAATTCCTAGAGGGTTTGAAGGGATCCATATTCTTATTACAAAGGAGAAATCAACCCTTTGATGTATTTAAGAGTTGGGCATGTGTCATTTTGTGACCTAAGAAGCTACAAAAAGTTTTTCTCTACACATTGTAAGAACAAGTCACAATAACATCCACTATCATTGCAAGTCTTGAATTTACTTGGTTTTCTTGATATATTTAGATTGAAGTGATGTTATATAGATGAAAATAAATCTATTAGACGCTGTATTTTTAACTTTGATCAAGCCTCATTAAATTAACTAGAAAAAAAACAATCTACATCAATGACAAAAATACTAATAAGAGTATAAATAGCTAAGAGAAATAGAAAGGGGGTTTTAAGGATATATCCCCATCCATTTACCATTTCATTTAGGTCCTTCCACCAGAGAGGGCCACTGGAAGCCTCTCCCCCTAGTCTTTCCCTTGTTTTTCTTTATAATACCTTTTTGTTTCTTCTTCTTCTCGATCTTGTTTGCCAAAAGAATAACCTGCACAATATATTTATGCATCATGCCTCTATTAATTGTGATTAGGTTCTCAATGTTACCCTCAAGCCTTTTGAATCCTTATTGCTTTTGCATCCCAAACAATTTTGTTGTGTTTCCAAGATTTCAACCCTAGCATATAGGTCCTTGATCTTTATCGCCATCCCTTGTGAATCACGAGGTTCACTCATGCATCCACAATCACTTGTTCATAATCTCATTCATAATATTTTAGACCATTTAATCCTTCTAAAGCTTCATTGAACTTGGTCTCAATTAGGGGGAGTGGGAGGGTGAGCCTTAAAGGATTAAATTTTTGGGTTCAACTTGATTCTCCTTGCTTCTTTCAAGGTCACTTTTGTTAAAGGCTAGGTCCTCTCATTGGTCCTATGATTCATCCCAAGGAGGGTTATTCTTAATAGTCTTCACAATCTTTACAGTTGTAGTTGATTTAGCAAGCTTGACACATCGACTCTCAATAGCATAGGCAGTTTTAGGATCCTTGACTAACTCACTGTTAGAGATGTTGATAGAAGGGGATGGTGAAATTGTAGGGTTATTCCCTGGGGAATCACTAACAACCTTACCTTTTACCACAAAGTGTGTTAGGAAGAGCACTACCAAGGATAGTAAAAGGTTTTTTCCTTTGCTTTAGTTAGCTCTAGGGCCAATGTCAATAATCATAGGGGAGTGTTAGCCCCAATATTAGTTTTTTGTATCTTGGGAGAATATATTAGGGCTTTGTGTAATGAATTTTCTTGGGAAGACAATGACATCACATTATTAAACATAATTTATTTTGGAGATATAAGGCTAAGGAGTATTTTGACTCTATTTATTTTGGGAATCATAGGGCAGAATGAGGTTTACCATAAACATGTTTTCTAGACTGAAATTTTAAATCACATAACTTAAGTTGTGGTGTAACAAAGAGTAAACCCCTTAAGAGAAATGATTATCCATTCAAGAGAAAAGGAAGAATATGTAACTTATAGGTTTTACAAGTCTTAAATGAATCATGAAGGGGAAGTGGTAGCCACGAACATTAGCAAATATCCCTTGTAAGGTGAAACAATTGACTAAATAATAGCTAACAAATCCCCAAGGCGGTAGAAAATCATCTCTGCTAAACCCATTTTTATGTCTCTTCAGTCTTTTTCCATATTCCAGGAGAAGCAAGACACAATCTTTATAGGCCCATTTTTGGTTGAGTTGAGGGACCTTATCACTTTCACATTCAAACCTAGTAACTTATGTAATAATTTCTCCCAACAACTTCATTCCATCCTCCCCTACAATGAATCTTCCATTCTTCTAGCTATTCATAAATTATTTTGGTAGGTTCGTGTGAATTCCCTTCATGATTTTGAGGAAGGGGATTATAGCACCTCCATAAAAGATTTCCCATACTTTCTTATTCTTCTTGAGTGAGACAAAATATGTGGGATCTGCGCTTAGTCTATATCCCTTCATGATTGTAATTTTTCCACATAGAGAGCAAAAACATAATCAAAACCCTAAACAAAGAATATAATATATTTTGTGGATGTTTCTGGAAAGCTATTGAGAAATGGGATAAGGGACATGAAAAAATATTTTTACTGCTACCACATGAGAGAAATAATAAATAATTAATTCCTTGTCCACGATCTATAATATTATCATTCCTCCATTAATAAAATCCTTTCTTTGTGTATCTCTGTACTTCCCCCCTTAGAAATATAGATATCTTTTATAAAAATTACTCAGTGAAAGATTTGTGATTAAATTACTCATCTTTATCCCTACCAACATTATGGGAATATAAAATATTATAGCCTGGTTACCTCATATTGTCCTTTCTTGAATAGGTCACCATAACATCCACTATGGTTATAAGACCTCAATTTCCTTTATTTTCTCGATAGATTTAGATTGAAGTGTTGATATATAGATAAAAAATATATATATTGGAAGTTATATAATTTTATTTGGATCTTCCTACCACTTGAGAAGGCTTTTGGTAGCCTTTCCCCTAGTTCTTCCCACCTTTATCTTCACAAAGCCTTTTCTTTTCTTCTTCTTCTCTATCCTTTTCGCAAGAAGAACCACCTCCAAAATGTATTTGTGCATCATGCCTTTATAGATTGTGATCAGGTTGTTAATGCCACCCTCAAACATTTTGATCCATTTCCTATTTCTTTCGCATCCCAAAATTTTTTGTGGTGTTTCTAGGTTTTTAATGCTAACATTTAGGTTGTCGATCTCTACTCCCAAATCTAGGAAAAGAGAAATGTAATATTGGTAGGCCTATTTTTGATTAAGCCAATGGAATTTACCACTTTCAGGTTTCAACCCAATGCCTTGTTCAATAATTTTCCCGCCACCATAATTCTAAACCCCCCAAAATGACTCTTCCATTCTTATAGCTATTCATAAATTATTTTGGCATGCCCTTTCAATTCCCTTTATGATTTTGAATAAGGGGGTATACCACCTTCGTAAAAGGTTTCCCAAGTTGCATCATCCTTTCCTATACACCCCATCTTCAAAATAGTGGTGACGTGCCACACAAGAGCCAACATCAACATTAAGTTTTAAACTTAGCCTTGTTTGCATGATTAAGCGACCCTTCATTGCCATCATCAACATTAACTTCAAATTAGCCTTGCTCAAGAAAATGTTGTTAATCTACAATTTTATCCTAATTGTGGTTTTTGTTCAAGAAAACATTCTTTAATCTAAATTTTTATCTTAGTTAAGAACAAATATCTATGATTTTCACAAATACTATGAATCTTGAAGTATATTAACCTAAATTTTTACATTAAAGAAAGAAAAGTATAGCATCTATATTCACCAATACTATGGAAAAAGCTATTTTATTGAATTGTGAAGAATACTTAACATGACAAAGGTGAACACTAGAGGTGGATAATTGTATAGTTTTTCCTTCTTTATATACATCATGGGTACTGACCTAGCTAATCTCAAAGAAGGGTTTTAAGAAACACTTTATTTTAGTGCAACTTGTGAGCAACTATACCAAAGTATATATTCATACAAAAGATTAAGTTTATGTGTGGAATGTATTTAAAAAGGTGTATTCTACATACAATAAATATTATAATTTATTTTAGAAATTATTAATGATCTGGTAATATATTTTAAATTATGTTTATATAAACATTTAGCTAAAGATGGGTTTAAAATTTAAAGTCTAATAATAATTATACAATATTTTCATAAGATATGACATCCAACATTTAATTATAAGTGGCAATGTATGCTACTTTAAATTAACACACTGCTACAGTGTAGTATCGAGAGAATATTGAAAAAAAGAGAGTAGAAATATAGTGACTTTTTGTAATCAAATATCAATTATGAGAAAATTACATTAGAATAAACCTATGGAAGACCAAGAGTCAACTCTTTAAAATCCACTTTTATTTAGGAACCACCCCAACATTAGGATCCAACTACGGAAGACCAAGAGTTGCAACTTCGAATTCCACTTAAGATGTCCCTATGGGGAATTGAACTTGGGCCTCCACAATGAGAACCCAAAATTTTAATAGAGTAAGCTCAAAACCTTGGACAACTGTACAATAGATTCCTATTTTGACTTTCAAATGACAATGACACTACATTTTTTTAAACTTGATCTAGATCAAAAATAACTTTGAATACTTGTTGCTTGACTCCCATATCATGATATGAAAAGCCATCTCCAAATACATAAAAGCTTTGAACTCCTCTCCCAAGATTGAAGTAAAAAACATTCCATTTGGGCAACACTTTATTGGGATTCAAATATTCCCCTGTTAATTCAATGAGAAGTTGCTCAGAAAGGCTATTGATATGAGCTAATGGCTCTTCTTCTGAACATTCAAGATGATCCCTAATATGAGAAGGAATTGCTGATGTTGTTTATCCATGGATCTTGTCATCCTTCACAAGCATAAAAAATGTGAATATTTAATCATGATAAAAAATTATCCATAGTCAATCATCAAATTCAAATGAAAGGAAACACACTTTGAAGTCATGAACATCATCAACACAGTGTCCCATCAACCATACAAGCTCATAAAATCTTGATTTATTGAGAAATATTTTCTCAATAGTATCATCTTCCAAATTAAGAACTTCTAGGAGGATGGGGTGCAACGATAATAGTCCACTTGCTCCATTTTTTGTAGAAACATTTATGTACTCATTATAGTTTGGAACATATTGACCTTCTTTCCATTAAACTGTCTTTAAACTAGCTTCAACATAATTGACCCATTGAAACACAATATTATCATATCTTCAAAAACCATTGCATCATTTTACTTCATCAACAAAATATTTAGTTTGACCTTTCAAAATTATCACTGTTGGAAGATTGTCAATCATGTCAGAGTTTGGTACTTTGTTGTGCTGAAATTAATGTTTTTTCATTGATGTCAACATACTAATTGCTATTTCAAACAATGTGTTCAGTATTTATAGTGAAGATGATTTTAGTTGATCAAATGATATGTTGAAGATATTGAGTTGCGACTGTGAGGTATTGTTTAGAGGTGTCTATAGATGGTCTATAGAGGTTTACAAAAGTTTGGATGATAGTTTGAGTGAAGTATGACCGAGTTTCTGGTTGTTGATGTTACAGTATTCCTGTGTATAGTGGATAAGTATTTGGTTTGGTATGTCTTGGATTTTATGTTTCACAAGTTGTGAAGCTGGTGGTTACACGGTTCCTTATCATTATATTCATATCTAGTGTTGTTCATGATTTAGAGTACGACAAGCTATCTTTTGTTATGACATAGTTTGATATTTTAGTGTTCTTTTTGATAATCTATATAAAGATGATTTTGGATTTCGTATTGAATATGATGCAAAGTCTCTAGATGATATTCATGTTTCTTGTTGGCATTTTTTTTTATCGTGTGATGATCTTTCTATTGGTCTGCATTGTTTGAGGTGATCTAATTTTCTACTTTGGTAGTGTTTTGACATTTATTCATTTAGGTCCTAGCCAACTTGATGGAGTAACATGTTGTGATTCTTGATGCTATCTTGGCGACACACAATTGTGTTCATGGTTGAATATTTGGGTCCTATCTAATTCTTAGTTGACTTGATTTGGATCACTTTGGAGATTGAGCTTAATTTTTATATCTTTTATTGTAATAAATCTTAGCTGACCTAGTGGTTGATTATTCTTTGTAATCAGTATAAATGAGAAATCATTTTGTAATTTTTATAGGAAGTGAAGAGTGAGGAGTGTGTGTTCTGCACTTAAGATATATTTTTTACTTCATTGGAACTATTTTGGAATAGGAGATGCTATTTGTCAGTTCGGTTGTAATGGTCTGTATGTCCACCTTGTTGTAATTGAAGATAGATCGGTGAACCAGACTAAGGGAAAGATTTGAGATTGTATTGTGAGTAGTGTACTATGGGCAGTGAGCCTGCAGATTCAGGTGTAAGCCCATGGTTGCAAGTGCATCCTTTGTTCTCTATTTTCTCTTAACTGGGTAGTACTTTTAGCATAGTAAATTCATCTAGTGGGTTTGACTCCTACTGGGTTTTCCCTTATTCGGGTTTCCCCAAGAACAAATATTAGTATTCTATGTTATATGTTGTGGATCTTGCATTATTGTTTATCTTCCAGATCTAAGTAGTTAAAGTAAAATTAAAATTATTAGGTTTACACAATTGATTCACCCCCCCTCTCATTTGTGCTTTCCTTCTTTTGGGCCTAACAATTGGTATCGAAGATAAGTCCTTTTGAAGAAGCTTGACCACTTTAAGGAGATCCCTCATGACAAGTATAAGAAAAGAGAGTCCAAAGTTTGATGGAAGAAACTACCTAATTTGGAAGGATCAGATGACTACCTACCTGATATGCATGGGGAAAAGAGATGAATAGTGATAGATCACTAAGAAACCTTATGCTATTCCAAATGACCTAAAAAATGCTACTATAGATGAAAGGAATACATTCAAGAAAACATGTTAGCAAGGGAAGCCTTGATTAGGGACTTATCTGATTGAGAATATTCACACATTTATGGATTGAAGACTGCACATGAGGTATAGAAAAAATTAGAAACTATTTATGAAGGTGACACATACATTAAACAAGCTAAGTTGTAGGGACTACACAAAAATATGAAGATATGAAGATGAATGAAGGTGAAACTGCCTCAGTCTATTTGTAGAAAGTAAATGATTTGGTTTGTGAAATCAGGTGTGTTGGTGGCATCTTGACATAAAATAAAGTTGTAGACAAGATTCTAAGATCTTTTCCCACATGTTACAATGAGAAAGTTGCTACTATTGAGGAATTGGGAACTATAACCTATTTCAAGATAAGATTTGGTAGAAAGACTCTGTGCCTATGAGATGATTACACTTGGTAAGGAACTTCTAAAGGTTGAGAGTGCATTCAAAGCAGTATGACTAAGTATGACTAGGGAGAAATCTATAAAAAGATGAAATTCAAACACTATGCTAAGGATTGGGAAGAGATCATGCGAGAAGAAAGGAAGATTGATGAAATTGAAGCCTTGATTGCAAAAAGACTACCTAAGGGCTCTAATAAGTATGAAAGAAAGTTACCTTTGAAATTATTCAATTGTAATAAGATTGGTCATATTGCATCTAGGTGTCCGAACAAAAACTATAATGATGATGAGTTTGTTTCGAGCGAGGAATAAATTATGTTTATTTCTATTAAAGAAGATAATGCTAATGAAGAAAAAGCATTGGTTTCACAAGTTGTTAAAAGAGATGAACGGGTTATTGATAGTGGATGCTCACATCATATGAATGGTGATAAGGATAAGTTTTTGAATCTTGAGGACTATGATGGTGGTGTTGTTAGATTTGGTAATGATGCTCCTTGTTTGATTAAAGGAAAATGATCTATTAATATTGAAGGTAAAAATAGTACTGATGATGTCTTGCATGTTGAAGGTTTAAGTCATAGTTTGTTGAGTAATGGACAACTATTGGATAAAAGTTACAAATTTTAATTCATGGATGGAATCAACAAAGATCGTTGGAAGTACATGAAATATTATTGCATCAGGTATACAAACTATTGGTAATCTATTTCATTTGAGAATTGTTGAGAATAAATGTTTGATTGCTAAGATTGATGACAATTGGTTATGGAATAGAAAATTTTGTCATGTGAACTTTGATAACATGATGAAAATTAGTACTATTCATGCTAGAAGAGATTTGCCTAAACTGATGAAGCCTAACAACATGTGCAAAGAATGTTAATTGGATAAGCTGACTAGATCTACCTTTAAGAATAAGACATATTTTTCAAATGGATTGTTGGATTTGGTACATACAAATCTATGTGGTCCTGTTAAGACAAGAAGCTATTATGGTGATGGGTACTTTATGCTATTTGTTGATGACTATTCAATGATGATGTGGGTTACCGTTTTGAAAGAGAAGTCAGAATATTTAAATTTTTTTAGATATTCAAGATAATGGTAGGAACAGAATCTAGAAAAATATTGAAGTGCCTAAGATCAAATAGAGGTGGAGAATTTACATCCGGTAAGTTTTATGCATTTTGTGAAGAATATGAGATGAAGATACACAAATTTTCTCCGCAAACGCCACAACATAATGCTATTGCTGAGTGAAAGAATAAGACTATCATGGACACAGCTAGGACTATGCCGATTGAAGGAAAAGTTCCATAGATCTACTAGAGAGAAGCAGTGTGCATCACTATATATACTCTGAACCAAGAACAGATTAGGATGAGAACCGGTAAGAATCCTTATGAACTATGGTACGGTCATATCCCTACAGTGAAATGTTTTAGAATTTTTGGAAGTAAATGCTACATTAAGAGGGATGAGAATATTAGAAAGTTTGATCTTAGAAGTGATGAATAAATATTTCTTGGGTATTCTACAAAGAGAAAAGTATATGAATGTTATAGCTATAGATTGAAGAAGATTGTTGAAAGTGAAAATGTAAAAATTGATAAATATATGCAGAGATCAGAAAGAGATTGCAGGTATGACATGACTGAAGAAGATAATCAGATTATGGAAGTACAAAATCAGAATCAGGATCGACTGAAAGAGTAGAAAGAACTTGTGGAAAATGAAGTGGATATTAACATTGAAGGGTCTGCTACACAACCTACACCAAAAATTCCATGGTATGGAAGGATTAATCATACTAAAGATGCCATTATTAGTGATAAGAATAGAGGTGTTCAGACTAGAGGATGAATTGATAGAGATGAAACATGTTTGCTATCTAAATTTGAGCCTAGAGATGTTAAAGAAACATGTAATGATGAGAGTTGGTTGAAAGAAATGAGAGAGGAAATTGATTAGATTGAAAAGAACAAGACTTGGATTCTTGTTCCAAGACCTATTGACAAAAATGTGATTGGTACTAAATGGGTATTCAGAAACAAGCTTAATGAAGATGGTAAAGTGGTTTGGAACAAGGCAAGACTAGTATGCAAAGGATATTCAAAGATGGAAGAGGAAGATGTTTATATTGATCATCCTGATGGTTTTACTCTAACCGAGGAAGGATATAGGTTTTGGAAATTGTAAAAAGATCTGTATGGATTAAATCAAGCTCCTAGAGCCTAGTATGCTAATTGGGAAGGTAATGTGGATGATAGAAAAATACTAGTAGAGGTGCGTAATTTTTGGGTAAGAGACTAGTTTATTGGACTATTAAGAAGTATGATTTTATTTCCTCAATTTACTGTTGAGGCTGAGTATGTTGTTGCTGCAATAAACTATAATCAAGCTATTTGGATGAAGAAAATGCTGAAGGATATAAGGATAAACATTGACGAACCTATTGTTATTCAGTGTGATAACTCTGTGCTATAAATATCTCAAAGAATCTTGTATTACATTAAAAAATAAAACATATTTCTATTAGGTATCATATCCTAAGGGATAAAGTTAGTGAAAAGGAAGTGAAGATGGAATTTGTGTCTACTAAGGAACAAATTGTCGATGTATTTACCAAGCCTTTTCCAAAGGATACATTTGATTATCTGAGTGAAGCTTGGGGTGATAGCCCCTCTTGATCATAACTAATGGCGCTGAAGATGACATCAGTCCAAAAAATTTATCAGAATATCATTCACTGGAATGATGAGTTTAAGGACTACTCCTTAGGGGGAGTAGTCTTATGGCTATTATGGTTTGGTTCTGAGATTTTTCTATTTTTTCCTTTTGAGGTGATTTTAGTTATTTTTGATGACTTTGGTCCTTTTCTATTGATGTCAAAGGGGGAGAGATTGTGTGAAAAATAAAGGTAATTATGCCTGGGAAATATTGTATTGAAGCTGGATATTCAGAGTGATTAGGTGGATATTTGTGACTATACTTTCAGAGTGATCATATGGATATAGTAATGTCTTTGTGCATTGATCAATTTTTCACTACACATGTTGCCATCAATGCCAAAGGGGGATATTTTTGACCATGTCAGAGTTTGGTACTTGGGTGTGTAGACATTAATTCTTTGTCATTGATGTCAATATACTAATTGCTGTTTCAGACAGTGTGTTTAGTATGTACAATGAACATGATTTCAATTGATCAAATGATATGTTGAATATCTTGAGTTGCAATTGTGAGGTATTATTCAGAGGTGTTTGTAGATGGTATACAAATGTTCATAGAAGTTTGGATGAAAGTTTGAGTAAGGTATGATCAAGTTGCTAGTTGTTGATGTTGTAGTGTTCCTATGTATAGTGGATGACTATTTAACTTTTGGTATTTATTGGATTTGATGTTTCATAGGTTACAAAGCTAGTGATTACATGGTGCCTTATCATTGTGTTCATAGTTAGTGTTGTTGATGATTCAGAGTACAAGCTATCTTTTATTATGATAAAATTTAATATTTTAGTGTTCCTATTGATCAAAGATAAATATGAGTTTGGATTTCGTATTGAAGATGATGCGAAGGTTCTAGATGATATTCATTCTAATTGTTGGTGTTCTTGGATTGTGTGATGATCATGCTATTGGTCCACATTATTTAAGGTGATCAAGTTTTCTTCTTTGGTAGCATGTTGGTGTTTCTTTATTTAGGTCCTAGAGTTGACTTGATGGAGTAATGTGTTGCAATTATTGATGCTATCTTGGAGACACACAATGGTGTCCATGGTTGAAGATTTGGGTCCTATCTAAGTATTAGTCGATTTGATTTGGATTTCTTTAGAGATTGACCATAATAATTATGTCTTTTATTGTAATAGGTCTTAGCTGACTTAGTTGTTGATTATTCTTTATAATTGGTATAAATGAGAAATCATTTTGTAATTGTGAGCTGAAGTGAAGAGTGAGGAGTTTGTGTTATTCACTTAAGGAAGAGTTTGTACTTCATTGGAACTATTTTCCCATAGGAGATGATATTTTTAAGTTCAGTTGTAATGGACTATGTGTCCACCCTATTTTAATTGAAGATAGATTGGTGAACCTGACTGAGGCCCAAATATGAGATTGTATTATGAGTAGTGTGCTTTGGAAAGTGAGCCTATAGATTTAACTGTAAGCCTGAGGTTGCAAGTGCATCTTTTGTTCTCTTTTTTCTCTTAACTGGGCAGTACTTTTAGTAGAGTACATTAATCTAGTGGGTTTGACTCCCACCGGGGTTTTCCTTTAACTGGGTTTCACTGACATCAAATATTGGTGTCCTTTGCTATATGTTGTGGATCTGGCATTAATATTTATCTTACAGATCTAAGTAGTTAAAGTTAAAAAAAAATGATTAGGTGTACACAACTGATTCACCCCCTCTCAGTTGTGCTTGCCATCTTTTGGGCATAACAATCACAATAAATTTATTGACAAAATCTTGCACATAAAAGATAAAAAATATATCTCTTATTTTTTGTTTAAGAATAATGAGAAGGTTAAGAAACAGGTATAAGTCAAGTATATTAAAAATCGTTTATTTATTTTTATAATATTATAAATGTACTTTATAAAAAAATTAATCAGAGCACACTTGATATAAATGCGTACAGAATATAAATGGTTATATATGGCGTAGATAGTGATTTTATATTCATATTTAATTCAGAACATAAAATAAATATTTCTTTTTGTAATGCTGCATTTCTATACAACATATGAATTTTAAGAAAAGCTTATAGTTTCAACTAAAATTATTTTTGACAGTATACATACCACTTTTGTTATGAACTGCATCATGTCACGTCCTTGGATTTGAGTTGCCTCACATGCCAATTCATATAAGATTTCAAAAATGAATTCCACAATTTTCTTATAATTGTTTGGAATATTTTGTATAATGAAAATGCTCCAACCTTGAACAATAACCTTAGTAACAAGTTCAACTTGTTCAAGTGTCAAGTAACCGTAAAAAAGAACATCTAATAGAGAGACTGGAGTTGCTGCTTTGACCAAATCTATTCTGCTGCTACCAAACTCTGTATTATCAACAACACTAACTGCCAACAGATAATATTCAATTTAGCGCTCTCTAACTTCAAATAAATTTTGAGACCCCTGAATTTTGCCACCAACTATAATGAAAAACAATAGAAATAAATTTCTACATGAATTTCAAATTGAATTCAAATCAAAATGATAATAGGTGATATCATTCAGATTTAACAAAGTAAGATGATTAATAGCACCTTCTATGGTTGGAAAGTGTAATTAACTTAACAAGTAACATGATAAATTATGCTATAAATTGAGATGCAGATTGTTATGATGTAGAAAACAAGGAGATGTAATTTCTGTTATACCATAGGAGAAATAATAATGACAATTATTCAATTTTTCCACCCTAATAATTATCTAGAGATTTTCTTCATTTCCATCTTGTATATATATTGTAATATATTGAAATCCAATTTGACCAACTCTAAAATGATTTTGTCCTTCAACCTGAAAAATTAAAAAATATATAAAATAAGTTTTAAAAAATTATGATATTTGTAAACCTAAAAGAAGTAATTTCTATAATAACATCATACAATAGCTCTGACCCAGAGATGTCCAATTCCTATATAACTTCATGCCTCCCATGGAAAGAAAGTAGAAGGCCATTCATATTAGAAAGCATACTCATCCTATAAAATTATAAAAGAGAAGAAATGTAATCAATATAAAGTTTGTGTAACCTCTAGCTTAATGGCCAAAATAAAAATATAAAAAATATCATTACCTTTTTCAGAAAACTATTCTGCTTTATATCTTGAGATTTCTCTAATAATTGTTTAAGATAAACAGAGCTAAAGACTTTAGCGTCTTCCATAACTGCCTCTCCAAGAAATGCCATACTTGAAGCTCTTAGGAGGTTGATCATACTTTGTCATCATCTATTCCTCATCACTAAGAGAAATGAACTGCCCTTTATTGTCCTTGAAGTTCTTCAACACAACTTTTGAATGCACAACATGTTAATAAATAATTATTGATTATAAATATTGATCTATTCCGAGGCATTGCAATGCATCAACTATTTGATTGCCATCTCCACTCCGTATTTCTCTATACAAATTAACAATCAATTTGTATAACTGTAGAGATAGTAATGTAGAAGAGATAATATACAAGGATTATGAGAATGGAAAGAAATAGAGATCATTAGCCTCATCTTTCTCATGTGTCTAATTATGCAACCATATATAATGATAGAAATCATATGCATATACTATTCATCAGAGATCATAGTTGTTGGAGTTTCCAAAAGAGGCGTGTAAAATATGAAATGCTATCCGCTTTTGAAATGCATTTGTCTGATTGTTCACATGCATATGAATTGGAAATCATACTCAAAATTGGGTGTCTTAAAAAAAACAAAAAAAACAATCATATTTCTTTCTCAACTTTTCAACATGGTAGTTCTGGACAACCAAGAAAATATAGAGAATAGATTTAAAGTTAGTCAGAATATTTGAATAAATAGGAGTGTCAAATTCCATGATTAGTTCTGTAATAGTTTATTATTATTATTACTGAGAAAATTATAGGTCATTTGGTTTTAATAAATTATATAATTTAAAGTTGTCATTTAGTTCATAAAGTATTTGTTGATTGATTAAATAGGCAATGATTGAAATATGTTAAATTTTTTGGATTGTTAGTTCTATGTGATTATTAATAGAATTAATAAATAACTTATATAAGAAGATTTGGAAAGATATATTGATGTAGATTTCTCTACTACTTATCATGCAGAGAAATCATGAGAGTGTAAGTTGTCATAAAAAGAAGCATCCAATGTTTAGAGATTTGATGGGCACATAGATGATAGCCCTACATGGGGAGATTTTATGGAGCACAATAAAGAATAATATTTTGAGAAGATACATATAGTGAGACATATATGTAGTGGTAGCTGCCTCGACAAAAAATAATAACAATAAATCTAGGACTACCGCAATACCTTCCATTCATTATCCACAAAGTTTGACATATATCATATAGAAAAACTTTGAGTTTTTAAGTAGCATAGTGGGCTAAACTGATATCAAAATCAGATGGATTTTTTAACTATTGGGACTCTAGGAGCCACCTATAGATATGCAACAAACATTGGAAACCAATTGAAGCAAGAAAGAAAAAAGGAGTATTTGGAAAAAAAATAATCAAATGGGGAAGTTGGCATCAAGTTCTCGAGAAAATAGATCGCCAAGGGATTCTCCTCTCGCTAAAAAATAATAAACAAGTGCACCAAAATGGCATAGAGATACACGAGAATGTGGCATGAAAACTATAAAAGCCATTAGTATGACATGTTAAAGAGTTCTAAGCTTCTAAGGCACTAATGCAAAGGCACATGAATTCCTCGCAAACATGAATAATGTTTTTTAGTTCATATATGTAGGTGACTAGAAAGGCCTTACATTTTATTATTGAAGGTGGAAGTCAAAACAATTTTATCTCTACCAAGATTCTCTAAAGGTTGTACTCACAAATGACACGCCATCCACAAACGTACTCTAGGGGTTAGGTGAGCCAAGAATGAGATATATAGGTAAGAAAAAAATGAATTGCTATCTTAAATCACATCAAACCACTCAACAATGAGGTAATCTATGTTGTATCACCATTGAATGCGTGTTATGTGTTTTTGGAACAACCTGTAAGAACCCTTGCAGGTTCTAACTCACATAAATACTGAACTGTTTCAATTTTGGATGTTTGACAATTTGTCAAACACTTTTCTTGCAAGCTCTGATACCACTGTAAGAACCCTGCTGGTTCTAATTGCTAAAAAAATCAAATCTAAAGGTTTGACATTTCATCAAACAATTTTCATGCAATGCCTAAGTTTTTATTTCTGAATGTAACTAATCTTCTTATTTGAATTTAATTTATTTTGCAATTTCTAAACATATAAAAATACGTGAAACTTGAGTTGCAAAATAGCGTTGTACATCTAATTTTTCTTTACTTCAATTTTTACATACAAATTATTACAATGCAATTACAAATTCATTCATTTAACCAAATATCCCAACTTTTACAAATATTGAAATGAACACCTCAATATGGAAAACATGAGAAGCTAATAACCTAGAGTTTCTTGCCTTGGTGTTGACACAACCAATTGCATTTGAAGCGGCTTGAGATTTGTAAATTCTTGACATGAAGTGATGCAATAAGAAGTGCCCTCGCCTTTAGAAAAAATTCACCCCTCTACACTCAAAGCTGGGCCACTATTTGAAAATGCAGTCTACAGATGAACTTCTATGACGTTAGGGCCTGAAATGGTAATATGTACACAACCTCAAGTTAGAATTGTGATATGCAATTATAATTATCTTCTTCCCCTGCAATAATTGACTAAAACCCTACGCTGAAATACTTCTCACAATCTGATTGCCAAAGAAGCACAATGATGACTCTAAATTAAACCATCCTCAATCACAATTCACTAGATAGTTTCACTAGCTCAGAGTACAAAACACTTAGAAGAAATTTCTTCTCAGCTTGAAGAAATTACAAACCCTCACATTTTCTCTCATGAAAAGAAAATATCAATATCAAAGAAGGATTGCATTTGCAACAAGCCATTACTTTTATAATAATAAAATGAATCTTCCTTATCACTCCAATAGTTAGCTTCATGAACACACTTTTCAGTTAAATGCCCTTTTCTTTATACTTAGGCACATATTTGAATAATATACTTTATTAACTCCCTTTGGCTCCAAAAATGACCTTTTCATCAATATCATGATATTCTGACACACAAGGTCATTGTTTCTTGTGCCCAAGATTTGAAAATTTTCAACTTGGTTATGACGAGCTATGAAACTAAGGTGACCAATATAAATTACTAGCAAAAATAGCAACCTTAACGTATTTAATTAAATAATAATCATATTTCACTCATCTTGGAAAAATGATTGAAGAAGCATCAAAATTGAAATCTGACAACACATGAGTGATCCTAATGAAGAAAGATGATGAATGAGCTTGATGGAGTGAATTACTAAAATAGATGCCCCCTCCAAGATTCTTGGAGCCTAAACTAGAAGCCAAAAATAAAAACTGGGAGCATCATTCAACACCTCTAACTCATTTGAGCTCATCAAAACCATTCCTTTACTTACTATAAATAGTAAGTCCCACCAAATGGAGCCAGAACCCTCAATAGGGTCCTCTAATAACTAGTATTAGCCTACAAGGACCCAATAATAGGCTAAATCCATCCACTTTCATGGTCATGCTAAAAAGGGGCCATTTCGATCCTCCCTCCCCAAGATTGCTTATCCTCAACCAATCACAGGAATTAAAGAAACACAATGACCCACTTGGATCCCAAGGATAAATATGTATAATATCCCTGGCACCACCTGCAAACTCTTGTGATGATAACACCATCCAAAAAGCTATCTTGAACACATTGTCACCATACAAACAATGGTGACTCACCCAATCCACAGTGCCAAATCCTATCTCCACCTGGGACCCAGTGGAGATGAAGCTCACATCCACCCATAATATGGAAAAATGGATTCCAACATCATCTTCTATATAAAAAATCCTTGAGAAATATTCCATGAGTATGAAGTCTATATGTTTAATAGGAACTAGTACTCCCAAAAGCATCTATACCATAACCCAAATATCCATCCTTTGCAAAACTATCATGGATATGCTGATTTTGCAAGTAGCATCCTGCTAACTTGCAACAAATAACCATATCAACAAAAGGGAGTGTAAGACCATCCCATAAAGGATGGTATGAACCTGGAGCCAACCCACACTTGTGTGAAACCAAGTCCTCTATATGTGGGTCAAACAAGAAATGATGAGCACTCCTCACGGTGTAGTTGTGATAAAATGCTCTGATCTTTGTCAGAGGCTCATAATCATCAAATTGAGAACCAAGAGATGGCTCCAACCTCTATCTTTTAAAAACTAGTTGGGAAGGATCCTAGGTAACCCTCTCAAAAAATCCAACCACAAAATCCCCATGGGGAAGCACTATATTCAAAGTCTATAATATTTCCCACCAAAACCTGAATACCACGAGAACCCTAGATGAGAGTATCCTCAGAAGATATGAATGGTCCCTTCTGAAATTCCAAAATCTCAAGTAGATACTTCATAAATGACTATGTGCAATAGAAATTATATGAAGAAGCATCAACCTACTCCCCTACAACCCATAGGTGATCCCTCTAAAAATGTGGCACTACCAACTATCTATCACTATTAGCTGTATGAGATGAATTAATTGATTTTCTTCTGGTAGAAGGAAACAAATACCCATGAAATACCATCTCCAAATCATATGATACCCTACCCAAGTCCTATGAAGAAGAGGGAGTAGTTTCAAGAAATGTGACACAACTCTCTAAAGAATCCACTACTGTCACATTAGGACACTCAATAACCTATTTCACATCATTTATCAATGTGCTAACTACTGGGGAACTTGGTACAATAGGAAGCTCTTTGCAGTCCTCCACTGATGCACTCATCTCCTCTATAGCTACTGCACTCATATCAAGGATGGATGTAACTATTTCCTCAATGCATCCATCACCACAATCCATGGATATCAACTCACCACCAACTACCACTATATGTAGCTAAACTAGATTTGTGACTAGCATAGATTGTAATCTCTTCGAATCCATGGTCACCTCACTCAATTATAGTTGCAAATCCTAGAAAGATAAATAAGTTCTCTCCAACACCTCTAAAGTTTCCTCAAGCTCATGGGTGATATGAACCACATCCTCTTCTTTCCCTAACAATGCCTTGTAACAAGTTCTAACCCACTCAAGAAGGTAATCCCTCTTAGCTACCAACTATAAATAATTGTGCTTCAAGATCTTGACAACCTCTCAAAGTGAATGAATCTCTATTAGGGAAAGGTAGCTACCACCGTGCTCATATAATATAGGAGAACCCTAAACTAATACAATTAACATCTTTCAGATAACATCATATTGCTCAAGAGTTGAAGAAATATCACTATCGCTCACCTTCAGTAGTCTGGTCACATGATGTCTCTGAATATCCTAGATCCTGAGTAAGCTCTCTGACTCACTAACTACACTGTGATAGGAAAATGTATCCTCATTTCTCACCATATGATCAATAACATCATGTGCACTAACAACCTCATACATGTCCATCAATGAGGTAGTCCTGCTGGGTACCTCTACAAATAACTCATCTAAAGGAGTGGAGACTGTTGCTATATCAAAATCCTTGCATGCCTCTACTTCCCCCTTAATAAAATGTCCCTATAAACCATGATCCTGTGACCTATCATCATCCAATAAAAACTTTGAGTCATCACTCAAAATCTGGAATGATAGACTAGACTCACTACTGTACACACTAAAAAGGTGCACTTCTATGAACCATTACATGCAAGGTTGCTCAAGAATGAGGCCTCACAAAGTGGCTCATAGCTCTCTATGCATGGAGTTGCAAGGGACTATGATGTATTTTCTCTCAGCTAGAGCTACAAGCTTGTGACCTTGCTAGTCAACCACACAACGAGAGATTCAAATGAGGACAAGGGCAAGAGTGCCAATATCCACAAGAATCACTATGAAAATGCAATGCAAACTAGTCTATGGAAATGAAAATGCAATGCAACTAAGCTATGAAATGGAAAGAACAAGTGTTACAAATTCCTCCTATTAAGCTATGTGAGTTAAATCTATTGCATCAAAGGAAACTAAGTTATGAAATGAAGCTAAAATGCAAGAATGAAAGACTAAGAACAATAAGATTTTCAAAAGCTCCAAAAGTCTTCAAGAATTCCTGCAGCATAAGATTAGTATTCAAAAACATGACCTGAAAATGGAGGAGAGAGCTTTCCTTTTATAAAAAATGCAAAGGAACGGACCATTGAGATTAAGAGGCAAAAGTCTTAATCGGCGGTGGAGGTTGAAAGAGGAGAAATCCATGTGCACAAGTATCCTCCAATGAGAGTGAAGTGTTGACTTTTGAGCCTCATGTGAGATAAAAAGTACTTTTTTCCTTTTTGTGAAATAAGAATAATATTTTATTTGTGCAACTTAGGATAAGAGGAAAAGGTGGGGCTTTTTATTTAATCCAAAGGGGAGGAAATATTCCTTTTAATCAAATAAAGGCTTAGGATAAATGGTTAGCCCAAGGATAAAAATCTAATATATGATCGAAATTAAGACTTGATCAAGAAATTAATAATGTTGAAAATATTGATTATTGATAAAATTGATTCAGGATTGATAAATTGAATAAATGGGGCCCAAAGTCTAGGTGACCATTTTAGGGTGCATACATTTGCCCCTCTTTGACTAATGTGTGATCGATCTAGGAACACATGCAGTCAAAGAAGAATTGAAATGTGAGATCGATCTGGGATCACAAAACAACTCAGATGTGAGGTCGATTCGGGATCACACCTGGACAAACATAGAAAAAGGCCTTTGAACATGAGGTCGATTCAGGATCACATTCAAAGTAAGAGATAAGAATCTCAAATTTGAGAAAAAGCTCATAAAAGATGTCTGAATTAGGAAAATCAAGGAATCGGGGATGAGAATCCCATAAATACTGCCCCCTCAAAATCAAAATCGAAATCAAGTAGAGGAGAGACAGAAAATTGATAAGGGTGATCAAATCATAATAAAATCACAATCGAAGGTAAGGGTCAATAGGTTAACCATTAGGCAATGAAACATGCACCAATGAGGAAGTAGAAGAATAGAAATAGAAGACTAGAAATAGAGTGGAGGAAAGACTAGAAAATTTGAGAGACATGAAAGGAAGAAATTCCACCGAAAATCAAATTATGCCTCAAAAGGTCAGTCAACTACTCAGAAGAAGGGGAAATTTTTTTGAAATGTGACTCGGATTTCAATTTTGAGTCCGAAAATGGATAGAAAATGATGTGATATGAAAGATCAGAAATGAAAGATATGATCAAGAAGAATCAGAAAATGAGCACAGTTGACCAACTAGTCCGAAGATGATAAAAAGAAGAGCTCTCTCCATATGCAAGATGCAAAAAGTAAACTATGATGAACCTAAGAATGCAAGCTACTATGAAAAGTGGTTGAGTTGCAAGGTCACAACACTTATAGACATCTAATTATCATCATTGAGCATTATTGGTAGCGTCGTAAGATCATACAATGCACACTAGCATAACTATGTGGATATGAATATGATCTTTATCAGATAGAAATGTGGAAATCTCACCTAGGCATCAAAGACATGTAGGTCCAGATGACTAATGCAGTGAGATCACCTAAGTTTGATATGGCAAGATTATGCTTGTATCAAGACACATGAAAGTCAGGATAACTAGAAGCATGCACTCGCAAAAATAGTCAAGGATAATACCTTGTTAATCCATAGTGTCAAGTAAGACCAGCATAAATGCTCATGACAATTAGGACCAACAAAATATACCCACAAGTAGATAAAGAAATAAAACATGTTCTCATACCCTCAGTCTTCTAGCTATGCATCATTGAAAACTTCTCAGAGAGAGACCACTCATCAAAGAAATCCTCATAGACAGCACACAAAGAAAAGTAAAGTCAACATATCTCAAGCGAGGTGATTGTTTAAGTGCGTGTGTGTTGGTCATAGAGTCAAACTCTGGTTATCACATCTGCAAATGAGAAATATCACATCATACTTAGACTATTGGGAAAGACATCTGATAAGTGTTAAGAAACACTCGACGCAAGGGTAGTGTTGAAAAACACTGTTTGGGGTGGTGTTGAAAAACACCTGTTGTGAAATGCTCCAAGAGACAAATGCACCTAAAAGACCTATGCTAACAGGTATGCCCCTTAGACAAAGACAAAGACTAATTCTAGACCAAGGCAAATAAGCTCAAGGCATGATGGAAAGTGGCTAAGTGTCGAGGACACATGCTAACAAATAGGGGTGCAAAGGCCTCAAGTAGCGCCTGTTTCCAGGTTTTCACCACTTGGATTTTATTGCAATTTTTATCTTTTTATCTTTTTTTTTTTTGTATTTTTGCTACCAAGGTGCCTGTTTCCAAGTTTTCACTAAGGCACTTTTTCTATTTTTTTTATTTTTTATTTTTTATTTTTTATTTTATTTTTTCAGGACTTTTTATGCTTTTTAGGATTTTTTCAGCATCATATATCAATTTTTTTGGTATTTTTTCAGGATCAATAAGATATGTACAAAGGATGCCCCCAGACAGAATGGGCATCAAACTCATGAGCAAGATCACATCGTGTAGTCCCAATATCTAGCAATGTGGAGGACAAGATGGATGAGCAAGTTGGTCGAGGAAAGGAGAATGAAGGTGAATGGAGGGAAGAAATCCTCAAAGGCAAACTCCTCAAGAGTAGCCAAGCTAGGAAAAAAATTTGTCATGTAAAGCACATTTGGATAAGAAATGAAAGGCTAGCATAGGATAAGCCTCAAAAGCATAATGCAAAAGAAGGAAAGGATGTAGTCCAAAGAGGGTAGACATGTCAAGAGGCTTCATAGCATCGTGTTTACTCTTTTTTTTTTAGATCAAGACCAAAGGGGAAGAGTATAGCGAAAGGCTAGAATAAATGGAAGAAAAATAAATATGAAGGCTAAACATGAATGGAATGAAAGCAAGATCATCGTAAGATAGCTCACAAGATAGCCAAATGTTCGTGTATAGGTCAACATTGTCAAGATCAAAGAGAGAAGATGAAATTGATGAAATATGTAGAAGAACTACGCATGATGCCCGATTGCCAGGTTTTCATCATGGTACTTATCCAAGGCACCACAAGGGAGTGGTTTTCACCATAGGACAAATTTATTTCTTTTGACTTTTGCTACCAAGGTGCCTGTTTCCAGGTTTTAACCATGGCACATTTTCAATGTTTCATCATTTTTTTTATTTTCTTTTTTTATTTTTCTATTTTTTGAAATTTTTGGAAGAAGGCAAGCTTTTTAGATAATGCTCCTTGCAAGGATAGACCATGATATGCCAAGGATTCAAAATGATATGCTCAAAGATGCTGAAGGGGAAAGGAAGATGCAAAAAGAATAGGCAAATGAAAAAAAATGATAGAAGGTAGAAGGATAATGAATGGAAGGAATGTGAAAAGGTAGATGGAAAGAAATGTAAGATCAACGTCAATACACACCTTGAAGGGTGACGGGAAAAATGGAGGAAACGTTAACCATATTCTAGTCCAAATGCGAACCATATTCTGGTTCATTATTGCTATGTGACTCCTCAAAGAGAGGATTGGTGTGCTTGTTATAATTCTCAAATGTGAATGGAGGACTACGAGAAGGAATATGGAAAATGTTTAGTAGAGGTTGTGGTTCAGGCGCATGGAATGGAAGAATGTTTTTGGAAAAAGATGAAGTGGAAGCCTTTGGAAGCTTGAATGTCAACTTCACTTTTTGTTCAATATTAGACTCTTTCAAGAGAGACTTTGGAATCCATATAGCTTTAAGCTTTTTATTTTCTTTTGATGTGTTAGAGAGAATATCTTCAATGATGAATTTTGGAACCCATACTTGTCTTATAGTTTTCTTCTTAGATATCTCTTTTGACTTTATGCCCCCATGTCGATTAGAGAAGACATGGTGATCTTCTTTTTTGATGGATTCTGGTATTGCTTCTTTTTTTTGTTTTGAACATTCAACTTACTTCCAAAAAACTTGGGACTTGTGGAAGAAGAAGGAGGATATGACCGGTTTAGATGGGTGGGTGGATGAAAGGGATTCAAGGGTATGCATCTATGTTGATCTTGAGGAAAGATAGGAGATGGAGGGACGTAAGGACCCAAGATGGATGATGAATTAGGACAATTAGGAGGGGAAAGTGAAGGGACATAAGGACCTAATATGGAAGGAAGATGTGAAGCCCTTAGCAGTGGTGGAGGAGGTCCAAGGATGGACGCGGAAGATGCAAAAGGATAATCAATAAGTTCATCAGCGTCTATATCACAACCAAGGATATCAACATCTTTAGAGTGAGCATTAGAATTTTCAATAGGATCATGCACATCTTGAATAGGAGCACCTTCTTTGATAGGATTTTTCGTAGCTTGCAAAGATTTAGGAAGAGTAGAAAGTGGAAGTGAACATGGAGCGGTAGAACAAGAAGATGAAATACTTTGATCTTGACAAGGATCTTTGGATAGCATAAGCGCATCATTTTTTTCTTGATTTTCAATAGGCTCAACATTGGAAGTAACAACACCATTTCTAATAACCTTAATGGAAGTATCATCTTTGGAAAATGCGAGTGTAGTAAGGTTATTTTGATTATCAATAAGCTCAACAGTGTAAGTAGTAGCTTGATCTTACTTAGGAGATGGTGGAATGAATGTAGAAGAGCATAGAGGATCAAAGGAACCATGAAATGGATTAGAGACATCATGAAAAGAATTGGATGATATGGAGGGTACCTGATCTTGATCTTTATTTATATTCTTTTCTTTATCATTTTTAGAGTCCTCTTGACATGAAGCCACTTCTAAGGACAAGGAAGCATGTTGGAATTGCATGGAAGATTTTGGAGGAGCTAATGAAGGACTAGCTAAAGTAGGCATTATAGCACATAGAGGCTTAGGCTCTTTAGGTTTAGCATTATTGGAAGTATTCACATCCAAGTGAAGGTTAACTTGAGTATCTTTAAGAGGTGGCTCTTGAGAATAACTATAAGGAACCGCATGGAAAGCCTTAGGATCTTTGTTGGATGAAGGATTTGTGAAAGATTTAGAAGCTTTAGGAGATGTATGGGAATTGGATGAAGTAGGGGATGGAAGGGAACCATCACAAGACAAAGGTTCAACATTAATATGATCTTGCTTGAGAGTGCAACCTTTATTTTCAGCATGAGAACTTTTAGAGGAGAGATTCTTTTGACGTTTGAAATCAGCGCGGTAGATTTTCTCTTCCTCAGTAGGAATATTGTATTGTTCACAAAAATCATCAAAAAATTCTTCAAATTTAAAGTCATATGGATCACCATCACAGTCTACCCAATACAACTCCCCCTTAGAAATCACAAGTGTACCACGAGGATGATGCTTAGGATTAGAAGTTTCATGGACATCACTACATTGTCCATCATCATAGTCATCATAGGTGGGTGTGTCACTCTTTGTGGAAGAGACATCATAAGGACTATCACGTTGCTCTTTATGGTGAAGAGAAGTAAGACTCTTTGAAGAAGTAGAAGAAGAATGAGATCGTGAAGAAGAGGAAATTGAAGAACTAGTGGAAGAAGAATACTTGGATAATGAGGAATTTGAATGATGTTTAGAAGAGTCATGATAAGATTTGGAAGATGAAGAATGTGAATAGTGTTTAGAAGAATCATGATAAGATTTAGAAGATGAGGAATGATGAGAAGATTTAGAAGATGAAGAATATTTGGATGAGATCATGAGTATGATTCTAGCAAAGGCGTCTGATTTAATCGAATTTTCTTTTATTTTTTCTATAAGTTTATCACCCATGCCATATTTAAAAGAACCATTGGAGGAACAAAATTCTTCAAATTGAGAAATGAGTTCAAGATCATCCATTCTCAAGAGAGGTTCCATGGCAAGGTAGTTGGAATTCATGGTTCTAGAAGAGGAGGAATCAAGCATGGAAGAAATGAATAGATGAATAGAAGAAAGTAGACTAGATAATAAGAGGAAAAGAATCAAGAAGAAGAAGAAGAAGAAGAAGAATTTCCCATGGGAATAGAAGACTTTAGAAGAACATGGGAAATGAAGAAGAAAGAAGAAGACTAAGAGCCATCTTGTGCAATTGATACCATAACATTCATTGAGATGTTGAGCAACATGACAACACCTAGGATCTAAGGTCTGGACTGATCAAGGAAGACTTGAAAATAGAAGACCCTTGGTAATAGGATGACCTCAAAAAATGTTAACACCAAACTAGGATAATCAAAGTTCTCTATTGTCCAAAGAGAAATAAAAAGATAGAAGAAGGGGCTTTACCAACACTGTCAAAGAGGTGCTTCAAATCAAAGGTGACTACCCTTGCACTTTTGAACCAGGAGGTTGGGCTAGGCCAAAATATAATTGAAATTGAGATTAAATGAAAATTATTTGGACAATAAGAGTACGAGAATTTCCCAAGAATGTAGCTCACAATTCTAGAGATAAACTTTTTCACCAAGAACAACCTTCTAATGTGATATTTCTCTTTGGCTAATGTGATACTGATGTTGATCTTGACCAATTTGTGCAAAATTTTGAGTTTTAAGGTCTGATTTTGGATTTTCTGAATGTTAGGGTGAAAATGTCTGATTTCAATCACAAATTCAACAACAATTGGATAGGTTTGCAAACAGTAGGGGATCAAACATGTCTTCAAACACTTGAAACAAGGGCAAAAGCAACCTTGCCAAGACAAGCACTTGTGATATCAAAAATACAATTGCACCTTATGGAAGCTACCGATTGTTTGTATGTGAGAACGTTCACACTGTTATCACATAATCAAAGAAACTTCAAGAAATATCTACCTACAAGACAAGGCTTAATACTTACCAACTTAGCCCACAACTTGATGCCCCCTTGCCTCACACCAAGTGGTTTCCCATAAGAGATATTGGCTTTGTCGTGGAAGTGTCAAACGACACAACCAAAGGGAGACATATGGTGAGTATCTGAAGGTGATTCGGGGTAACCACTTGGATCAATCCTTGCACTAAGAAGATAAGCGGCTAAACAAAGTGGCTTCTATCTAATGGTTCTTAATAAGGATTTCCGTTCACAACACCCCTCTTGCTCCTCATAAAGGACTAGGACCTTGCGGCCTCAAGAGTACCTTAAGCATTCTTGTTCAATGTTTTCCCCATGGTCGCAATCCCATGAGCTACTCACATCAAATGAAGATAAGTGTTATGTCTACCAAGGTTTTTGGTGTCTTTGATAGCCTTGAGATTATAGTGAGTTGGAATCACTTGCCACCAAGGAAAATGATGACAAGGTTGTCCCCACTTGAGTCATTCCTCTTGATTGCTCAAGAGCAGGCCCACTAAAAGATTCCTAAACTAAACAAAAATGGATAATTTATGAGGTTCAAGGTTTTTGGTTCACCTCAAGGGTGAAGAGCATACTCCCCTATCTCAAAAACTTCTCCCAAACACACCAAGCAAAGAGATTCAATTACTCCCTTGCTTCCAAAACCTTAAGATGGGTCAAGATTTTCTGATTCATCTAAAGGTGAAGAGCATACTTCTCCTACCACCTCAAAATCTCTTTCACAAGGTATTAAAGTTCCTAATACAATTAGTGAATGCCACACTTGAAAGGAAATAAATCACAAGCAATTTTTTTTTTTTTTTTTTATGCTTTTTGGGCAGCCCTACAAAAACTGTTAGTAGCCCTCTTTGACATGCAATTTTTGGCAAATTTCTTAAGCAAAGGCACCTACAACCACAACTAGTTAGGCCCACAAGGTTAGAAAAATCCAAAATCTAACAATGGTTAGCACATGAAAAATCAGATAATCTGCAAAAAATGACTGATCAAATGATAAATTCTGAAAATGAAACCATCATGGTTGGATTAGGCACGAAAAGACCTTTCCAATGATATATCACACTTAGATTTTCGATACCATTTGCAAAAATTTCTCAAAAAAGGGTGTCTATTTTTGAAAACGCTGAAATTTAAAAAAAAAATTAAAAAGTCAGAAACAGCAAGCAAACTGATGAATCTGGAATTTTGGTCTCTGTCTGTCGCAAAATTTCACGCGAGACAATACAAAGGTCATGCGAGAAAGTACAGAAGCCCGTGCGAGATAGAACACAATCCCACGCGAAGAAGCACAGAAGCTCACGCGAGACAAAACACAAGCCTGCATGAGGAAGCATAGAAGCTCACGTGAGACAGAATGCAGACCCATGCGAGGAAGTACAGAAGCTCACGCGAGATAGAATACAGGCCCACGCGAGGAAGTACAGAAGCTCATGTGAGATAGAATACAGGCCCGCGTGAGGAAGTACAGAAACTCACGTGAGGAAGTGCAGAAGCTCACGTGAGACTTTGTGACAGTGATGCATGAAAGTACAGACAGTGCATGAAAATCACAAAAAAATTAGAATAGCCGAAACATGCAGCAGAAATGCAAAAAAAAAAAATGTGGTCGTGGGTTTGAGCCCCACGGTGGGCGCAAAAAATGTACACACTAAAAAGGTGCACTTCTATGAACCATTACATGCAAGGTTGCTAAAAAATGAGGCCTCACAAAATGGCTCATAGCTCTCTATGCATGGAGTTGCAAGGGACTATGATGTATTTGCTCTCAGCTAGAGCTACAAGCTTGTGACCTTTCTAGTCAACCACACAACGAGAGATTCAAATGAGGACAAGGGCAAGAGTGCCAATATCCACAAGAATCACTATGAAAATGCAATGCAAACTAGTCTATGGAAATGAAAATGCAATGCAACTAAGCTATGAAATGGAAAGAACAAGTGTTACAAATTCCTCCTATTAAGCTATGTGAGTTAAATCTATTGCATCAAAGGAAGCTAAGTTATGAAATGAAGCTAAAATGCAAGAATGAAAGACTAAGAACAATAAGATTTTCAAAAGCTCCAAAAGTCTTCAAGAATTCTTGCAGCATAAGATTAGTATTAAAAAATATGACCTGAAAATGGAGGAGAGAGCTTTCCTTTTATAAGAAATGCAAAGGAACGAACCATTGAGATTAAGAGGCAAAAGTCTTAATTGGTGGTGGAGGTTGAAAGAGGAGCAATCCATGTGCACAAGTATCCTCCAATGAGAGTGAAGTGTTGACTTTTGAGCCTCATGTGAGACAAAAAGTACTTTTTTCCTTTTTGTGAAATAAGAATAATATTTTATTTGTGCAACTTAGGATAAGAGGAAAAGGTGGGGCTTTTTATTTAATCCAAAGGGGAGGAAATATTCCTTTTAATCAAATAAAGGTTTAGGATAAATGGTTAGCCCAAGGATAAAAATCCAATATATGATCGAAATTAAGACTTGATCAAGAAATTAATAATGTTGAAAATATTGATTATTGATAAAATTGATTCAGAATTGATAAATTGAATAAATGGGCCCCAAAGTCTAGGTGACCATTTTAGGGTGCATACAACTACAACATGCATCATCCGCATACCAATCATCATAGGTGCCCACATCACTAGTATCAACATCATCTAACTGAGACACCTCTTCTATATCCTATTGCTACATACATGAATCAATGTCATCACATGAATCGACATCTCTATGGCATAAATATTCATCATGTAACTCCTCAACACTCAAATCGTGAGTGCCATCACTAGGTAGGTCCATGCTCTCATCCTCCACATAGGAGAAAACTATTGTCTCCTGCACTAACTCATCATTATGACCATTTTCATAAAAATCAGAACTGTTCAAACTCATATTCTCCTCACAATCTTCAAATACAACCCTATTTTATAATGAGTCATAACCCATAGTAGCATCAACAACACCATCAACATGATCAAATAAGGGTCCACTGTCCTGAAAATCAGACCTTTTGTCACTGACATTTTTAGTACCACTAACTTGTGTGAGGATGCCATCAAGGGTAGTCAAAATGTCATCATTATTTTCCTATTCACTAACTCTGGTCTCATCAAGATGCTAGGACTCAGTGCTGCTATCCTATAGAAAATCAGTCATTTTTGTGTGTCCCTGTGAAGAGTCTCAAACATCATGTATGCAAGGTGAACTAGTGGCTGCCCCACAAAGAATGGGATAACTCCAAAATGATTAGTAGCTACTAAAAATTCATCATAAAGATTTATGAATGGATCACTTTTGAAAACCTCTCATTTCTCTTCCTACTTTCTCTATTAGGAAGACTTATTGAAGAAGGAAATCATAAACCTAGCTTCCTTGTCAATAGTCATCGGATCTGAAAGTTTTTCATTTAGCCTTGCCTGTGTTTTCCTTAATTTATCCATTTCATTTACAGGGGAACCTTTTGTTTTCTAAAACGTGACCTCAACTAGTTTTCATATTTACTAGATTTCCTATATTTTCCATGATTAAAATATCTTGCGAGAGTGTTGATTACTCACAAATCAAGTGTGAGAACTCATAATTTCCAACCCCATAGGATGACAAGAAATTGCTCTAATACCACTGTAAGAACCCCTACAGGTTGTAACTCTGAAAAACACTGAATTGTTTCAATTTAGATTGTTTGACAATTTGTAAAACACTTTGCTTGCAAGCTCCGATACCACTGTAAGAACCTTGCTGGTTCTAACTACTGAAAAACTCAAATCTAAAGGTTTGACATTTCATCAAATAGTCGTAATGCAATGCCTAAGTTATCATTTCTAAATGTAACCGATCTGCTTGTTTGAATTTAATTGATTTTGGAATATCTAGGCACATACAAATGCATAAAACTCGAATTGAAAAATAATGTTGCACATCTAATTTTTATTTAATTCAACTTTCACATGCAAATTATTACAATGCAATTACAACTTCATTCATTTAACCAAATATTTCAACTTTTAAAAATATCGAAATGAACACCTCAATATGGAAAACATGAGAAGCTAGTAACTTGGAGTTGCTTGCCTTGGTGTTGACCCAACCAATTGTATTTACAGTGACTTGGGATTTGAAAATTCCTCACATGGAATGGTGCAATCAGAAGTGCCATCACCCTTAGAATCAATTCAACCCTCTACACTCAACGCTGGCCCACTATTTGAAAATGCAGCCTGCAGATGGAATTCTATGATGTTAGGGCCTGAAATGGTAATATGTACACAACCTCAAATAAGAACTTTGATTTGCAATTATAATTATCTTCTTCCCCTGCAATGATTGACTAAAACCCTACACTGAAATACTTCTCACAATATGATTACCAAAGAAGCACAATGATGTCTGTAAATTAAACCATCCTCAAGCAAAATTTACTAGATAGTTTCACTAGCTCAAAGTTCAAAACACTTAGAAGAAATTTCTTCTTAGCTTGAAGAAATTACAAACCCTCACATTGTCTCTCATCAAATGTAAATATCAATATCCAAGAATGATTTCATTTGCAAAAATCCATTGCTTTTATAATAATAAAATAAATCTTCCTTATCACTCCAACAATTAGCTTCATGAAGAAACTTTTCACTTAAATGCCCTTTACTTTATACTTAGGCACATATTTGAATAATATAATTTATTAACTCACTTTGACTCCAAAAATGACCTTTTAATCAATATCATGATATTTTGACACACAAGGTCATTGTTTCATGTACCCAAGATTTAAAACTTTTCAACTTGGTTCCAATGAGCTATGACACTAAGGTGACCAATATACAATACCAAAAAAAATAGAAACCTTAGCGTATTTAATTAAATAATAATCATAATTCACCTGTCTTATGAAAATGACTAAAGAAGGATCATAATCAAAATTTGACAACACATGAGTGATCCTAATGAAGAAAGATGATGAATGAACCTGACGAGGTGACTTACTAAAAATAGATGCTCCCTCTAAGGTTCTTGGAGCCCAAACCGGAAGCAAAAAATAAAAATTGAGAGCATCATTGAACTCCTCTAACTCATCTGAGTTCATTAGAACCATCCCTTGACTTACCATAAATAGTAAGTTCCACCAAACAAATCCATACACCTCAACAGGGTCCTCTAATCATCAGTATTAGCCTACAAGGACCTAGTAATAGGCTAAATCCATTGACTATCATGGTCATGCTAAAAATGGGACATTACACATCCATACATGTACACGCATAAAAAAATAGGAGTCTAGACAATGCAATATGTTATTAAATTGGGAAATGAAAGTATTGTTCACTTTTCTAACTGATTTTGGTCCTTTATTTTTTATTATAGTCCCGATATGCAGTTTGATGAATGATTTTGCATTCTGACTCCATTAGGTCAAAATTTGACTTAATTACCCTATTTGGAAAAAGTATATGAAAGTTAAAATTTACTTTTTATCTACTCATTTTTACTATTCACTTTCTTGATTTTAGAGCTCTGTAAATGAAAATGGTGGTCCCAATAGAGAAACATCGATGTGAGCTAGCTAGGAAGCATCAACGGCCTATAGAGTATTGTCCACCTATGAATTGAATTTATACCTTGCATTTGACATTGAATTTTTCTTTATGGTGCATGTTTTATTCCTTTTATTGCCTATTGAGTTTCAAGTCATTTCTAGTATCTTGAATCATATCCTGTCAATCTCGAGTCATACCTAGTTTTGCATGATTTCTTTAGTTGTTTCTGAGATTTAAAAAGTCATATCCTGCTCTTAGTTTTATGGTTTTTATAACTTTCCATCAAAAATTTATATCTTGTCTGTGAAAAATCATATCCAAGATGTGGATTCACATCTGACTTATAATCAATTGTTTACTATTTTTCCCATTTCTTGAGTTGTATCTAGGAAATCTTAAGTTGTTTCTAATTTTAAAGTCGTTATTAGATTGTCTTGATTCACATGGTGTATTTTTCCTATCTATCAACCTTATTTGATTGTGTTCTTGAATCCTTCACTCTATTGGTCAACCTTGTTTAAGTGATTTACTTGTTATTCCTCCTTTCTACTTGTATATCAGACTAATTACTCCTCTTGTTGTCTTGATTATAGTGGGACCTTGGTGCTTTTTCCTTCTAAGGTTCATGACCAAGAGTGATGAGCATGATACCTCAGCTATCTAATGAGGATACTCATATTATTTGTAGATTAGGTCTATTCAACTATCTATATTTGCATGATATTTAGGAAAATAAATGTTTGTTGACTGCTCTAGCTTAGAGGTGGCATTCAAAGCACAACACATTTCACTTACCTACTAGAGAGATGATAGTGACTCTAGAGGATGTATAGAGGATACTTATTATTCCTATGGTTGGCGAGCTTGTATATTTTGATTAGGATCCATAGGTTGGGATAAAAATTCCATGATGAGTGTTTTAGGATGATGGCATAGTCCATCATCACATTACATGGAATTGAATGTATGATGTGTGTCCAAAAATTCCTTCAGTTTTGGTGGGTGTTATTGAAGGGATTTTAGTGTGTGATCAAGGTATGCACAAGTTTTGTGTGGTTAGGCCCAGATTTTAGAGGATATTCTAGCTAGACCTTAGATATTTGCATTGGGATCTTATATATTAGTACATATGTATAGGAAACTTCACGAGGTCATATAGCAACATGCGTGGAGTATGGAAAAAAGTATATATATTACAAATTTTTGCATGAGAGAATATCCCTATCACTTGGCCTATTGTAGATAGAGCTCGAGAGGCCAGCTAGCATATTCTTATCTTGATTCTTGATATGTTCAACAACCCCACCTAGGCAAGTTAGAGTATTGGCAACGAGTATTAGATGATTGTACATATGTAGTTTGGGAGACCCTATGTAGATTGTGAACCTTGGAGATAAGAACATTTTGAGGTTCGATTTTTCTTTCAGACTCAATATATAATAGGTTGTACAAGATATATTATTGAGATATTTATCTTTAGTTGGGTGTTACATCAGTTTGGGTGCATTCAGGGGATACCCCAGGAGATGATAGTATATTCCTACATTCGAGATGAGGAGTCTTCTTGGGGTGCCTGTATTCCTTATGATACTACATCACATGAGTAGCTTGCTCCTTTTTGGGGCTACCATGTAGATATTCTTGATGCTAGGATGACTATCGAGTACCATGCTTATTTATAGCAACATCCATTTCCAAGATTGATAACACCAAAGGAGATAGATGCTCATATTGATGATCCATTGGACTATGATATTGATGATAATGGATGGAGGGGTAGAGGAGGTCATGGGGGATAGAGAGGTGGTAGGGACCCTCCTTAGGATGAGCATGGAGGTTTAGGAGCAATAGGGGGTGATGGATGTGGAGGTGATGATGGCATAGATGGTAGAGGTGTTGGTGCTGGTGGAGATGATGGAGGTGGTAGTGGTGGAGGAGATGGTGGAGGTAGAGATGGTAGACACACTAGGTTGAGAGTCATTCCTCCTCGTTGAGATCTAGGTCCATTGTTACCTAGTACTATGTTGAGACAACATCATGAAACATAGGGTGGAGGTGAGTAGAGTTTACCACCTCAACAAGATCCTCCTAGACAGGATGGTGATGCTCTAAGTTAGTGTCAAGAGGAGAGGCAATAGTTGACCACATAGGTCGCTAAAGTGGAGGTACAGATAGAAGATAGAGATCACCAATTCAAGGAGTTGACAACCAAGAGAGATCATGTGCAAATGCAACTGCGTACTAGGGTCAAAGAGCAATGTATTATTATGCTTTATACATAGGTGTTGTGCTAGATGCTATGAGAGAATATTCATATTTAGTTTTTTCTACACAGTTAGAGGGTACTCTTCCTCCACGTCTTGCTAGAGAAGATATCCCCCTCCTTCCCCTCATATTGATGTAGAGGGTAGGAGTGAGTCTTGAGCTATTATGTCATCTTATTTTGATATTGGAGTACTCTAATATATTGATTATTTTGTATATGATCCACTAATGTGTTGGAAACTACAATTGAAACAATTTTTATATTGTCATTGATGTCAAACCTTAATTGGTACAAGACAGCTGCTATCTAGTAGAGTACCATATCTTTTGATTGATGAAGAGGATTTGAAAAGAGGAGATAACAAGAGGACCTAAGGAAAGGTTGAGTTATGTGATACTTCAATGGGTACTTGATTAGTTGGCACATTGACAAGCTAACATGTTGTTTGTCTTTAACACTAAGTGAAGAAGAAAGAATAGAAGCATAGGATTAACTGAGAAAAAGTGAAGACATTTAGTTTAATCTGAGTGATGCTAGTGTCGATCGAGCGCTAGTATAAGCTAAGAAAATCTAGTGTCGACCTAGAATCATTAATTATCAAGCAACAGATAATTAACCGAGTGAAAATAATATTTTCCAAGAAGGAAATTTTTAGCAATGATCGAGATATCTAATGATGACTGAGGAGATGAACACAATATTGACCAAGTGTCAATAATTTACAGTTTGTGAAAGAGTTGAGAATCCCAGCCGACATAGTTGAATTCTTGGGATATGTAAAATGTGTTGAAATTATTAATGAATGATATGGAGCATTTAATGCATGGTAAATCATTTTCTTATGGATTCAAGGATAATTTTGAAGATGTATCTAGAAGGAAAAGGAGGAGAATAAAATGATGCAAGGATTTGATGAATCTGACGTAAACCTAAGATTTACAAAAGAGATTAAGAGGCAAAAGATTAATCTACCTGATCAAGGAGGAATAAGGATGACCTAATTGTGGGTTATGGAGAGTGTGAAAAATGTTAATGTTATTGACTGATGAATCTAAGAAGAAGGCTAAGGTGAAGATGTGAAGAGTTGAATAGAGTTGAGGTGATTGCTTGAAGAGAATTCCAAGCAAATCAAAGATGGAGATGTAAATGAATGTCAGTCAGTAAATCAACATATGAGCACGTTGGATCTATATTTGCAAAGTGAGTTGTATATTTTAGATCAAAACCTACTGTTACTTTCTAACCATTGTATCAGTCAAAATCCTTTAATCAAGGTTGACCTAATAGTCATTTTTGTAAACCCTTTAATCAAGGTGACATTCTAATGGAATGTTCTTAAGCCCTCTAACTTGACCACTCTTAACAGGATGATTAAATTATTTAATAGGGTCACACCTAACAGTGTGTGTTGTAAACCTTTAACAAGGTTGGCTTCTCACAGAGCTCACTTCACAAGAGTGAAAATTAGTAGCATGTTACTGGTGGTTTTTCTAGAATTATGTTTCTACGTTAAATCCTGGTGTTATACTTGTGTGAATGTTATTTGATGTGAATGTTGTTGAAAGTTTTATATTCCACAAGTTGATTACTTTTGGACAGTGGACTGCAAGTTTTACGTTACTGATATATTCTATAGAGACCGAGTGAATTTCTTATTAGATATAAGTTTGTTGAAAAGCTAGAAAGTTGAATTAGTACATCTGGACATGAGGATACCTAATTCACCCCCCTCTTAGTTATTCTAAAATCATTCTAACATGATGTACTATGATACTTTTATACTACTAAGGCACTGATGTAGTACATTTTTGGCACATTTATGATATTTTGATTACTTGGTTAGATATTTGGTAGTGATTTCACTATACTCTTTTCATTGATTTGTGAGATATATGAGATGTAGTTATTTGGACCCCTATATGATATGTTATGCACATCTTTATTTCTTTTTATTATGCTATGGACAGATGGTTAATGTCAATGCATGTTATTATGTAAATGCAATAAATGTTTCTTTTTTGTATTTTTCAATGCATAATGCAATAGATGAATGATATGATATGAAATTGATACAATGTGACTTTATTTATATGATGGATGCAATGCAATTGGTGGTACTAACATGCTTCTATAGGTGATCTTGATATCAGTGATAGGAATACTCAATCATTTATTTGATTTATCTCGATTATGGTCAAACTTGGATTTTTTATTTTACTCTTCAAGATGATGATCTCAATTAAGAATTCTGTCACTCTAATCCAATTCATCAATGCAACCCTAAAATATATGCAATTAACTATACTCTAGGATAACCATTGATCCTTTAAGTAGAATTTTTATCATCTTAGAGAATTGTAGCGGAACACATAAGTTAGTACAACCCTCATTGATTGCTTTGCAATCATGAGAATTTGAATACTATCCAAATTGAATGCAATGTCAAAAGTAACCCGAAGCATCAAGGTATCAGAAACAGGATGTCGAGTATTACTTTATTTTGATTTATAATGTTTTCTGATTGTGTACAACATAAAATATGTTATACTCGCAATCACCCTTTATCATTCATATCCTTGTGTAAAATATTTCTAGATGCACTTTATTAAGAAATTACTTTTATTTTTAGAAAATAGACAAGGAAATTGCTCCAACCTGCTTATCACGTTCAAATAAAGAGGGTCAAGGTACATGTGACATTCCACCTAAAATGGAAGCACTTATCATAGGCACCCACTTTATTTTGTGTTTCATGATCATCAAAACAATCACCATAGACAGAAATTTAAGAAAACACCATGCCGCTAGTCCCTACTTCTCTAGTTTGTAGACATCATTGAGTTACTCGGGAGACATGATAAGAGAAAATCAATGTGTACATATTAGAATAACTAAGAGGGGGGTGAATTAGTTATCCACAGTCCCAAATCAAAATGTATAATCCAAAACAATTTACTTAACCTTTTGCAGCTCGGTAACATAAAATACTATACTGTCTGTGCTTTTACTGATTACTAGTCAATAACATATAATGATTATCGATCAAATCCAACATGTAATATGTAACGTATGATAACAAACGATCACCAAAATGAACACATAACACAAAATATTTAATGTGGAAACCCTGTGAAGGGAAAAACCACCTGGGACCGGCAACCCAAAAATTGTTCACTCTTCTGAAGTGAGGTCGGTGAAGACCCAACCTTGTTAAAGGTTACAAACACACTGTGAGGTGTGACCTTGTTAGAGGATTTTAGACAAACCATTATCGTCCAACCAACATTCACTATGGGGTTGACAGGTTAAAAATGTTCATTCTATGAATGATACATATAAGACTTTCCTAGTCCACTCTATTAAGAGATTTCTCTGTTTACAATGGTTAAAATATAACAGCAGTTGATCTAATTACAATACAACTTCAATTGCAGATCTTCATATCTATGTTAAGCTCATTCAAATCCTTTGATCAATATATTAATTCTGTATCAACAATAATCAATGACTTACTATCGCTCGGTAATAGTTTCTGACGCTCGGTAAACTCTGCAGTTTAGTTATCCTTGACCAGTTTGATCAAACATACATGAAACTTGTTCATGTGATAATTCTGTAGTCTCCTTCTTCTGGCATGAGTTTCATAATGAAACCCTAGTCTCTTAAATAGACAAGTAAACCATTTTCTTCTCCTCCATAAGATTTTGCCACTTATTCTCCTTCGTCCATTTTATCGCTTACACCTTTCTTGGCTGATGTGTCAGTAACATGTTTTGATTCCATCTTTTAGATCTTCCTTGAATTATGCTAGCCATTGATCTTCATAACAAACATTATCTCCATCTCTAATTTTGATGTACTTTCCAGCTCATCAATCCTTATCGGCTAAACTAATCAGTTAGTTCCTTTCCTCCTGCTTGGTTAACAAAGAAATGTGTCGGTGAACACAAGCTCAATTTATACTGTGCTCAGTATACACTACACTACTTGGTGTATATTGTAATGCTTCATCAACCGACCACACTACCTTTTGTCTTTTAGCTCTTTTCCTCATCATAGATGAATGAAACATAATTATTGGTGTAATTAAATATTATTAATTACACTTACTTAAGTTTACTTAGGATAATGCATTTGCATAATTAGTTTTCTTTGAGACACCTAGGAGTTTGCATTTCTTTTTAGCACATGGTTAGGAGAATCTCTAGTTTAGGTGTGATAGTTGTCATCACATACCTCTTTGTGTGTGAGATCCACCTTTAGTGCTCTTATCACATTATCATCCTCTCATTGTTGCACATACTTTCATGTACAATGGAGGATGATCCACCTTTGGTGGACATGTGATTCCACCATGTCTAGTTGTGATGTTATCACTTGCATATCTTCTAGATATCTTGCATTGCCTATATATTTAGGCACTCCTACATTGTAATCAATCATTCAATCTATTGTTCATTATTTGATCATTTGATCATATCATATTTTGTCTCTCTTGTGCTATCTCTTGAGCTTCTAGATCTTGGTTTCTATTCTTTGCCTTAGGAAAATTCTTACATGGTATCAGAGCGATATCAAAATTCTTACATGGTATCAGAGCCAAAGGAGTTTTCATTGTATAGCCTATTTGGAGAGATTTTTATTGTAGGTCAAATTTGGAGCTTGCTGGTGCAAATCAGAGGTTGGCATCACATTAAGGAGGTCCAAAAAACCCTAAATCAAATTTTATTTCATCCAAATTAGATATCTAAAGCAAAATCTAGAGCCATTTGAATTTTCAAGGTTTGGCGGCGGCGATTCAGAAAAAATAATTTCAGAGGCAATTTTCAAATAGCGATATCTCAGTCATCTGGACTCTTTTTTTAGAGCAATTTTTTTTGTTTTGGGGTAGAATTTCATGATCTACACAATGGTATAGGTGATTTCTGATATCTGTTTCTGATATTTTTTGAAAATCACAAATCCCAATTTTTACAATTTTAGAAGCTTTGTTCGGGCTCATATGGACACATTTTCAAGTGCTATTTTTTTTGAAAGTTCATGATTTTTTGTCTACTTTCCAAATCTGGTATCATATTGGAAAAATTTTGAGTAGACATAGTACTTTCAGAATTTGGTCTATTTTGGCCTATTTTTGGCACTTGTAATTTGTTAGATCCTTGAGAGATCTTGTGTCTTATTTGTTTGAGTCTACTATAGCTTCATATTTTCTGTTGTAATTATCAAAATTAGAAGTCCACTTTGATTCATTTTGGCAAGTGGCAATTGTACATGCACTATATATAAAGTGCCAAAATCATCTATTTTGGGAGGGTTCTTTGGCTCATTGCATTTTGGGGGGTGCATTGTTTTTCTTTGGTCTCATTGTTTCATGTGAGAAGTACATCATGGATGGTTTCATTAAGTTGACAAGATGGAACTATAAGCAATGGAGTGAATTGGTTCTTGCTCATCTTAGTGAGCATAACCTATTGCCCTATTTGTATGAGGATAGACCTAAAAATCTTTCTTTCAATTGTGATTCTTACTCAGAAGTTGTTAAGGTTATCTATTGGAATATGGATATGAATGTTATGGATTCCCTTGATGACTATGAAGATGAGATATAAAATATTCCTGGTTTTTGGACTGTTCTTTGGGAATTGTATAGAGATCCACATATTCCTCCACTTCCAAAATGTCTAGAACCTCCAATTGCAGCTCCTCCTCCTTCTAAGATCACATCTCTTGATGATGCATGTCTTCCTATAGCCATTGAATCTTGTGATTCATTGCAACAAGATATTCCTTGTCTTCCAGACTTAGTTCCATGGGATGACTACTTGACAGACATTGCAGGTTTGTTTGTGGAGTCCTACATTTCAAATTTGGGAGAATTCATTGATGACATTCATCTTCTCTTTGTTGAGGATGATCCTTCTTCAGTTGTTGTGAGGGAGCATGTTGACCCTCATCTTCATTCTCCACTTGATCCTTCTTTTGAGATTGACATGATTGTGGATCCTTTGATACAACATTTGGAGGAGGTCTCTTTGACTTCAGAGAAGACATTTGACTCTTTGGAGATTGGTTTTCATGAGTCTCAAACTTCACTTGAGATGTCACATTGCATGGTTAAGGTTGACCATACTCATGTGTTGGAGATTTCTATTCAGTTTCCTGAGACATCATACATTTTGAGTATTCTTCCTAGAGATTGGGGAGGATTCATTGATCTACCTATGGACTTGTTTCTTCCCAAGGGGAGGAACATCATTCAGTTTTCTTGGTGCAGTTTCTACATTGATCCAGGTGCATCTATCATGGGTGTACATTCTACATTGAGGGGGGGCTTTCTTTCTTCTCTTCCTACTTAATTTGAGGAGGCATCTTTGTCTTTGGAGTTTGATCCAAATTCTTACATGGATCAATTATCATTGGTTCCTTGTATGTCACCTTCTTCTATTGAGCTTATTCCTAATTGGTTCATAGCATCTTCATCAACCAAGGACATGGCGACACTTGGGCATACTTCAGAGACATCATACTTCATTTGGATTCCCCTTCCTACTTCCTATCCACAATGGGAAGCCTTCTTACATCTATACTTGGTGTATCTTCTTCCTAAGAGGAGAAATGTTGTTTGTAGGCATTGGACTATGTTTTGTCTTCAAGCACTTACCATCCTTGGAGGAGATTACTCATTATGGGGGGGATATCATGTCTCCTTGTTTACTTCCTTTGGGGGATTTTTTATTGTATATGCATGATGTATGTCATAATTGGGGGGTCTTGATTACTCCATCAATGCATGAATCTTGTATTCATCTCTCTTTTTGGGGGAGAGTTTTTCCCATGAGGTTTTCCCTCTTTCTCTACTTTATGAGAGATTGCATTATCTATTGCTCTTGTAGTTTGTACATGGGTACCTAACATGGCCTAGTAGCCGGGACCCATCTTGCATTGTGAGCTTAAGTGCATTCCCCTAAGTTGCACTTAAGGGGGGGTGTTGGTGTAATTAAATATTACTAATTACACTTACTTAAGTTTACTTAGGATAATGCATTTGCATAATTAGTTGTCTTTGAGACACCTAGGAGTTTGCATTTCTTTTTAGCACATGGTTAGGAGAATCTCCACTTTAGGTGTGAAAGTTGTCATCACATACCTCTTTGTGTGTGAGATCCACCTTTAGTGCTCTTATCACATTATCATCCTCTCATTGTTGCACATACTTTCATGTACAATGGAGGATGATCCACCTTTGGTGGACATGTGATTCCACCATGTCTAGTTGTGATGTTATCACTTGCATATCTTCTAGATATCTTGCATTGCCTATATATTTAGGCACTCCTACATTGTAATCAATCATTCAATCTATTGTTCATTATTTGATCATTTGATCATATCATATTTTGTCTCTCTTGTGCTATCTCTTGAGCTTCTAGATCTTGGTTTCTATTCTTTTCCTTAGGAAAATTCCTACAATAATCAAGTCAATAACATAGGGTCATAGAATCATCAACAAGTTACTCAATGTATTCCTTATCCTCATCTATCATATACATCTTCCTCATGTAGATATTTCTGTTCTTCATCTCTTTTACTCCTTTTCTACATATGTTTAGGTATTATAACTTACAAGATAAGTACTGTCAAACTAGTTGACATCAATGACAACATATTACTGATTTAATCATATGTCATATCTAATCATCAACTCGGTGATCTCTAATCATAGATCTTTGATTAGGTTCTAAATCAGTTGTAGTTCATCAATCTCTCCTTTTGGCATTGATGGAAACTCAAGTAATATGAAATATAATATACACATACCAAACATGTATTGTACAACTCTATAAAATTTTTTTGTACAAGCTCTCCCTATCTTAATATGTTTAATCACTACGTTATGTTAGGAATGGGAACACTGAGAGGGGGGGGGGGGGGGTGAATCAGTGTTCACTGTATTTTAACTTTTCACTTTAATCTTTATGCTGAACTTAAATGCTTAAGTACTAAAATAAACATTCACATAAACATGAAACATGAAATCAACACATGACACCAATATGATTACGGGGAAACCCAAATAGGTAAAAATCCCGGTGGGAATTGACACCCACTAATATTCTTCACTAGTGTTTTGTGATCCTTGTTAGAAGATCCTTTACCCTGTTAGGAGTAGCTTTACAATGCTTTAAGTACATTAGACCTTGTTAAGGGTCAGACCCTATTAGGAGTCTTTTATAATAATCCCTATTAGGGGAGTGGACTCACTATCCTAGAGCTCACTGCTCAAATGGTGAAGGCTACAACCTTTTAATCTCAGATACACACTATATCTACAAGAGGAATTGTCACTGTGACACTGTTTGTCAGATCAGTTCCTTTGATGCGCTGATGCTTTGACCTCTAGAAAAGCTCTAATACATCTTCTAGTGTCTTTGCACACTTTTTCTTTGCTTATTACAACTCTCTATCATCTTCCATGCTGAATACAATGGGCGCACCTTATATTTATACACTCAAACAAAATACATGATTAGGTCAGCCCTATAACTAATTACAAACAATGCTTCCAAATGAATTGGTTTAAGCATGCTTACAATTATATATATAAACATGTTAGAAACCTAAATACAATGGGCACATAGCCTTTACAACATTACATTATAACCGCAAACTAAAATACTAACTGTCGACTCCATGATCTGTTCTTTGCTGGCACACACTGGCTGTGCAACTTCAACTGACTGTAACTTTCTCATCCTTGCACATCTGATCATGCGCTCATAGAATAAGAAAGAATATAGTCGAACCAACTTAAATTCAAGGGCACATACCATAATTTTTCTGTACACACGTGCGCTGATGCTCTGAGTTGCAGGAACTCTGTACACTGTCCAGTCTTCAACACTTAACCGAATTTTGATAATTACATCAAGTGCGCTGACTCGAAACTGCTATATGAATTTGTTGCCATAATGAAAACACTATATCTAGTCATATACCTTATTATAGAAAACTTTCCAACAATATCCTCCTTTTTCATTAATGGCAACAAAGGAATATGGCCAAGTTGCTAACTGTCTCTTAACACAAAATACTTTTGTCTTCTATACATTTCTTATACATAATCTTATATCTCCCTATACATATTATACTCCATATTCTATACACAACTCCCCCTTTGACATTAATGACAAAGGTGTACCAAAAAACTATATCTACAGATACTTACTTAGGGAAAACATCCGGATATTCTATCTTAAGGTTCTGGATCTCCTTCTTCCAAAAAGTTATCAAAGAGTTAACTATCTGGAGATGGGTGCATAAAGCATATTGAAGCTTCTCCATCTTCTTCAAATATGTGCTCGAAACTTGATCATAGGTTACCATGGTGGCATCAATCTCCTTTATGTTCTAATTGAGAATGTCTAGTGAGGGCGCAAGAGCATTCCTCAACTGAGTTTCTCTAGACCTTATCTTTGCCATCTCTTTCTCTGCCTTCTCTATTTTTTCCAACTGGCCTTGGTAGACATTGTTGCACATGTTTACATTAGTGGATGTGTCTTTCACTGAACTCTTCACCTGCTCAATCATAGCTTTTGCCTCTTGTATTTTCTTAAGATGGGCATCAGTAAGCTTATCCTGATCCATGCAGTCTGCAATGGATTTCCTTCCTTGATCAACAAATTCTTTTAAAGATGCTTGTCCTGTCTTGAGTGAATTCAGATCTAGTGCAAAGTTACTCATCAACTCATTCAATCTCTTCTTTAGGTACTTCTCTTTTGCAACTTTGGATGCAAATTCTTCAAGGCTTGAAAAATTACTTTTGAACTGTGAGATAACTGTACTCACATCATCAACCGAGTGTACCTTATACACTTTCTTCTCTTCTGGTAATATACTATTTAGTATGTTCACAGATTCCACAAGGAGAGGATTTCTCATGACTTGTTTCTCCTTTACCTTCTCCATAGCTAAGGCGATGAACTTAATTAGGTCTTCTTCTCTCCATGAGTCCAAACTGGATGTGTCAGGTGTCAAACTTGACAACAATGCTGAGGAGGGAGTGATGGGAGTGCTATCCATCACTTCTAGTTTTATGTTGGCTAGATCAACATAAGTTTCATCTTTCTCTTGTTCTTATTCTTCCATCTTATCTTCTTCTTTCTTTTCTTCCTCTTCTTCTTCTTTCTTATTAGATATATCTTTAATGTGTACTTCTTCTTGATGAGTGGGAGGTGAGTTGCTGCAAAGATTTTTAGCTTCTTGTGTGCTCACAAAAGCTTCCTCAAACTTGTCCAATTCTATGTCAGCGGCCACCATGGCTATCTCCACATTATCAATGATAATGGTGCTGTTTTTGAGTGATTCTGACATGGGTGTAGACTTATCTAACTCTATTTGTACTTCCATTGTAGGCACTAAATCTTGAGGACCTATAGATTGTTCCTTGATGGTCTCTAACCCTTTGGTGACCATTTTGGGTACATTAGCTATGGGCACAGTAGGTGGATACATGTTTCTATCCATAAATACCTTCTCAAAGGATTTTTGTGTCTCTTTTGCAATTAACTCATAATTTTTATCCATTATGTTTAGAGTCCTTATCTTTGTTCTGAGGTGAGGCTTCACCAGATCTAACATCAATTTCTTTTCTTCTAATTCACACATAGGAAGGGTATCATCAATAATCTTTTCCCTTATTCACAGATCTTCCTCAATAGTTTGTCTCTTTTGGAATTCAAGGATATTCCATACTTTATCAGGAATCATTATTTTTAGTTCCAAGACTATTTTCTTGAACTTTAGCATGTGCTTGACCAACATACCATGAATCTCAGATTTGTCTATTTCATTTTACTTGTCATAGAATTTCCCTACTTGTTCAATTCTTCCCTCATCAACTATTTTGGCACTTAGCACACTTAGACTGGGTTGAAGCTTACTTCAGGAGGTGCTTGGGTGTTTATTCTATTTCTTATGACTCTCAAGGATGGATGACTAGTGCCAACCTCTTTCTTCCTCTTTGGCATTGCCTTATATTCGGGAGGAATAGTAAGGTCAATGGTTTCCTTGGGCGTAGAAGAAGTATCATCTTCTTTACCCTTCTAACTATCATCTTTTTCAATTTTTATCTTCTTCATTTTGGGGTCATGTGATTCTGCCTTAGTTGCATCTACGCTCTTCAATTCCAAAGCAATCTTTTAATCCCTTGCTTTATCAAGGTCTACTTGAGACACACCATGTATTCTCAAGATTTCTGAAGTGACTTTAGAAACCTTCCTTTTTGGTGCTGCGCTATTAAGTTTAGCATCTACTTCTCTAGTTTTCTCCTCATATGTTCCCCACCTAGGTTCATTAGGATCTTTGGGGGCTGATAGAAGTACCTAAACATATTCTTCAAGGACCTTTTCCTCTACCTCATAACCAAGTGGATGAATCCACTTAGTTCTTGGCTCAACAACTTCCATACAAGTTGTATCTATTTCTACCATAAAGAAATTAGTATCCTTATACTTTTCCACAATGCTTTTTGGAATTCTATACCTCATTTGCATCTTGACCTTGAAGGTCTTCAATTCCAATGTCACATAATCTCTCAATGTCCTCTCCATGGATGCTTTGTTAGATATCTGTGGCATGGTTGGAATAGTCTTGTCCAAATACAAATCTGATACTCTCCCAACTATATGAAGGTACATGTAAATGATCAATGGACCAAACTTGAATATATTTGTCTTGTCATGCTTGATGTCCTTGATGTTATCAATCAACTATGTTCACAAGATCTCACACAAGTTGAATTTCCCATCTTCCTTCACAAGTCTAATGGCTGCTAGAATAGTGCCAGCAGATACACTATTCACCCTGCTAGTATGATGAAACCTATATCCCAATATCATAGACATCAATTTGATGTCTGCTTGCTCAATAGGCTCAATTTTCATGCCACACCTATCACTCCTAGACTTAAAAGTTTTCTCAACCATCTTTTTGACATTCTTGCCCATAGGAAGGATGACGCCTGTCCTAGAAAGCCCTGTCATCTCATGTATCAAGTCACTAATGATTCTTACTGGTACATCACCAATCCAAAACAAATCATCATGAATTCTACTCAATAAAATCTTTATCCATTTTGTCTCATAGAATTCATATGCCATAGCATACTCAACAATAGGGTGATCATTCCATTTAACATATTCATCCATGAATGTTTTGTCTGGTTTCAACATGGTATCCATGTGTGCCCTTAACCTATCCAAACCTACTGGTTCTTTCTTGCAGTAGATGTAAGCACTAATATCTTCCACATGCTTGATGGCCATAGGCGTGCGGGAGAAAGCTCCCTCTAAATCATCTAGGGTTGACTTGAAAGGATGTTTCTTGAATACATATCTCTTCTTCTCAGCAACATCAAAAAATATGGGAGTGGCCATGACTTACTTGTTTAATCACTTTCCAACTGATCTCCAAGATGATCTGAAGGCTTCTGAATCAACGTGTCAATTTAGGGTTTTTGTAACTGACCAAATGCATTGAAAATTATTGCAAATCACTGATAGATCAATCTCTAAGTCTTCACAACAACTTCCAAGGCTCTTTCTGCTCTCCTATCACTCTGAATTTGAATGCAATGAGCAATCAAATAACTTTATGTGTACTTTAAAGTAAAAATTCTGCCATTAATGCAAGTCGTGTAAACTAGGCTGTCACTTCAAAATTTCCAACTTGAGTTTTGTTCACAATCAGCATGTGCGCTCTTTCACATAGGTACCTTTATACTCTGAAAGCTTAAGTCCAAAGATGCATACTCTAAGGATGAGTATACTAGCCACGCAGGGGTCTAGAGCTAAATTAGCTCCCCCTATGACCCTGAGGGTCATTCATCTAGATGTAGAGGGTGCATCCATTGTGGATGCATCCAATACATTCTCATCAGACTTGTCCTTCTTTTTCTTTGACCAAATCATGCTTGCATCATCTGAGGCTTTGACAAAATTAACTTCTCCTACGGGATCCAAAATTGGTTCTTCGGCCTTTTTAGGGCTTCCCTGACCTTGTGTCCTTGATCTACAGAACCTTGAGATATGTCTAGCCTTGTTCCAAGAGTGAAAAATGACTGGAGGTCTTATATTCCTCAGCACATTGACACGAGTCACCATTCTACATTGTTTTGCTGTGTGCCCATTATAGTTACATATCTAGCATGTAACATTCTGAGAACTTCTTACATTTGTCTGATTTTGATTTCTCTAATCTTGCTAAATCCTATTCTTCTTACTAGTCTTGCAATTCATAGCTCTATGACCAAACTTGTTGCATGAATAAAAGTAGCCACTAAAAAGTATTACCTCTATACAGTTCCTTGCAATGTGTCCATGCTTGTTACATGCAAAACAAGTGTGTTCTACTTGCTTGTGCTCATTCTTAGGTGGTCCACCATTATCTTTGGTTTGATCTTCAGTCTCCTTAGCATCAATAGAGTTCTTTTGTGAATCCTTTCTTGCTCACATATTGTCAATCTAATTTTGTGCTTCATTGTATCCAATGCAGTTGGTGTCTCCTTTAGGTCTTCTTGCATACAACTGAGATTCTACCAAATTAGAACTGGTGTGTAACTTGTCAATATGATTCTTTGCTACTTTCAATTCAGACTCCAAGCTTTCATTGCTATTCCTTAGCTCCAAGATTTCCATGTTTTCTTACCTTAGTTCTTCATTCAGATGAAGGTTCTCTTTGATCTGTTCATCACATACTTTCTGATTATTAGTCAGATTATCATCAAACTCTTCAAGTTGTTCTTTTAAGGATTTATTTTCTTCATTTAGCTTCTTGACCATTGTCCCTAGATCACTGGTAGAGCATTCTTTCAAATCTTTCCTTAGCTTTTTGATGACTAATTGAGCATCACTGAGTTTATCCTTTAGTTCTTCAGATTCTCTTTCTGACTTGTCTAGGTCTTCAAGAGCAGCTTCAAGATTTCTTTTCAGATGTTTCATTTCTGCTTTGTCCATGATCTCCTCAAGTGGTTAAACTTCTTTGTTGAGGACAAGATCTCTGATACCAATTGTTAGGAATGAGAACACTAAGGGGGGGGGTGAATCAATGTTCACTGTATTTTAACTTTTCACTTTAATCTTTATGCTGAACTTAAATGCTTAAGTACTAAAATAAACATTCACATAAACATGAAACATGAAAGAAACACATGAAACCAATATGATTATGGGGAAACCCAAATAGGTAAAAACCCTGGTGGGAATTGACACCCACTAATATTCTTCACTAGTGTTTTGTGATCCTTGTTAGAAGATCCTTTACCCTGTTAGGAGTAGCTTTACAATGCTTTAAGTATAGTAGACCTTGTTAATGTTTAGACCCTATTAGGATTCTTTTACAATAATCCCTATTAGATGAGTGGACTCACTATCCTAGAGCTCACTTCTCAAATGGTCAAGGCTACAACCTTCTGATCTCAGATACGCACTATATGTGTAGGATGAACTATCACTGTGACATTGCTTGTTAGATCAGTTCCTTTGATGCGCTAATGCTTTGACCTTTAGAAAATCTCTAATACATCTTCTAGTGTCTTCATACACTTTTTCTCTACTTATTAAAACTCTCTATCATCTTCCATGCCGAATACAATGGGTGCACCTTATATTTATATGCTCAAACAAAATACACAATTAGGTCAGCCCTATAACTAATAACAAAAAATGCTTCCAAATGAATTGGCTTAAGTGTGATTTCAATTATACATATAAACATGTCAACAACCTAAATACAATGGGTGGATAGCCTTTACAACATTACATTATAATTGCAAACCAAAATACTAACTGTCGGCTCCATGCTCTGTTCTCTGCTGGCACACACTGGCTATGCAACTTCAACTGATTGTAACTTTCTCATCCTTGCACATATGATCATGCACTCATAGACTAAGAAAGAATATAGTGTAACCAACTTAAATTCTAGGGCACATACCACAATTCATCAATACACACATGCGTTGATTCTTTGAGCTGCAGGAACTCTGTACACTGTTTAGTCTTCAACACTTAATTGAATTCTGATCTTTACATCAAGTACGTTGACTCCAAACTACTATATGAATTTGTTGCCATAATGAAAACACTATATCTAGTCATATACCTTAGTATAGACAACTTACCAACACGTTACTCAACAACATTACCAGTGCAGCTTTGACATTTTATAGATATGATCTCTTCAGCTCTCAGATTCCTTCTTCTATTCTTAGTAACTGATCTTCAATGCTCTCCCTTTATTTCAATTTGTCTCTCCCTTAGATAGATGTCTTAGTGTTCTCATCGGTGCATATTGTTTCATATTATTTATCTCTCCTTTTGAAAACAATGCCAAAGAAACAAATAAACATACAGCTCTGTAGTAGCCATGTAACTCTTTGTTGTCTGGTGCATACTTTGTATCTCTGTATATTGATATGCCAATCATTTCCAGTTCTCCAAACTTTTCACAACCTTAGACATGATCCAAAGTGTGAATTATGCTACATCAACATGAATGATCTTTTGATAATATTAGGCTGATGCAACATCTAGATCACATTAGTGACCAATAGATAGGGGACGAAACCCAAGTCTAGTCCTCAATTATTCAAATGTATCCTTCGGTAGAGGATTTCTAAATATGTCTGCAAGTTGTTCTTTTGATGTAAAAAACTCTAGCTTAACTTGCTTTTCCTGTACTTGTTCTCTTAAGTAGTGATACTTAATAGATATATGCTTTGTTTTAGAGTGCATCACTGGATTCTTTGAAATGTTTATTGCACTTATGTTATCACAATATATAATCATCAGCTCATTGATTATCTCATTCATACCTTCCAATACTTGCTTAATATATGCAATATTTGAATAATTTGTAGCAGCAACAACATACTCTGCTTTGGCTGTAGATTGAGAAATGCAAGCCCGCTTCTTACTTGTCCATGTAACAAGTCTTTCACCAAATAAAAGTGCTCCTCTGATGGTACTTTTTCTATCATCCACATTTCTAGCCCAATCAATGTCGGTATAGAATTTGAGTTTAAATTTTCCTTCCTTAGGATACCATAATCCATAATCTTCTATTTTCTTCAGGTATCTTAAGATTCTCTTTGTAGCAACCATGTGTGACTCTCTAGGGTTTGCAAAAAATCTTGCAACAATTTCCACGACATGTGCTATGTCTGGTCTACTATGCACTACATACATTAAATTAACAATCATAGATTGGTACAATGTCTAGTTCACATCTGTAGTTTCATCTTCTTTAGTCAGTTTACATCTAGTAGCCATCGGTGTTCCCACAGGTTTAGCATCTTCCATGTTAAATGTTTTCAATACTTCCTTGATATATTTGGATTGTGTGATGAATATACCATCATTCTGCTAAATCACTTGTAGTCCTAGAAAGAACTTAATCTCTCCAAACATAGACATTTCAAATTCACTTCTCATTTCATCAGCAAATGACTTACAGATTTGATCTTGTCCTCCAAATATTATGTCATCCACAAATATTTTAGCAATAAGAATAGTATCATCAGTATCTCCTTTCATATACAAATTATTGTTCTCACTTGTTCTAACAAATCCAATACTTAACAAATAAGTATGCAGCCTCTCATACCAGGCTCTTGATGCTTGCTTCAAACCATATAAAGCTTTATGTAATCTACATACCATATCTTTATTTTCTGGATCCATGAACCCTTCAGGTTGTTCTATGTAGACTTCTTCTTCAAGTATCCCATTCGGAAATGCTGACTTGACATCCATTTGGTAAACTTTGAACTTTTTGTGTGCAACATATCCAAGTAACATTATGACTCCTAATCTAGCAACAGGTGCAAATGTTTCACCATAATCAATTCCTTCCTCCTGTGCATATCCTTTGCATACTAATCTAGCTTTATTCCTTTTTACCTCTCCATTCTCATTTTGCTTATTTCTGAATATCCACTTAGTACCAATGACATTCTTATCTTTAGGTCTGGGTACTAAACTCCAAGTTTTGTTCTTCTCGATTTGTTCTATTTCCTCTTTCATTGCATTAATCCATTCTTCATTTTCCAATGCAACTTTTACATTCTTCAGTTCATATTCACAAACTAGACATGTACCTTGTCTTATTTTACTCCTTGTTTGCATGCCAACTTGTTTGTCTCTGATGATTTGTGTCTCAAGATGATGTCTTCTGACAAAAATTGCTAGTATCTAATTTCTTCTTTCTTGTTCATCTTGTGCAGGTTCATTTTCTTGTTTGGTAGGTCCTTCCTGCTCGTTGGTTTCTCTTTCTTGTTCCTCGGTATTATTTTCCTATGGACTGGTTGTCATAGTCTGCGGCTTCGATAGATACTTAGGTTGTTCAATTTAAGTGAATCTACTGTAGTCTTCTAGTTCCTTTCTACTTTCCTCTGTATTCTTATCATCAAACTCATCAACTCAAACATTAGTACTTTCAATCATTTTATTAGTTACTCTATTCAGACACTTGTATGCTTTACTTTTATTGGAATATCCTAGAAATATCCCTTCATCACCTTTTGAGTCAAACTTTCCATTTCTTTCATCTTTCAGAATAAAACATTTGCTTCCAAAAATCTTGAAATAACTTATAGTGGGTTTGTGTCCAAACCATAACTCATAGGGTGTCTTGTTGGTGTCCTTCAGTTGTACTCAGTTTAGCACATAAACAATAGTGCTAACAACTTCCCTCTAGTATGTCTGAGCAACATTCTTTTCTATTATTAATGTCCTTGCACAGTCAACAATTGACCTATTCCTCCTTTCAGTAATGCCATTCTATTGTGGTGTCCTCGGTGCAAAGACCTATCTTTTAATACCATGCTCATTACAAAAATTAGTAAATTCATTAGAGATAAATTCACCTCCTCTATCAAATCTTAAGCATTTCAATTCTTTACCAGTCTCTTTTTCTACTTTTTCTTTATACCACTTGAACATCTTGAATGCCTCAAATTTTTCTTTCAAGAACATGACAGTCATCAACCTAGTATAATAATCAATAAAAAGAATAAAATATCTGTCTCCATAATAACTTTGAGTTCTCATAGGACCACATAGGTCGGTATGCACTAACTCAAGTATTTTCTTTGTTGAATAATCTTTTCTTTTGAAACTAGATTTAGTCATTTTACCTTTTTGACATTTATGACACATAACATGATTAGGCTTTGAGAATTTAGGCAGACCTCTAAATCTTTTCTTTTTACTAATCTTAATCATGTTATCAAAACTCACATGACATAACCTTTTATGCCACAACCATGCATCTTAATCTTTTATCATTAAACAAGAAGATTGATCATTATCAAGATAAAATAGATTACCTCTAGATTGTGTACTAGTTCCAACAAGTCTTCCTCCATCATCAAATATTTTCCCCTTTTTGCTCTCAAAAGCAACTCGATGGCCTGAATTGTTCAGCTGTGCCACACTTAGCAAATTATAGTTTAATCCTTTTACCCAATAAGCATTTTCACATTTTAATCTATCATTTATCATCAGGGATCCTTTACCTCTTACCATACAGGGTGCATCATTACCCATTCTTATAGATCCTCCATTGTATTCTTCAAGATAATCAAATTTTTCTTCATCACCAGTCATGTGATGTGTACAACCACTATCTATGATCCATGTATCATTTTTATTAACCTTAGAGATAAGTGCTATCTCTACATACCTTTCATCTTCTTTGGAATCATCCTTCATTGCCACAAATACTACATCCACATCATCATCAGTGTCGGTATCGGTCATATCTTCTTCCTTAGCAAGCATACCTTCTTGCCTTTATGATTATTGTCTTGGTTGTCTCTGTTGTAGTGTCGGTAGCCTCTGTTGTTTCTTCTCTGATAGCTTCCTTTAGATTGGTCTTTGGTTCTTTCATCATCTTTCTTGTGTGGACATCTAGCAGAAATGTGGCCAAATTCTTTACAATTAAATCATGCTAAAGGTAATTTACCTTTATACCTTCCTTTTCCTTTAGGGAACCTTTTGGCCATAAGAGATTCAAGTTCATCAAGATCATCATCAGTATTGCTATCACTATCATCTTTCTTATTTCTGCTACTAGACTTACCAATCTTCAGAGAAGACATAAAAGTGGATTCAAAATTTGGTACAACACTATTATCATAATTGTTCAGTTCAAATGTTGTAAGCTTTCCAATTAGATTATCAAGAGTGAGTGTGCTATTAGGTGCTAACCTATTTTCATGAATTGCAGATATTTTGATGGCATAGATAGGCAAGAGGGTCCTTAGAATTTTTCTTACCACAGTGTCTTCATCAATAACTCCATCTGATGCTCTAATAGTGTGAACTACCTCCTTTATTCTATTTGTGTACTACATAATGTTTTCACCTTCTTTCATCTTCATGTCATCGAATCTTCCTCTTAAGCTTTCGGCTCTAGCTCTCTTGACATTTGCATCACCACTATAAACTTGAGCAAGTTTATCCCACATCTGCTTAGCAGTAGTACAATCCTTGATGTCTTCAAATTTGGCATCTAAATAGGCAGCAACAATCTGCATCATAGTAACATTATGTTCATGCCTATCTCTTAGTTGATCAAGGGTCAAAGGACCAGTGGGCGGTGCAAGGTATCCATTCTCCATCAGATCTAGGGCAGAATTCCCAATTCTGGATATATGCAACTTCATTTGACTTTGCCATATTGTGAAGTTATCTTTGTTTAGCTTTGGCACTTCCCTCTTAAACATTTTGAGACCTTTGTGTTGAAGTCCTTAAAACTCTCTTCCAAGCAACCAAAGCTCTGATACCAATTGTTAGAATAACTGAGAGGGGGGTGAATCAGTTATCCACAGTCCCAAATCAAAATGTATAATCCAAAACAATTTACCTAACCTTCTGTAGCTTGGTAACATAAAATACTATACTGTCTGTGCTTTTACCAATTACCAGTCAATAACATATAATGATTACCAATCAAATCCAACATGTAATATGTAAAGTATGATAATAAACAATCACCATAATGAACACATAACACAAAATATTTAACATGGAAACCCTGTGAAGGGAAAAACCACCTGGGACCAGCAACCCAAAAATTGTTCACTCTTCTGAAGTGAGGTCGGTGAAGACCCAACCCTGTTAAAGGTTACAAACACACTGTGAGGTGTGACCTTGTTAGAGGATTTTAGACCAACCGTTATCATCCAACCAGCATTCATTGTGGGGTTGACAGGATAACAATGTTGATTCTATGAATGATACATGTAAGACTTTCCTAGTCCACTTTGTTAAGAGATTTCTCTATTTACAATGGTTAAAATGTAACAATAGTTGATTTGATTACAATACAACTTCAATTGCAGATGTTCAGATCTATGTTGAGCTCATTCAAATCCTCTAATCAATATATCAATTCTGTATCAATAATAATCAATGACTTACTGTCACTCGGTAATAGCTTTCTGACGCTCGATAAACTCTGTAGTTTGGTTCTCCTTAACCAATTTGATCAAGCATACATGAAACTTGTTCATGCGATAATTCTATAGTCTCCTTCTTCTAGCATGAGTTTCATAATGAAACCCTAGTCTCTTAAATAGACAAATAAACCATTTTCTTCTCCTCCATAAGATTTTTCCACTTATTCTCCTTCATCCATTTTTCTGCGTACACCTTTCTCGGATGATGTGCCAGTAACACATTTTGATTCCATCCTTTAGATCTTCCTTGAATTATGCTAGCCATTGATCTTCATAACAAACATTATCTCCATCTCTGATTTCGATGTACTTTCTAGCTCATCAATCCTTATAAGCTAAACTAATTATTTAGTTCCTATCCTCTTTCTTGGTTAACAAAGAAATGTGTCAGTGAACACAAGCTCAGTTTATACTATGCTCAGTATACACTACACTGCTTGGTGTATACTATGATGCTTCATCAACCGACCACACTGCCTTGTGTCTTTCAACTCTTTTCCTCATCATAGATGAATGAAACATAATCAAGTCAATAACATAGAGTCATAGAATCATTAACAAGTTACCCAATGTATTCCTTATCCTCATCTGTCATATACATCTTCCTCATGTAGATATTTTTGTTCTTCATCTCTTTTACTCCTTTTCTATAGATGTTTAGGTATTGTAACTTACAAGATAAGTGCTGTCAAACTAGTTGACATCAATGACAACATATTACTGATTTAATCATATATCATATCTAATTAGCAACTCAGTGATCTCTAATCACAAATCTTCGATTAGGTTCTAAATTAGTTGTAGTTCATTAGTACAAACAACATTTCACAAAAAAATCATATCATCCTTTTCGTACCTCTAGTCTTGTTAATGCCATTGAGTTACCCAGAATAATTTATGATTATCATAACTCAAGCTTGTATTGATTTAGTTTATCTCTGTGTTTAGATTTTTAATATCTTCTTGTGATGGAATTTCGGTTTGTTTTATCTATGTGGCTAGTGTTAAGAAATACTTTTTTTTATCCATTGTGTCATGATTAGTGTTCAATTAAGAAGTGTTTAGGAACACTATTTTGATTATTTTGGTACGTTAGTATTGAGAAATACCATTGTATTTTTTATTTAATGTTGGTGTTAAGAAACACCTGTAGATGTGTTAGTGTTAAGAAACACTTTTGTTAGTGACAAACTGATTCATAGCCCAGAGCTGCAGATAACTAACATTGGTTAAGGGACAACTGAATCACTGATATCCTCCTAAGAATGTTATGAAAATTGACCCTATATAAAAGTGTCTTAGGATTCATACATAGACTAATTCCATGCTTTGATATTGAAATTTTAGGATTAGAACTCCACTAAACTATATAGTGTCATGAAAGTGACTGAAACATGCATACAAGATGAAAACTAAAGTAGTTTAGATAGCCAAGAATTGCATTGATATATGGAGTGTTGATTACAAGTTGCACCTATTTACCAGGTTTTCACCACTTGGCCAATTTCTATTTTTTCTACCAAGGCTCCTATTTGCCAAGTTTTCACCGAGGCACTTTTCTTGTTTTTCAACTTTTTTGTACATTTTATCTTTTTTTTTACAATTTTATCTTTTTTTTTTAATAATATTTTTGTGCTTTTTATTTTTCACCTTTTTTTGATTCATCAAGGCAACCATTTGCTAGGTTTTCATCAAGATGATCATTTTTGCAAGAATTTTTCTGATGTTTTTGATCTTTTTTCAGGAACACTTTAAACTGCATAGGAACTGCTGATTTGATAATATTATGTGTAGAAGTTCTTCAGGTGAATTGCATTGATAGGATCAAGGAGAAGATATCCTTCTAAATTAGACAATTGATAATTTCCAGAGCCAATTGTTGTAGTGATAATAGAGGGACCCAACCAGTTGGGTTGAAACTTTCCTTTTTGTTCTCGATGTTGCTGATTCTTTGGGTTTTTTTGTAATAAAACATCTGCTACCTAAAATGTTCTATGTATGACCTTATTATTGTAACCTCTTGACATTCTTATGATAGACCCTCAAATGGTTGAATGCTTCTTTTCTCCTTTCATCTAATAGCTCTAATTCTTTGATTCTTGATATCTGATAGTCTTCATCTTGCACCACTCATTGTAGTGAAAATCTAAGAGATTGTATCTCAAATTCAATAGGCAATATTCCTTTTTCCTCATATACCAATACAAAGTGTGTTTCCCCTATAGGAATTCCGATGCTATTTCTATATTCACACAATGCTGGATTTAATTATAGGTACCAATGTTTTCCTAATTTAGTTATTGTTCTATACAAAATCTTCAAGAGTGCTTTATTTGAAGCCTTTGTGTGACCATTACCTTGAGGGTAGTAGATTGAAGAGAAATGCTAAGTAATGTGGAATTTCTCAAAATGTTCATCCATATCCTTCTTTTTAAACTGCTCCCATTGTCTATTACAATAGAAGAGGGGATAGTGTACCTAGAAATGGTGTAGTTTAGGATGAATAGTGACACTTGTTTGATTGTCGCCTTGATCAAAGGGATGGGCTTGACCCACTTTGTGAATTATTTATTGGTCATGATTGTAAATTTGTGTCCATTTGATGAAGAATGATATATTTGACCAATGAGGTCAAAGGCTCATTGTTGAAATGGCCGGTATGTGATGAATGGTATTAGATCTCTTACAAGAGCATGAATTAGGTTTCCATGTATCTAAAATTTCTTGCATGATTTGGCATAGTTGACTACTTCTTTTTCCATATTTGGCCAATAGTACCTCAATCTTAATAGTTTTTTAGCTAGCAAGAGATTGTTCAAATGAGACCCAAAAATACCTTCATGGACGTCTTGTAAAGTGCATTTGGATTCTTCTTAATCTAAGCACCTAAGTAGCGTACCATCTAGACTTCATCTATACAATTCATTTTCTATTATTAAATAATGGGATGCTGTCCATATTAGGTTTATTTTTCATTTTTGGATAAGCCATCAGAGATAATTTGATCTTTTAGGTAAGTTTAGATGTGGCTAGATCTTGAGGAATTATGCCCAAAAATGGTGCATATGATCTAGGAATTATGTGAGTAATAGGATGGGAAAGGTAACTCTTCCACTAGGTATTTATACCAAAATTGGTGTTCTTATTTTTGTAGAATTGAGGCTAATGTAGCCATGGAATTAGCTAGTCTATTTTATTCTCTTGGTATTTGTTGGAAAGTAATGAATACAAAGTATTAATTTAGATCACCCACCATTCTTTTGTACAAAATCATATTATCATCTTTGGTCTACTACTCATTATTTATCTGGTTGATAATTAGTTGGAAATGTCCATAGATGTGCATCTCAATAATTTTCCACTCAATAGCCATTTTTATTTCAATTACCATAGCTTCATATTCAGTGACATTATTGGTGTAATGGAACATCATTTTCTATGCTTTTGGTATCTTGTAGCCTTGTGGGTTATGAATAGTATGCCTACTCTTGACTCTTGTCATGTAAAAGAGCCATCACAGAACATTTTCCATGGATGTTTAGTTAGGTGCATTATTCTTTCATCAAGGAACTCAATTGTAAGTGGCTTGTCATCATGTATTGGTCCATCTTCCAGGTGATTTTTTATTACTCATCCTTTGATTGATTTTTGATCAGCATACTCAATATCAAATTCCCTCAATATTAGTACCCAGTTTGTAAGTCTTCCTATTAGTATTTATTTTTTGAGGAGATATTTGAGAGGATCAATTTTAGCAATCAACCTTACTAAATGAGAAAACATGTGGTGTCTTAACTTTTGAGATGCAAATACCATTGATAGGTAAGCCTTTTCAATGATGCTGTAATTTAGTTCATACAATACCAATGTTCTGTTGATGTAATAAATAGTTCATTATTTCTTTGTATCATCCTCTTGTGCTAGTAATATCCCAATGGTGTTGATGTCACAGAGATGTATAAAAATAGTGGCTTACCTAGTATAGGAGCCATTAGAATGGGTAGATTCAATAGATACTCTTTAATTTGGTTGAAATTCTTTTCACACTCTTCATTCCACTTGAGAGTGACTCCCTTATGCAATGTCTTGGTGAAGGGTTGAGCCTTGTTATCTAGTTGTGATATAAACCTCCATATTGATGGCACCTTTACTTGTAGTGTTTTCATTTGGCTTATATTATTGGGATTGAGTCTAAATTAGAACTACTCCATCCCATTAAAGATTCTTCTTAAGTCTTAAATGTGAGTATTCTTTTTCATTGAGTATCATCCACATAGTCTTCCATGTTCTTATGCATCATATCATGGACCTTTGATAAGTTGCCCCTACATTTTTGAGCTCAAATGGCGTTACATTCTAGAAAAATGTTCCCCATGCAAACATGAATGGTATTTTATCTTGATCTTTAGGAACTCTCTTGATTTGGTTGTATCCCGAGAAGCCATCCATTAGTGAGTACATTTCCTAACCAGTAGTGAGATCAAATATCATATCAATTTTTTGAAGAGGAAATTCATCCTTGAAACATGCCTTGTTTACATATCAGAAATCTATGCATACTCTTATAGATTTTTTAGGTTTAGAGACTAGTACAATATTCAAAATCCATTCTACATAATCTATGGTTCTTATGAGTCCAACTTTTAGAAGCTTTTCTAGCTCTTCTTTAACCAATAATTCTATGTGGGGATGCATTTTTCTCAATTTCTATTTTACTAGTTTGACTCTAGGTGCGATAGAGAGACGGTGCATTATGAGGTTAGGGTCTAGTCCCAACATATCTGAATATGACCATGCAAAGTTTATTTTCTTTTCCTTGAAAAAGTCCATGAATTGCTACTTTTCCTCTTCTAAAAAATATTGGGTATGTGAACCAGTTTTGGTGCTTTGGCTATGCCAAGATTAATTGGTTGAGTCCATTCTATGAGTACTAGCGATCTCTCTTGAAAATTCTCAGGAAAGATATCAAGTTTCTGTTGGAAACTCTAATTGAAGAAATTGTTGTATTTTCATTGATGTCAAACCTTAACTGGTAAGATTATTGCTATCTAAGAAAGTACTATATCTATTGATTGATGAGAAGGATTAGGGAAAGGGTGATAAAAATAGAACCTAGAGAAAGGTTGAGTTATTTGATACTTCAATGAGTACTTGATTATGTGGCACAATGATAAGATAATGTATTGTTTATCTAAGTAAGAAGCAAGACTAAACAAGTAGGCTCAATTGAGAAAATGTGAAGAAATCTAGTTTAAGCCAAGTGATGTTAGTGTTGACAGAGCCAGTATATACCGAGTAAATTTAGTGTTGACCGAACATCAGTTTATTGCTGAGGGAGACAACATTAGCCAAGGGAAATAGTTTGAAGAGATGACCGAGCTACGCAGTGATGATCGAGGAGATGAACATAGTATTGACCAAGCGTCAATAATTTACATTTGAGGAAGAATTCAGATTCCTAGCCGACATAGTTGAATTCTTGGATTATGTAAATCATGTTGACTTTATTAATTGACTAAATGGGTCATTTAATGCATAGTAAACTATTTTATTGTGATTTCAATAAAGAGATTGAAGATTTTTCTAGAAGGATAAATGAAGAACATAAATGATGGAAGGATTCGATGAATCTAACCTAACCCTAAGATCTACAAAGGAGATTAAGAGGCAAAAGATGGATCTACCTATCAAAGAGGTATTAAGGGAAACATAAGTGTGAGGTTAATCAATGATGTTGGAGTTGTTGATGTTATTGATTGAAAAAGAAAAAAGGCTAAAGGTGAAGGAGTTGATCATAGTTTTGATTGCTTGAAGGGATTTCTGAGAAGATTAGTGATAGAGATGGAAATGGAACTCAGTCAGTAAGCCATAATATGTGTAAGAATTAGATCTATTATTTGCAAAGTGAGTTGTTTATTTTCAGATCAAATACTACTATTACTTTCTAACCATTGTATCAGTCCAAATCCTTTAATCAAGGTTGACCTAACAGTCATTGTTTAAATCCTTTAATCAAGGTTGCATTCTAATGGAATGTACTTAAGTCCTCTAACAAGGCACACTCCTAACAGGGTGGTTGAAATCCTTTAACAGGGTCACACCTAACAGTGTGTATGTAAACCTTTGACAAGGTTGGCTTTTCATAGAGCTCACTTTAGAAGAGTGAAAATATCAGTAACATGTTACAAAGTGGTTTTTCCCAAATTGGGTTTCCACTATAAATCCTGGTGTCAATACTTGTGTGAATGTTTTGGTTTGAACATTTCTATGTTTTACAAGTTAAATACCATTGGATAGTGGACTGCATTATTATATGTTTCTGACATACATTCTATAATGACCAAGTAGTGTTGGCTATTAAATTTGAGTTGTTGAAGTGTTTAAAAGTTTAATAGATACATCTGGACCCAAGAAAAACTGATTCACCCCCCCTCTTTGTTGTTTTAAATCATATTAACAATTGGTATCAGAGCTGTTGGTGCTTACACAAAACAAGTTTGAAGGTACTTGAGCAAATGATCAAGATGTATAAAAAGGAGGTACCGAAGTTGAATAAGGAGAACTTCCCTGCATGGCAGAGTCTAATGAAACTGCATCTAGCTAGTATTGGTGACTCAACAAAATATTATGTTGAAAATGACTTTGTTACACCTGCTGCACCTTTGACTACTGAGGAGATGAGATCTAAACAAGAACAAAACCAAGAAATGTTGGAGATTGCATCTACCTAAAGCTATCCAAAATTTGAAGACATTAAAGATTTCACAAATGCAAAGCAAATGTGGGACACTCTTGCAAGCATCTATGGTGGTGACATAAATGTACTAAGGGCAAAAGCTGAAAGCATGAGAGGTAAGTTTGATGAAATGAAAATGCAAGAAGGTGAAAATATTATTCAATATTGTGGTAGAATCAAGGAGGTAGTAAATGCTATTAGGGGAGCTAATGGAACTATTGAAGATGAAACTATTATTGGAAAGGTATTAAGAACTTTTCTTCCTATATATGCCATCGGAATTTTAGCAATTCAAGAATCTAGATGTAACCCTAGTAATGTTCTAACTTTGGAAAGTCTTGTTGGTAAGCTTATTGATTTTGAGCTTTCTAACTATGATAACTATACTATTGCTAATGTTGAATCTACATTCAAGTCACAAATGGTTTTGCATAAATCTAAGAGGGAAAAAGAAAAGTGTATAAGTGATAGTGACACTTCTGATGAGGAACTAGAGGATCTTGAAACTCTTATGGACAGAAGATTGAAAAGAGGAAAAGGCAAATATAAAGGTAAACTTCCTATCGTATGTTTTTCATGTAACAAAGTTGGCCATATAGCTGCAAGATGTCCTGATAGGGATGACAAGGATGAGGAAAGAGAAAGAAAGTACAAGGATAAGAGAGAAAATAGAGGTTATCAAAGGTACAAGGACTACAAGGATAAAGGTAAGAAATCCTGTTATATTGCTGAAGAAGAAGTTGACATTGATAATAATGATTTTGAAATTGAAGTAGTCTATGTTGCTATGAAAGATGAGTCTAATGAAGATGAGAAAATTGCACTTGTTTTCGATGTGAGAAAAGGTGATAAATGGATTATTGATAGTGGTTGCTCACACCACATGACTGGTGACAAAAGTAAATTTGAAACTCTAGATCATTACAAAGGTAGAAGTGTTAAGTTTAGTAATGATGCACCATGTCATGTAAAGGGTAAAGGATTAATTAAGATGACTGATAAGATCACTTGTGAAAATGCTTATTGGGTTGAGGGTCTTAACTATAATTTGCTAAATGTAGCACAACTTAATAGCATTAGTTACCAAGTGCAGTTTCACCACAGGAAGGCTAAAATATTTGATGCCACTGGTGAACTGATTGGAAGTGGAGAACAGACAAGAGGTAATTTTTTCTATCTAGACCTATCTGAAGAGACATGCTTGATTGCATAATTTGATGATATATGGTTATGGCATAAGAGGCTATGTCATGTTAACTTTGAAAATTTGGTAAACATTAGTAAAAAGAAGAAAGTTATAGGTTTTCCTAGATTGAAGAACCTGATAATGTGATGTGAAAACAATGTCAGTTGGTAAAATGACAAAGTCTAGTTTCAAGAGAAAGACTTTTACTTTTGAAAATGCTTTAGATCTGGTTCATACTGACCTTTGTGGACCTATGGGTGTACAAAGCTATTGTGGTGCTAAATACTTTATTTTGTTTGTTGATGATTACACTAGGATGATGATTGTAATGTTTCTAAGAGGCTAAAGTTGAAAAGGAGACAGGTAGAAACCTGAAATGTCTAAGATCTGAATGAGGTGGATAATTTATATCAAATGAGTTCAATCTATTCTACAATGATAGAGGAATCAAGAGACAAATGTCTGCACCTAGAACACCTCCACATAATGGTATAGTTGAGAGAAGGAACAGATCTATCATGGATTGTGCAAGGACACTAATGATTGAGAAGAATGTTGCACAAAAGTACTAGAAAGAAGCTATAAGTACAACTATTTATACCTTAAAATGAGTGCAAATAAAAAAAGGTACAAATGTTACACCTTATGAATTATGGCACAGTTATGCACCTAATGTAAAATACTTTAGAATCTTTGGGAGAAAATGCTATATATTAAAAGATAATAGGAATGGAAAGTTTGATGCAAAAAGTGATGAGGGCATATTCCTAGGTTATTCCACAAAGAATAAAGCTTACAAGTGTTTGAACTCTAACACTAACAAAATTGTGGAAAGTGTAAATGTGAAGGTTGACAAATATGCAGAGAAAAATGAATAGGAAAGAAAAAGAGAACCTACAGATTATAGATTTTTTGTCTATATAGAAGAAGGAGAGGCAACTAACACACTTGCACCTGATGCAGAGTCTCCGGTAAGAAATGCCAAGAATTAGGAGGATGCTACCAAGCATCAGGAAGAGGTTGACAAGCAATTAGAGGCTAAATCTAATAATCTTATTGATGATCTTGAAGAGCAAGGAGAAAATAAAGCTGAACCTACTTTGGCATAGTATGTAAGAAGACATCACAAGCCTAAGAAAATCATTGGAGACAAAGAAATTGGAGTTCTGACCAGAAGCATGTTAAGAGATGCTACATGTTTATTGTGTGAGTTTGAGCCTAAGACAACAAGGGAGGCATTAGAAAATGAAGAGTGGATTCAAGCTATGAATGAGGAGATAGACCAAATATAAAATAATGATACCTAGAATCTGGTGCCAAGACCAGAAGACAAAAATGTCATTAGAAAAAAATGGTACATTCAGAAACAAGCTTAATGAACATGGAAAAATCACAAGGAACAAAGCAAGGCTGGTATGCAAGGGCTATGCACAAGAAGAAGGAATAGACTATGGGGAGACATTTTCCCTTGTAGCAAGATTAGGAGTGAGAACTCTACTTGCATATGCTTCTTACAGAGATTTCAAGGTATACCAAATGGATGTCAAGTCTGCATTTTTGAATGGTATATTAGAAGAAGAAGTGTACATTGAGAAACCTGAAGGATTTGTTGATCTGAATAAGAGACATATGGTTTGCAAGATCAATAAGGTGCTATATGGATTAAAGAAAGCCCCCAGAGCATGGTATGAGAGGTTTCACAATTACTTGATACAGATTGGATTTTCAAGGACAAATGACAACATCAATCTGTACATGAAAGATGAAGAAGGTAAAGGGATTTCATTAGCTAAGATTTTTGTAGATGATATCATATTTGGAGGACAAGATGCCCTGTGTAAGATATTTTCAAATGAGATGCAAAATGAGTTTGAAATGTCTATGTTTGGTGAGATACAATTCTTTGTTGGTTTGCAAGTCTATCAGATGGAGAAAGGAATTTTTATCACACAGTCTAAATATGTCAAAGAGATATTGAAAACCTTTGTTATGGAGGTTTTAATGCCAGTAAGTACTCTCATGACTACTGGATAGAAACTATCTAAAAATGATGACACTGTTGAAGTAAACCAAACTCTGTATAGATCCATGATTGGAAAGATGCAACATGTTGTTCACAGTAGACCAGATATAGCTCTAGTAGTTGGGATTGTGGAAAGATTTTCTACCAATCCTAAGGAAAGTCATATGATGGCTACGAAGAGAATAATGATATATTTGAAAGGGACATAAGACTATGGACTATACTACAAAAAGCATGAGAAATTTGAATTGAGAGTCTATACTGATGCAGATTGGGAAGTAAATGTGGATGACAGAAAAAGTACTAGTGGAGGAGCTTTCTTTCTTGGACATAGATTAGTTTCCTAGACAAGCAAGAAACAAAATTGCATTTTCCAATCTATAGCTGAAGCCGAGTATGTAGCAGCTATAGTGAGTTGTTCAAACTTGGTATGGATTAAGCAATTATTGAAAGGTAGGAAAGAGGAGACCACTGAACCAATTGTCATATACTGTGACAACACAAGTGCTATCAACATATCAAAGAACCCAATGATGCACACAAAGACCAAACATATTGCTATCAAGTATCATTACTTGAGGGAATTGGTACAAGATAAATAGGTGAGAATGGAATATGTGAATACAAAGGAACAATTAGTAGACATATTCACAAAAGATTTACCTAAGGATGCTCATGAATATCTTAGAGGTAAATTAGGGTTTCTTCCCCTAACTGAGGCTACCTAGTCAAGCTAGGAGCACTGCATCAAATGTGTTGCATAGAGTATCTGACAAATTGATGTAGAAAAGGTCACGCTTTAGGAGTGGCCTATAGTTGTGAAAAGTACAAAAAAGCTATAATCAATCATAAGAAAGATGACAGAGGGAGAAATATTGTTACTGAACTGACAAGATGACATCTACATCTAAAAGATGCAAGTTCTAGATACTGCTTTGGCATTATTGTCAAAGAGGGAGAGATTCAGATGAAAACACATAAAAGAGGAAATCATTTAGAGAATCAAAGGAAAAGAGACACAAAAAATATTCAGAGGGAGTAATTGTGTGGATGGTCAAGCAAGCTAGGCTAAGTGATTCAGAATCAGAATGAAGCTAAGGATATTACAAATATTTCTGATGGAATGACAAAGTTTTGGATTGGTTGGTGAATCATTCGTTATTCACATGGTGTTGCCATCAATGCCAAAGAGGGAGATTGTGGAAAATTGCAATTGAAGCAATTGTTGTATTGTCATTGATGTCAAACCTTAACTGGTAAGACTGTTGCTATCTAAGAAAGTACTATATCTATTGATTGATAAGAAGGATTAGGGAAAGGGTGATAAAAATAGAACCTAGAGAAAGGTTGATTTATTTGATACTTCAATGAGTACTTGATTATGTGGCACAATGATAAGATAATGTATTGTTTATCTAAGTAAGAAGCAAGACTAAACAAGTAGGCTTAACCGAGTAAAAGTGAAGAAATCTAGTTTAAGCCAAGTGATGTTAGTGTTGACCGAGCCAGTATATGCCGAGTAAATTCAGTGCTGACCGAACATCAGTTTATTGCTGAGGGAGACAACATTAGCCAAGGGAAATAGTTTGAAGAGATGACCGAGCTACGTAGTGATGATCAAGGAGATGAACACAGTATTGATCGAGCGTCAGTAATTTACATTTGAGGAAGAATTCAGATTCCTAGCTGACATAGTTGAATTCTTGGATTATGTAAATCATGTTGACTTTATTAATTGACTGAATGGGGCATTTAATGCATAGTAAACCATTTTATTGTGATTTCAATAAAGATATTGAAGATGTTTCTAGAAGGATGGATGAATAACATAAATGATGGAAGAATTTGATGAATCCGACCTAACCCTAAGATCTACAGAGGAGATTAAGCAAAAAAAGATGGATCTACCTATCGAAGAGGTATTAAGGGAAACCTAAGTGTGAGGTTAATCAATGATGCTAGAGTTGTTGATGTTATTGATTGAAAAAGTAGAAAGGATGAAGGTGAAGGAGTTGATCAGAGTTGTGATTTCTTGAAGGGATTTTCGAGTAGATTAGTGATGGAGATGGAAATGGAACTCAATCAGTAAGCCAACATATATGTAAGAATTGGATCTATTATTTGCAAAGTGAGTTGTATGTTTTCAAATCAAATACTACTGTTACTTTCTAACCATTGTATTAGTCCAAATCCTTTAATCAAGGTTGATCTAACAGTCATTGTTTAAATCCTTTAATCAAGGTTGTATTCTAATGGAATGTACTTAAGTCCTCTGACAAGGTGCACTCCTAACAGGGTGGTTGAAATCCTTTAACAGGGTCACACCTAACAGTGTGTATGTAAACCTTTGACAGGGTTGACTTTTCATAGAGCTCACTTCAGAAGAGTGAAAATATTAGTAACATGTTACAAAGTGGTTTTTCCCAAATTGGGTTTCCACTATAAATCCTGGTGTCAATACTTGTGTGAATGTTTCGGTTTGAACATTTCTATGTTTTGCAAGTTAAATACTATTGGATAGTAGACTGCATTGTTATATGTTTTTGGCATATATACATTCTGTAATGACCAAGTAGTGTTGGTTATTAGATCTAAGTTGTTGAAGTGTTTACAAGTTTAATAGATACATCTGGACCTAAGAACAACTGATTCACCTCCCCTCTCTATTTTTCTAAATCATATTAATAGTTTCTCATCTTTTGGCACCTCCATGAGGTTTTCACCATTGAATAAATCTTCCATTTTTACTTTTTTGGGTTTTGATACTATCACAATGTGGATTTCACCATCAAACCACTTCTTTTTATTTTTGTTCTTTTGACTAAGAAACTTGATATCCTCCTTTGCCAAATTTATGCTCTTTACACTGGTGGAAGAGTGTAAGGGTTCAACTTCATTAAGGTAACAAGTTGTGCCATGGTATAGTTATTTGGGAAGGTCATGAGGTTTGATGGATCATTTTGATTCCAGTCAAATAGCTCAAGATGTAGTAGGGATAGGGTTTTTGAAGGTTCAATGGATAACACTATTTTATCATCTAAAGCTTGTGATTGGCAAGACTAACTCTTTTAGGTTATCTAGAGTCATTATTAGTATTTTGTAAGAAAGTAATCTGATTGACCTAACATTTGAGTTTTGACCTTATTTGAGTTAGTAAGCATATTTGTGAATGACATCTATCTCTATCTCCATTGTTGCATTAGAGTAAGATTCCCATTCATACTCATGTGAGTCTCTACGATTATCTTTAGATATTCCCAAGTATGCTGCTATTGTCATGGGTATCATCTCTTCTGCAAGGTGAGCCTCTTGTTCTTCATCTTCTTGCAAAGCTATCAAGTGAGGTATTTTTTGAGAAGTAAATGTTTCTCCTTGAGTATTATAGAGAGGTATATTAATCACATAAGTAGTTGTGACCATATGCTCCTAGTAAGGATGTATTTCTTATTGTGAACCATATTCTTGTTTATCGCTGAACGTGGACCTCTAATCCATCCATAGACACAACATAGTCATTTCTCACAAAGTGAATTATGAAAATGAGTATGAATTACCCAATTGGAAAATTCATAGTGAATTGACCTATTGCCTCCTAATTAGTTGGGGTGTTTGAATTACTCTTGGAGAGCCAACAACTATAGACCGAGCTAAGACAAAGGATTTAAAATTCTTGAAAATGATTGAAAATTGCAATGAATTAAACTAAAGATGATTGTGCAAATTAAACTAAGAACTTGAAAGAAATATGAGAATGCAGATTTTAATCTAAACAGCTTGAAAGAAATTGAGAATTAAGCTATTAAACAAGTAAGCAAACTATATTAGAATGAGAATGCAATATTATACTAAAAATGAGAATTATACTAATTATGTAATGAAAATATTAAAATCATGAGAGAATTGAGACACAAATTGACTATAGTTTTGATACTCTAAAAATTGCCTCCTCAAAATGAAGAAAAGGAGCTCATAATATAGAAAAGCCGGGAGAGAGGATGAAGAGTTTCTTGAGAAGAAATGGCTGACTCTTCATTTCCATGGAGGAAGGTGAGACAAATATGAAAGAATTATTTAATTAAATGAATGAATATTGCCACATGGGTGGCTTTTCAAGTAATTTTGAATTAATAAATCCAAATAAAGATGTCCATTCAAATAACCAAATGTTATTTAATTCCATGATGTGTATTAGCTAAAGGGGGTGGAATTAATTTAATTTAAAAGCACTAGGACTTTAGAATTAAATTAATTAATCCAAGGGATTATTTAGCCAATAAAGTCAAATATTTAGGAATTAAATATAGTGTATGATTAATGCAAATTTAGGGTTTTTTGCATTTGACACCAAGTCAAATAAAGTCAATTAGGAGACAGAATTGCCTAGTACAATAGGGCTTTGATGATGTATAAATTCAAAGGAATGCACCAAAATTGATTAGAATTGTAAGGTGCCAATTTTGGGGTATTACATTTTTCCCCTCTTTGAATTGATGTGTGAGTAGCGTGTTGATTAAAAGAATAGTCTGATGTGACAAATGATGAGGTTTTGGGATTATCTCTAGAATAGAGCTTAACCCTCAGAAGTCGAGGTTAGATTGCCAAGACACCGAACATATCGAGATATGATTCTCTGAAGTATAAGTTAGATTGCGAAGACAATGGTTGGATTACCATTTGAGAGAAGACTAGAATCAGGGTTAGATTGCCCCAATACCCATCGATAGATGATAACTGATGCAGATTTAGGACTATCTCTAGAACCAGGGTTAGATTACCCCAATAGGAAGCTTAGTCCTCTGAGACTTGGGTTAGATTGCCCAGATAATGGTCCAAAAGAGATTTTAAGAGCCATCTCCAGAATGAAGCTTGACTTTTAGGAATTAGGGTTAGATTGCCCCAATACCTAATAGATTTCAAGAACCATCTCTAGAACAAAGCTTGATTCCTGAGGATCCAAGTTAGATTGCTTAGATGACAAGATGCGAGGCCCAAAGATGCCCCTAGTGATGAGATGCCCCAAGCGATGAGGACTTTTGATTCAGATCAGATTGATTTGACAAGATTCAATGATGCAATCATCCTGCCCCCTCGAGAGCAAAATCAAAAGATGACACGTCAAAAAGATGATTGACAACAAAAGGTTGCAGATAGAGATAAGATCAAAGATCAAGAGGAACTCATAACAGATTAAGGAAGCATCGAGAGGATGCATAAGTGATTTGGAGCAATTTGGAGGTCTTGTTGACCAAGTTTGACCATAGTTGACCAGATTTGAATAGAGTTGACTTTGATGAAAACATTGAAGATCTCAAGAAAATGATGATGAGATAAGATTCTAGCAAGAAAATGATGCCAGAAGGTTGACTGCACAAGCGTTTGATCTCGAAGGTCTCAAAATTTTAAAACACAATTTTGAGCTAACTAGAGATGTTAGATTTCAATTTTAATCCCGAAAATGGATTCAGAGCGGTTGATTTAGCCAAGGGTGCAATTTTTGTGCAAAATGGAGCACTTTTGAAAATTAGGTCAAAAGCTATATAAAGCTCGGAGGGGTCATTTTCAATTCATTATTCACTTTGTCTTCTAGTAATTTGAGAGCTTTGAGAGAGATATGGAAGGCGTGCCAGTGCATACACATCATTTTGAGTTCTCTTGATGACACAATGACCACCGGAGTATGACGTACCTATAAGTAATTGATAAACCATCCCACATTTCAGGTTTTAACACTTTATTAGGTGATTTAGTTTAGATTTTTAGGTGTTTTAAGCCTTGTTCTTCCAATGTCACACGAGGAAATAGTTTCCTTGCTCAAGCCTCAGTTGCCCCTCATGTGAGAGAATGGTTCTCTTGCATGGGTTAGGGCATCTTTGCACCGGGCTCCTTTGTGAGCTCACGTGAAGCGCTAGGTGATGCTGCGCGAGACTTAATCCTCAGTGATGATTTCTCACACAGGAAGAGATCCTATCTCATGCGAGGGAACAATTTCCTCATGTGGGAAACTGCTATAGTGTGTAGAGTCTTCATCCAATGTCACATAAAATCAGCCAATTAGAATGTCCCAGAGTCATGTTTAGGGTAGATACATAGCCTTACTTGCTGTTATTGCTTTGAAGAGCCATCATAATTGAGATACTGATCTAATGTCATTGCTTTCTTTGCAGGTTGACCTCCCAGATGTTGCATTTTGGTCCCACCATCTAGTTATCAGCACATTAGTACAGAGATTGAGCGATGCTAAGGGTGCCCACATTGATGGGCTAGGATTGACATATTTACGTGATCTGCCCAACATTCGGGTAAATCATGACCTATTGGGTGTATTGGTCGAGCATTTCCATTCGGAGAGGAACACATTTCATTTGCCGATGGGGGAGATGATAGTCACTCCTGAGGACATATATCAGATATTGAGGATACTTTTGCATGGTGCCCATGTTGAGTATGACATTTAGCCGAGGGTAGGCACAGTGGCACTGAGGGCCATATTTCGAGATGAGCTAGTGATGGGCCAAGCCATCTCATGGGAGGACCTGATCAATAGATATGAAGGAGGACACAAATTAGTAGTGGTCCTTGTTAAATTCTTGAGTTACTTGGTTTTAGATTGATGACAACATGGATTGGAGTGCGGCTAGGGTCGCATGTTACAGCGGATGTTGGATAGACCAATTGCTAGATTTGGATGGGGTGAGTGCATGCTCACTCAAATGTACCATGAGATGCATGAGATCATGTATCAAGGTGCATGGACCATGGCCGCATGAGTCTTTGTGTTGCAAGTATGGGCCTAGGAGCATCTTCCCATATGTAGGTTGATCTTTCATGATACCAGATAGCAGCTGGAGCCATACATATATAGATATGTAGGTCCCATGACCTAGCCAACACTGGGTAAGATGGAGCAGTGGTGAGGACAACTAGATGACATGGCAGTAGTCATATGGAGACCTTGGGTAGCTATGGAGCCATGGGATGATGCTCAACATGAGCTCTCATAAATGTTCATCTCACATCCACTAATCAGAAGGACCATCACCATTATTGAGTGCTTCTTATTTACATGTGTCATGAGGTAGTTTGGGAGACCGTAGGACATCTCCTAGGAGTACTACACCTACACCTAATTCATTGATGAGATGAAGAAGGGCTGGCAACAGAGATTGGATAAGAGATGCTACATGATCGAGGCACGAGTACCACTAGCCTAGTGGGACTACATGGTGGATGTCACCAATGCAGGGATGGCACCTACATATAGAGACCATATCCTGACTCACCTATATCCTAGATTTATAGATCTCATGGGCATGGGCCAGAGAGGACAATAGGTAGTGCAGCCTACACAGTAAGAGCAGCGACAAGAACAATAGCAACCTGCACAGCAGTAGCTTTCCCAACAATAGAGAGTACCACAGTAGCAGTAGCAGAGGGTCTTGAGGCTGAGGAGTGGGCAGACTCCCATCCCTCCTAGGATGATGGGTTCATATGCAGGTGCTGGTAGTAGTGAGACCCAATAGAGGTCCATGAGATAGAGGACAGGTGATACCTCTCAGTAGCCACCTCCTGACAAGGGGGCATAGGGCGAGGATACTGACATGTAGGACACACCTATGGGAGGATAGGTACCATAGCTATAGGAGATTCTCAGGAAGAGCCGAGAGAGGATTAGGTAGGTATATCAAGAGCGGGATGACTATCACACCTAGGTCATTGTCCAGGAGACCTATGTATTAGAGAGAGACCGTGAGATCAGAGGGCTCTAGAAGTTACTGGCCAGAGCACAGTAGGAGGTGAGATATGAGGCTACTCAGTCAGCCTACTATTATGTAGCATACATGGGAGTAGTGCCAGATTTGGTAGAGCAGGTGCCACCATTTTTAGAGTATGTTGGGGCATGGGTAGCACCTTAGGGACCTCCATAGGCACCACCGTAGGGTCCTCCTCCATAGGGTCCACCTCCACATGGACCACCATAGAGACCAATGCCTCCACCTCCACCTCCTCCATGTGGTGATGGGAAGAGCTAGACACATCTGGATATATTGTAGCCCATTTTTGATACTGTGCTTAAGTAGCATCATTTTGTACATTGGCATTGATTGACTGAGATATATATGAGATTTCCATTTTGATATCATTGTACTTGTGTATATATTTCTTCTATGTTGATGTTTATGAGATGTTTCCTATATGATTAGATGCATGCATAGATAGATATGAGATGCACATGATGTTTTATGAATATGAAAATGAATATGCACATGTTTTTATTTTATATGTATATGCAATGTGAAATGCAATGATAGATGGTAGATAAATGAATGTAATGTATGATTTTATTTATACTTATAATGGATGCACATGCAAATGAATATGTAGATGTAGAATGTATGTAAATGTAATTTATGGATGTAAATGGAAATACAATAAAAATGCAATGTATATGATACTAATCATCTCATGCAGGATGTAGCAATACATGACAAGTACTAACCAAAAGAATGTTTCAAAGATTGAGAGCAAGGACCAGATGCTTGTGTAGCCAAGATGAACCCAGAACAAAAGATGAGAACCTTTGATGAATGAATCCTAAAGAAGAAAATAAAGAGAGCACCAAAACATTGTCTCAATGCAAGCCTAGAATGAAAATGCAAGCCTAAGCTAGATGAAAACCCTAGGACTTGGTTGTTAGACTCATTTATTATCATCATAGAGTTTTTAGTAATGGACATTCATAGGATGTCATAAAACCCTCAGTGACATTGAAATCATGAGAATATGAATATGACATTAGTCTTTGATTTTTTAGAATGAGGTGTAAGCATTAAGGCACAAGAAGTCAGAATGACCTGAACACCTATTCCTTTTGATTTAGCAAGTTAACATAAGCATTAAAGCATGGTTGCTAGAATGACCTGAATGTTGCTTGCATATAGACATGATAGACATGCATGAGTTTCTCCTTTTTTTAGGTGAATGATAATCATATCAAGGTGCTCATAGTGACCCTTATGTTCACTTCACAAGATGCGTGTTTGCAATTCCAATTGTAGCAGAAAGAAGTCACTCAAACAAACAAGGAAAAGAACCAACCTCATCAAGGTTTCCACATAAAAGGAGTTGAGGTACACATGGCCATCCAACATGCGATGAAGGATCTCATAGTGGACACCCCTCTTATATGGATCCTTTGGATCATTGGAACTAAACCAGCAAACAAAAAGCAAAGGAAAGACCATGCCCCTAGTCTTTGCTTCTCTCAGTCAAGAAAGATGTCTTAGAGCTTCTTGAGGAGGAATGATAAAGTAAAAAGACAAACACACAAAAGAAAAGCTTAGCACGCTTTAGAGAGCTATAAAGTCAGTTGTAGTGTTCAATTTTAGTTTAAGCAGATTGAAGTTGGATCAAAAATATACAACGTGAGAAGTCCCAACAGGATGACATAGTAGGAAGACACAGTGAGGACCACTGGTGAGTATCACAAAAGACAAAGTCTCAAGGAGATATTAGAGTACTAACAAAGTATCAGTAGGAAAACATAGTGAGAACCACTAGTGACTGGTATGATAGATCCTCAAGAAGAGAGATCTAAGAGCGAACAAAAAATCAGCAGGTAGACACAGTGAGAACCACTGGTGACTGATGTAGGAGGGACCCTCAAGAAGAGAGATCCAAGTGATCGATAGGTATCAGTAGGTGGGCACAGTGAGAACCACTGGTGACCGATACACAAGAGATCTTCAAGGAGAGAAATCTCAAAAGTAGCTAAGCATCAGTAGGTTGACACAGTGAGAACCATTGGTGACTGATGCAAGAAAATCTTTGAAAATGATAGGACAATGCCCCCAAGACCGAGAAGGTGCCCCCAAGTGTGACCAATTTCAATCCATGAAGAGTCGAGCAAAGTCTTGAAGATAACTGAGAGAAAATGCATGAGCTAGAAAACTAAAGCAGGAAATGAATTAAAGCAGGAAACATGAAAGAAAACTAAAGTACGAAAGTAAGAGCCAAGCAGTGCTGCAATAGGTATAGCATTAGGGAACAAGAGACGCATGTTTACCAGATTTTCACCATCTTGGCTGAGATTCTATTTTTGCTACCATGATGCCTGTTTTCCAGGTATTCATCAATGACACATTTTTTTCTTTTTCAATTTTTTTGTACTTTTCTCTTTTTTGATTTTTTTTGTATTTTTGAATTTTCACTTTTTTTATTTTTTCAATTTTTCATTTTTTTAATTTTTTCAATTTTTCAATTTTTATTATTATTATCAAGGTGCCTATTTACCAGGTTTTCACCAAGATAATAGATACATCAAAGCACTTGTTTACCAAGTTTTCACTAAGATGATCATTTTTTCAAGACATTTTATGTAATTTTTTATGATTTTTGATAGTATACCAATTTTTTGGATTTTTTCAGGATCAATAAGTATGTACATGAGCAAATAGAGAATATCTCAGCTGTAGAATCTTTTCAAGTGCAAAGCATTGATCATCTCTTTGAGATGTTCTCCTTTAGTAGTAGATAGTTGGTAAGCACCAGACCCAAATGCTGCAATGATAATGTACGGACCAAGCCAGTTTGGTTTGAACTTTCCTTTCTGTATTCGCTACTGTTGATTCTTGGGGTTCTCTTGCAGGACGAGATCACCAACTTGGAATTCCCTTGGTCTAACTTTCTTATTGTAGCTCTTAGACATTCTTTTCTGGTATACTCTTAGATGATTGAATGCCACTTGATGACATTCATCCAGTAACTCTAGCTCTTGTAGCTGAGATATTCTAATGTCTTAATTAGTAACGAGGTTCTTCAGAGAGACTCTCAATGTATGAATCTCAACCTCAATAGGCAACACAAAATCCATGCCATAGACTAAGGAAAAGGGTGTAGCCCCTATTGGATTTTAAATGCTTGTTCTATAGGCCCATAAATTTGGATTAATCTGGAGGTGCCAATCTCTACTAGATTTGTGAACTGTTCTGTATAGGGTCTTGAGAATTGTCTTGTTAGAAGCTTCTGCCTGTCCATTACCCTGGGGATAATAGATCGAGGACCAATGCTAGATGATTTTGAACTTAGTACATAATTCCTTGAAATCTTTGTTCTTGAACTGCCCCCCATTATCAGTGATTATTGAGGAAGGTACACCATATCTACAGGTGATGTAATTTAGTATGAACCTTGCTACAGACTTGCCACCAGCTATGGAAAGAGGCATTTCCTTGAACCATTTGGTAAAATAATCTATAGCTATGATAATGAACTTGTGTCCTCTTGAGGAAGAAGGATGTATCTGACCCACCAAGTCAAAGGCCCATTGCTAAAATGGCTAGAAACTAATAAATGGAATGAGCTCCTTGGCAGGAGCGTGAATAAGATTTCCATGTAATTGGAACTACTTGCAAGATTTAGCATATTGTATAGCATCATTTTCCATTTATAGCAAGTAGTAACTAGCTCTAATAAGTTTATGAACTAATGTCAGACCACTTGAATGAGAACCACATATGCCTTCATGCACCTCAGCTAACACACGTTTGGACTTATCGGGCTTTAGACACCTAAGGAGAGTACCATCAAGACCTTGTCTGTACAAGTCATTAGCTACTATGACATATCGTGAAGCACTGTGGATTAGGTGGCATTTTTCATTCCGGGTATAAGTTTCTGGAATAATTTGGTCTTGGAGATAAGAGTAAATATGATGGTAGTGAGATGAATCATGTCTAATGACTGAATAAATAATCTTAGAGTTAGGGGTATTGTAGGCTGTGTAGCATAATGTCTCCACTAGGAATTCATGTCTAAAGTCATTTTCTGGCATTTGTAGCATGGAGGCAAGAGTTTCCATGGCATCAACTTCTTTATTATCTGCTCTTGGAATCTGCTAGAAAGAAATGTGTGTAAAGTACTATTTGAGATCATCAACCATTCATTTATAAGGTACCAGCTTTTCATCCTTTGTTTCATGTGTCATTGACTTGATTGATAACCAATTATGAGTCCCCAAAGACCTTAAGTTCATCCACACGCCATTCTATGGCTATCTTCATACCATTGATTAGAGATTTATATTCAATGATGTTATTTGTGCAAGGGAACAACATCTTATATGCCTTTGGTAAAGAGTATCTCTGTGGTGTGACAAACATTATTCTAGCACTTGACCCCTACTGGGTAAATGAGCCATCAAAGAACATATTCCATGTTTGATGTATAAGAAGCATTATAGATTCATCTGGAAATTCAATTTTTAATGGTTGATGATCCTTGAGAGGAGCTTCTACCAGTTGATCTGCAATAGCTTGTCCTTTAATAGCTTTTCACTCTACATACTCAATGTCAAACTCACTGAGTATCATGACCCATTTCACCAGTTTGCCTGTGAGAGAAACTTTACTGAGTAAGTACTTTAATGGATCAATTTTAGCAATAAGTCTTGTAGTGTGAGCAAGCATATAGTGCCATAATTTCTGTGAATCAAACACCACTACTAGGCAAGCCTTTTCAATGACTGAATAGTTCATCTCATAAGAGACTAGAGTTCTGCTGATGTAATAAATGGCTCTTTCCTTGTTATTTTGGTCTTCTTGAGCCAATAGAACACCTAGAGATGTGTTTGTAGCTAAAATATAAAGGATTAATGGCTTCCCATGAATAGGAGGCATCAAGATTGGTGGGTTTGCAAGGCATTGTTTGATTTGAGTGAGCCCTTTGTCACATTCTTCGTTCCATTCATAAGTCACACCTTTATGTAGAGTTTTGGTGAATGGCTATGAATTATCGGCCAGTTGTGAAATCAATCGCCGAATAGATTGTAGTCTACCTTGAAGTCCTCTTATCTGACTGATGTTCTTTGGTGGAGGCATCTCCATGATAGCTTGGAATTTCTTGGGATCCACCTCTATGCCTTTAGCAGATATGATATAACCCAACAGCTTGCCAGAAGTGACACTAAATGCACACTTTTTTGGATTGAGTCTCAAACTGAATTGTTCCATCCGATCTAGTATGGGACCTAGATCTTCAAGATGTGTTTTCTGCTGCATGCTTTTAGCCAAAGTGTCATCTACATAGTCTTCCATTATTTTGTGCATCATGTCATGAAAAATAGTGGTGACAACTCTTTGATATGCACAACTCTGGCATTTTTTAGTCCGAAGGGCATGACATTCCAAAAGAATGTTCCCCAAGCACATGTGAAGGTTGTCTTTTCTTGGTCTTCTAGTGCAATTTTTATTTGATTATAACCAGAAAAGCCATCCATTGGAGAGTACATTTGGTAGCCAACTATCATGTCCACTATCATGTCAATATTAGGCAATGGGAAATCATCTTTAGGACATGCTTTATTCAGGTCTCTAAAGTCTGTGCACACATATAGATTTATCATGTTTTGTAACTGGAACAATATTAGAGATCCACTCCACACAGTCAATAGCTCTGATGAAACCAGCTTTGAGAAGTTTTTCTAACTCTGCTTTGACTAAAAGTGCTACATGTAGGTGCATCTTTTGAAGCTTTTATTTGATAGGCTTGACACTTGGTGCAATAGACAGATGATGCATGATTAGATTGGGATCCAATCCAGGCATATCAGAGTAAGTCCATGCAAAATTAATTTTCTTGCTTCGAAAGAATTTGGTGAACTCTTCTTTTTCCTCTACAGATAGTGACTGTGCTACATGAATAATCTAAGGTGCACCATCCATACCCAAATTCATTGGTTGGGTCAGCTCAATCAACACTGATGATCTCTCTTTAAAATGACTAGGAAGTGTATCAAGTATCTCATCCTTGGATGCCTTAGAGAGGTTTTCACCCTCAGATACGTCTTTTATTTTTACTTTTTTTGGCTCTGACACTGCCACAATGTGGTTTTCACCATCAGAGCATCTATTCTTTTTTCTCTTAATTTTATGAATAAGATACTTCATATCAGCTTTGGTCATGTTGATACTATCTTCACTAGTGGAGAACATTACAGTTTTGACAATGTTAAGATAACAGGAAAGAGTGTAGTCATTCTAGAACATAAGGACTTTGCTAGCTAGAGAGGGAGAGTTCCAGTTGATAACTTTGGGATGGCGGAGTGAAAGAGTAGTGGTAGGTTCAAGTGTGTTCATAGTATAGCCATCAAAAGCATCGATGAGTAAGTCAAGACCTAGAGCGATCTCATCCAAAGGTGTGTTCAATTCTTCTTGAGTCCTCACAACGGAAGTAGAGGGAATGTCAGTGTTAGTAAATTCACACTCGGTCGACCTAACACTAGACCCTTCACCTACTTTGAGAAGTTTTTCATACACATGAACAACATCTATATCTTTATCAAAAGTAGCATCGGATAGAGATTCAAACTCATATTCATGTGAGTTAGCGATGCTTGATATGGGAATTCAATCAACACTAGCTATACCATCTGACTCATCTTCATCTCTTGTAGTATTAATGGTTTGCTGAAGTTGATCTTGTTCAAACTGCTCTTAGAAATGTGGTGGTATGTACCGTTCATCTTGAAAATTGGGATAAAGCATTTGTATTTCTCTCCATTGGTCATATGTGAGTCAATGCACTGAAGCGGTGTCATCAAAATCACTATTAGTCTCTACCAAGTGGAGATGTATAATAGGTTCATCTGGTTCTTCAAAGAATGTAGCAAGATTCTGAGGAATAGGATATGGATAAGTATCTTCATTAGAATTGTTCTCTGATTTATCAACTATGGTAATGTCCTCAAATTCTGGCTAGAATTCTGGTTCTGGTTCTAGCTCTGGTACAAACTTGTTAATGCCTAGATGAAATGGGATTTTCTTGAAGCCTAAACCTGAGGTGTCCTTGGTACAATGACCTGTGGCTTCAATTGGTTTAAGCAAACCATTGTCATTCACCCCTATGGGTCCACTCACTTTATAACCAAAGCGCTTCATGATTTTGAAGGCTTCACTATATGGTTCTTGTTCTAAGTCACAAGCAGGAGTGATCTGTTCAGATGTTTCTTTCCCTTTGTAAAGCCAAGTTGTAATAGCTTTTTCCTCATCTTCATCCTCTAACGGTGTTGTGGCCCTGACAAAGGCACCATCATAGATTACTTGGGGAGAACAAGTAGAAGGTTTGTTGTTCTCAGAGGGTCTCCCATAGGAACGCAGAGACAGAGGTAAAGCCACTAATGATACCGGTTCAATTTGATACCCTCCCATGCCTATATCCTTAAGTTTCAAAGTCTATTCCATTTCCCTGATCTTGGCATCATAGAATTCAGTGGACTCTCTATTAGTTGGGACAAGACTATCTGCAGATTGTGCAAGTGTGTTTCAAGAATAATTGGTATTGACAGGAACTGTCACTTCTGCACCATGGAACAAGAACTTGATACATTGATGATATGTAGATGAAACTGCCTGCATTTCATGGATCCATGGTCTACCCAACAATATATTATATGCCAGAGGAATATCTAGAACTTGGCAAATGACATCTCTTTCAACAGGCCCAACTTGGATTGGCAGCACAACCAGACCTTTGGATTTGCATTCTTCTTCATCATATGCCTTAATGGTAATTTTCTTATGGACATCTATGCAATCTTCATCATAGCCTAGTTGGGTGAGAAACTTAGTAGAGAAAATATTGAGGCTAGCACCATTGTCAATGAGGACGTGACGAACATGCTTTCGACCTATCCTAACTTATATATGGAAAGGAGCATTGTGCAGATGGCTCAACAAGTGGTCATCTTATTCAAAAAAGGACAAATAGTGGGGTGAGGTTAGGTGACACACCATGGATTGAAACCGATCAAGATCAAAATCTTTTGGGACATTCACCTTGATGAGGGCTTTATCCAGAATCTCCCTATGAGTAGGTGAGATCTTCAACAGCTCAAAGATGGTGATTTGAGTGTTGGTATGTTGCAACTGATCTAGAATGCTATGATTAGCCATGCTAGGTGTAGGAACTAATTTTGAGTTCTTGTTGGTAGGACCAACAATAATTTTATCCGCAAGTTGCTTCAGAGCGGACGTAGAAGGGTCAGGACCCTTAATGGTTATTTTTGCACAAGAGAGAGTAACAATGTTTGCACAATCTTGAGGTGATTCAAGTTTGGAAGAATGAGACCTGGGGCCTTGCAAGACAAATGGAGTCTTAGCCTTAGGAGCACCTTCGCTCCCCTTAATATTAATCACATCGCAATACTCAACCTCAATAGGTTCAATCATACCAATGACATTTTCATCAGTAGTGTATGTGTAATTGACCTTAGCATTGGTGATCTTAGTCTTGGAAGTTTCACCTTTCTCATGAGGAGGCAAGGGATCTTTAAATGCTTGATGATCCAAATTCTTGTTATGGCTGTCCACAACAATGTCACCATTGTCAATCAAATATTGGACTTTATGGCATAGCTGGAGATAAGTAGAAGTCTTATGACCCTTATTTTGGTGATAATCATAGTATGCATTGTCATTCCACCAATGAGGTTGCAGTTGTAGATCATAGAGATGCTTTTCTAAAGGAGCGAGTATCTAGTTTTGCACAAGAGTTTTATAAACCACATCAAGTGGTTCTCCTAAGGATGTGAACTCACACTTGGGTTGGGATGCCCAAGGTTTATTTTTAGCAAATTTCAAAGGCTGTTGAGTCTCTGTTTCAACCTTTTCCATAGCCTTGACCACCTGTATGCTAGAGGAAAGATTGAAAATAGACTTCACAAGCTTTGGGGTCACATTTTCAACCACTCCATCATTTACAATGTCTCTATTCTTGTTGACAAACTTCCCTTTATCTTTGTTGGAGGAGGAAGACCCTTGTTTGTTATCCTTTTGCAAAGTGAACTCTCCTTTCTTGATCATAAATGCCTCTATGCGCACAACTTTCTTAATCATGCTGTCAAAGGTTAGGGGACCTTGTAATTGTACTTGATATCCAAAATCTGGGACAAGATTGTCCAAAAAGATGTCGAGTTTTTCAGACTCATGCAGTTTGTGAGGATATTTTGTACAGAGTTGTCTCCATCTTTGGAGAAATGCCAAGAAAGGCTCCCCTTGTCACTATTTTAGGTTGCAAAGGTCTTGAATATTAACTAGGTGCTAAATGTTGTGTGAGTAATGCTAGATAAATAGATTAGCGATCTCGTCAAAATATTTGATTCCAGTGGGTAATCGAGAAAACCACTCCATAGATGACCCACCCAAATTGTGAGGAAAGAGGTGCATAAGATACATCTGATCATGCATAAATTCCATGGATAAAGCACCAAAATCCCTCAAGTGATCTTGGGGATTGGTAGTACCCAAGTATTTTTCATATTTAGGCAGCTCTACACCTTTGGGAAAAGGTGGCATGTGAAGACTCTTATCAAATGGGAAAGGACAGATGCTTTCCATTGTGAATTGTTGCATTGGTTTATCCTTATCCCTTGCAAGTTGGCTAATTTGGTCTTGCATGTCTTGAATCATCTTTTGCAACTTTGCGATCTCAGTCTCTTCTTCTTTGGCCACAAGCATTTTGACTTGGTAGTCTCGGGGTAATTTGGCCCCTTGTTTGGCTAGTTGTAGAAAATATTTCACCTTCTCCTCTAGAAGGAGGATCTCCATCATCTTAATAAGACCCTTGTTGGCTTTCACCACATCTATGTCATTTTGGGTTATTACCTCATCTCTGTTACCAAGAATCTCATAAATGCTTGGGACTTGATCTTATTGCTGATCATCTTGGTCTTGGTCATGTGGAGGAGGGTGATAGTGATATGGCTGTCAATCACGTTGAGATTTGTTTCGGGATTGATCATTTTGAGATTGATTTTGGTCATATGGTGGCGGGTGATAGTGATATGGCTGTCGATCGCCTTGAGGTTTTTTTTGAGATTGGTCCTGATTTTGATCATTTTGGGATCGATCATAGCATTGATCATTTCAAGAGTGATCAGGATGCTGGTTGTTTTGAGATTGCTCATGAGTTTGGCTGTATTTTCCCAGTTGGAAATCGAATGGATCTCCCATCTTGTAGGATTGGGCAGTGAATGTAGACTTAGTAAAATGATATGAACGATGTCGAAAGGGAAAGGCTAAGGTAACCTTTAGCACTTTAATAGGATCAAGAGGGTCGATAGGTTCAAATGAGTCGATATTGTCAGCAGGGTTGATAGGTTCAATAATAGGACTAGTCCGAGGAAGTGGCCTTCCAAGGTTATGAAACAATGAGTTGTTTTGGAAGAATGAGTTGTCCTATTCTTGAAATTATAAGTCAGGTTGCACTTGAAAAAACTAATTATAACACTCTTGGAACATTAGAGGTGATGATTGTGATGGGCTGTCTTTCAAAGTACTCAATGAAGAAGAGCTTGTGGATCCATCACATCACTCCGATTGCACGACAGGTTTAGGATGACCTATTTCCTAATTATGAGGTTTACCCCTACCTTGTCCAGTACCACAAATGGGGAAAGTATCACCACTTCTATTCGTAATAGTCATAGACAAAAATTTAACGAGAGAGGATGTGGGATTATGCTAGAATTCTATCTCTAGGAATGGTGAAAAGGAGATAAAGGCTAGAACAGTCAAGATGTGAGATGCACCTAACATGAATCATCAAGAGAATGGCTAGAACATTTGAGATGTGACTATCATGTCGCAAGGTACAAGAGCACAAAAAGATGAGACAAATAACAGGGAGACAAAATGAGTTTAAGCGGTAAGTGTTCGGTTCACAGCTTGAGACACTTAGTTTCCGATAGTGGACGACAGGAAAATAGGCAAACAAACCTCAGAAAAAATAAGATTAGGCAAAAAGTTCACCAGTCAACAGGAAATAACTCACTATTTTGAAAACTAGGGTACAGGTTCGCATGAGAAAGTGCTGGGCTGTGTGAGAAAATGTCAAACTTCATGTGAGAGAATGAAGTCTCACGCGAGGAAGTGCTCTAGAAAGTGAAATTTCAAGTGGGAAAGAACCAAAGTTTGACAGTTTGACATAGTTTTCGAGGTAAAAAGTAAAGTTTAGAGACATAGCCTAAACTATTGTCTAATAGAATTTCCAATTTTTGAATGATTTGAAGGACAGTTTGAATCAGCAATCTCAGTTTGAATGTTGCAAGAAATCGTTTACAAGCATGAAGTTTTAGATCAAGCAGTAGTGACGCAAGAAGTAGTTGCAAATAGTTCAACCAAGGACAAAGCAACTTGGTAGAATCATGGGAGTCTTTGTTTAATCATGATAGATATTTTAAGATTTGATAACAAACACATAGTTATCCCTACAAAAAAAGTGGTAGAGAAGACAAAATCCGTGCCTCACAGCTTACGTGCATGCGTTCACTTCACACAGTTGTGTCACCCCCTAGAGGGTGCCCATATTTTTGGTGTTTCCAAGGACTCAATAGTATATATTAAAAGGTTACCCTTGAAGTAGGGGCCAGTGTCATATACCACCTTCAAACATCTAGGTGCATGCCTATGGTGAGAATCTATGGGAGAGATTCTTCCCCCTCCCTGCGCAAAGATTATGTCTCCTTTCGGAGGTGATCCAGGTAGGCAAATAACTAAGAAATTTTTTAGTGGGATTTTGTTCATACTAACCTTTGGTGCCCCCGATACAGGGCTAGGGCCTCACAGCCACACCAACACCCGAAAGTCATACACCCCCACAAGCAGGGCTAGGAGCGGCGCCGCTCAATACAATAGACAGAGATTTCTCAAGATGATAGTCAAAATCAAGAGAAAGAAGCTAACATGGCTTTGGAGTCTTTAGAATCAACAAAACATTCTTTATTATAGTGAGGTGGAATCACCGACAATAGGTGTGTACTCACTTGGGTTGTTCCTGAAGGTTCAACTTTCGACAAGCCCTCTAAAGGTGACACAACTTGGCTTGGATTCAAGGGTTGGATTTTTTGATTCTCTCAAAGAGAGAAGAGCATAATTATCTACCTCTTCACCTTTCCCAAACATGAAAGACATATTCATCATCGAGCTAGTTCCTCCTTAACCAATCCACAAGATTTTGGGTTTCTGGTTCTCTGAAAGAGAGAAGAGCATAATCCCCTAACAAGTAGACGTGCCAAAGATTCACTACCTTTCCTTGCTTCCCCAAGTATCTATCATGCTATCAATATTTGGGTCTCAGGCTCATTCATGGGCATCACTTCCATGTAATGAAGAGCTTATTACCCTAGCTCACTATCAAGACCCTTAAGAAATCTTCACAAGGCCCTAGTTATACTATGTGATGAAAGCAATAAACATGAAAAGTGTTTTTGAATATCTTTGAAAATTATCTTGCAAGAAAACGCTTAGCAAGTTTTGTCTTCATCACATGCCCTACTAACCACTATTATATTGTTAGAAAAATAGAGATATAAAATCACGGCAAATAGTAAATGTTAGAAATCTGCAATAGGAAGACACAAAAACTAAAAGTTCTTAAAAAATGATGGCCAGTCTTGTGTGGGGAAGTACACCTCTGCGCATGATAAAGTACTATGCTACACATGAGAAAGTGCTAGTGGTAGAAAATCTTTGCATGAGGAAGTACCTAGAAAGCAAATCTTCATGCGGCACGGTCAGAAAGCTCATGTGAGATTTCGTACATAGTGATGTATAGACGTATGATAGAGTTTGAAATTCTTGTCAAAATTTTTTTGAGAGTGAGGCCAGAAATCAATTTTCTACCCCACGGTGGGCGCCAAAATGTTTATAGCTAAACATGGACCTCTAATCTAGCCATAGACACAACATATTCATTGCTCACAAAGTGAATTATGAAAATGAGTATGAATTACCCAATTCACAAATTCATAGTGAATCGACCTGTTGCCTCCTAATTAGTTGGGGTGTTTGAATTACTCCCAGATTGGAGAGCCAACAACCATAGACCAAGCTAAGATAGAGGATTTAAAATGCTTGAAAATGATTGAAAATTGCAATGAATTAAACTAAAGATGATTGTGCAAATTAAACTAAGAACTTGAAAGAAATATGAGAATGTAGATTTTAATCTAAAGAGCTTGAAAGAAATGGAGAATTAAGCTATTAAACAAGTAAGAAAACTATATTAGAATGAGAATGCAATATTATACTAAAAATGAGAATTATACTTATTATGCAATGAAAATCTTAAAAGCATGAGAGAATTGAGACACAAATTGACTATAGTTTTAATACTCTAAAACTTGCCTCCTCAAAATGAAGAAAAGGAGCTCATAATATAGAAAAGCCGGGAGAGAGGATGAAGAGTTTCTTGAAAAGAAATGGCCGACTCTTCATTTCCATGGAGGAAGGTGAGACAAATATGAAAGAATTATTTAATTAAATGAATGAATATTGCCACATGGGTGGCTTTTTGAGTAATTTTGAATTAATAAATCCAAATAAAGATGTCCATTCAAATAACCAAATATTATTTAATTCCATGATGCGTATTAGCTAAAGGGGGTGGAATTAATTTAATTTAAAAGCACTAGGACTTTAGAATTAAATTAATTAACCATAAGGATTATTTAGCCAATAAAGTCAAATATTTAGGAATTAAATATAGTGTATGATTAATGCAAATTTAGGGTTTTTTGCATTTGACACCAAGTCAAATAAAGTCAATTAGGAGATAGAATTGCCTAGTACAATAGGGCTTCGATGATGTAGAAATTCAAAGGAATGCACCAAAATCGATTAGAATTGTAAGGTGCCAATTTTGGGGTATTACAATTCTAAAATATTTTCATCTTTTATAGATGTTTGTCCTTGAGAGTCGAGACTTCTCATAGGTTCTTTTCTTCTAGCATTTCTTATTCTCCTTCTTGTGAATATGTTTGAGGTACTATAGATTCTTTATGGTCAAAGAGATGAGTAAGATATTGTGGTATATATCTCTCCTTGATAAGATGGATTCTCCATTTGAACATGTAATAGTCTCTCAAAGGTGAATGGTTCAACCCTTGTTTCTTAATCTTCCTCTCAGTCTTCTCCATGATCAAATGTGGGACCATCCTAGATAAGGAATTTGATCTTTGTTCACCATATCCAAGCCCTATTTTATCTTTGGAATTTTGGAACTCCACGTGTATAGTTTCAATGAGTCCCTTGTCATTTGTTCCAATAGGTCCTTTTCATTTGCATCCCATTTGTTTCATGATTTTATATCCTTTTCCATATTTTATTGGTGATATCTCAACATGTTTAACATCTTCATTTTGTTTGTCTTCTTTGTATAACCATTGGAAGACAACTTTTTCTTCATTTTCCTCTAATAGAGATACCTTGGATTTTACCATATTATTTCATTCAAGGATTGTTAATTCTTTAGCATTGGATGGTGTGAAGGTTGATGATGGTCTTCTATGAGATCTAAGAGATAAAGATAAATCTATCATAGATATAAATGAGTCAAGTTTATACTCCCCCATTCCTGTGTCTTGGATTTTCAATTTCTTATCCACATCCTTTATGATAGTTGTTTGTGAACTTTTACATTCTTGGTCTCTTGATTATTATTTTTTGTGGGGTACCATGCTATCATTTTTTTTTACCATATTACTAGAGCAGTTGATAGCCGCCATGATTGTAACTTCTATAGCATTATGTATAATTTTATGCATTGATAGTATGTTGAGGAAACTAATTTCATGTCATGAATCCATGGTCTTCATAGAAATATATTATATGCTATTGGAAAGTCAAGGACTTGGAAAATCACATCTCTTTCTATCGACCCAACTCTAATTGGTAGAACAAATATCCATTTAGAGGATCTTTCTTCTTCATAATAAGCCTTGATCATGATTTTTCTCCTTGGGTCTATTGCATGTTCTGAGAACCCCAATGCTTTGACAAGATTAAATGTACATATATTAAAACTAACACCTCCATCTATCAATATGTGTTTGACTTGATGTTTATGGATTAGGATCTCAATGTGAAAAGGTTGGTTATGTGGGTGATTCAAAGATTTATCATCCTCCGAGAAGGATAGGTAGTGTGGTGAAGTCAAATAGTTTACCATTTCTTAGAATCGATCCATGTATAAATCTTTTGGAATGTTAGTTGCAAGTAGGATTTGTTCAATAATCCCCCTATGCTCAGGAGATATTTTTAGTAGTTTAAAGATTGATTTTTGGGTGTAAGTTCTTTGTAACTGATCCACCAAGTTGTAGGATGATGACGTTGATAATCCTAATTGTTTTGAGAGTTTTGATGTTGATATTGATGGTTGTTTTGATGTTTAACTCACTCCTTTGATTGTGATCTTGGCTTGACTTCTCATTATCACATTGGATGATTCAATTTCTTTCTTGGCACCTTTGATAGTAACCACATTGATAACTTTTTCATTTGATTGTGTGTCATTTTTTTTTGCATCCCATTCAACTTCTTCATCAAATATGGGGTTATTATAGAGAATGAGATCTTGTATTATGTGCTTTAGCTTCATACATTCATTGGTCTTGTGTCCTTTATTCCTATGAAATTCATAGTAATGATTATCATTGAACACCATCTTAGTTTGATTTGTGGCTCCCATGGTCATGACTTTGGTAGCCTTCAAGGAAAGAATCTCATTATATATGTTTGCATAAAAAATCCATACTAAAGGGGAAAAATTATCTGATATGATATTGTGGATCACCATTTCCATTATACTTGTTGTATTTTGGGATTTCCACTTTAGGAGGAAATGGTGGTATATGCAAACCTTTGTCAAAGGAAAAGGGATAAATTGTGTCAAGTGAATATTGGTTGTAGGGTGTATCCTTTCTTTCTTTCAAACCCTTGATTTTAGTTTGTAGTGCCATTAGTTGTTTAGCAAGAATGGAAATAAGTATTTCAATTTACCTTGTTTTCAATTGATCTACATCAAATTCTTTTGGAAGTTTAACCCCCATAGATACAATGTACATGAAGTATCATTCTTTTTCAACATTAAGGGTCCTTTCCAACATCTTTTAGAATCTCTTTCTTTGTTGGCACTTTTAAAATTCCTCTTCGGTGGGGTCTTCATCACTATCCGAGACATCATGACATCTATGATTCTCTTCTTTTTATCAGTTTCCTTGGTTGTCCTAATTGTCATTTCCTTCATCCCAGTCATAATCATTTTGAGACATGGTTGCAGTAGTATAGTTTTCATAGACTATTTGGATTGGTGATTTTAGTTCTTGAAGTTTCTCCTCGATCTAAAGTGATGAGTCTAGGAGGATCTTCCAAATTTGAAATTTGAGGTTTGTTTTGATTGTGCAAAGTATAACCCACTGTCAACTGATTTAGTATCAAGTGATTGATTGTTTGAACAAGTGCTTGTTTGAGGATTGCTATATTTTGAATAAAAGATCAACTTGATGGAAGATCTGATGAGGATAGTTTTAGTTGTCTGGATGAGGGTTAGAATTCCATGATATGCAACTACTGAGAACTAGATTGATTGATTTAAGGATTCAAGATAAACAAGAAATTGAACAAGGATTGACTTGATGACAGTACTCTGTAACTGCACATTGTAACTACACTCTTAACCTTAGATTTGATAATTGGTTTTGACTTGATGACAGTACTCTATAATCTCATATTTTAGTAACTATAACAATTGGACCTGACAAAACATAAAAAAGGGTATCCAAATCAGTGATTAATTTTTTTGTAAAGTGTATGGAAGACCTCACTATCCCATATGTGACTAACATCATGTGATTTTTTAAACCTAGGATGTGACTCAAGACAACCAATGTACGACTCTTTATTTTTGTGTGACTCTAGATTTACCTTATGCGACTCCTCATGCAGGATGTGACTCAAAACAAGCCAAATATGACTCAAAATCCGGGGTGCGACTTTCCATGAGTATGAAATTTAGTTTTTTACTTTGTTTGAAGGGTAGGTTTGATTTTCTCAATTTGTCTGATCTTTCTTTATTAGGTAAATTTGTTCATTTTTCATACATATCAGGTATTTTTCTTTTAAAAGGATGCCAAACACATTTTACCCTATAGGAATTTGGCTTATATTGGAAACCTTTTCTCACAAGCCTAGGTACACACCTAATAGCTAATCAGAATATGATCATTGGTGAATACACAATGGATCACACATTGCCATATTAGATGAATCCAATCACTAATAGGGGTATGAAATGATGAGTGTCTTGGAAGGGTTACTATCTCTCTTACACAAAGATTACCAACCTTTTGAAGGTAAACCAAGAGGGATCTATCCTAGATTTTGTAGTAAGAGAATCCGTTTGAATATACCATCCATAGTTATGCAAGTATGATTGAGGCCTATACTCCTTTGAAGAAATGCACATGTCCTTCGAGACTTTAATCTCAAGGAGGTGTTTGGTTATAGTGGGTTGGAAGGGGTGGCTTTGCCTTGTTCCCACTTGAGTCATACCTGTGAGATTTTTTCCTCAACGGTAGGCTCTCTAAAGGATTAACATGAAAAGGAAATTAGATTGGCAACTTAGGAGTCTAGATTTTTTATTTTCCACTAGGGAAAATAGCATAATCTCCTATCCATGTTATTTTCTCCCAAACACATCAAGCAAGTTTTTTAATTTCCAAGATTCCTCTAAGTGAAAGCTTAAGTGCTTCTAGGTTTCTATTTTTTCATAAGGGAAAAGTGCATAATCCCCTCACACTCAAACATCCACTGCAAGTGAATCTACTAATTATCTATGTTCCTAATAAAACAAGATTAAGAATACAATATGTTTGCATGATTCTCTTCTTAGACAACTTGCATGAACCTCATTAGTAGTTTGAATCCTTTGTATTTTAATCTTTGACAAGTGTGTTCTTTGGAAAGTGTCCTACAGATAATTGTTAGGCTGTGTAATTAATGATCAAATAACAGAGAAATGTCAAATTGTTCATACTTAGTACTTTAAAATCAAATAAAACTTGAAAACTCTACTACTTTCCCTAATATGACTTTTTAAAATCTATATGCAACTTTCTACAATTTACTAAATGAGACTCTTTATAGGATGTGACTAAGGATTAACAAAGTATGACTCCTTATGATGCATATGACTAAGCATCAACTAAATGTGACATTTAACATATGTGACTATTTAAATCCCAGATGTGATTAGGGACTTACTGGATGCGAATCCTCATCCTGGGTGTGACTTTCTACATAATCAGATTCAGGAAAAAGTATGAAAAACTCACACTAAAATGTCAGAAAAATATGGGCTAGCCCCACGGTGGGCACCAAAAATGTGTGTGTCAAACTATTTTTATGCGATACCTACAATCACACACTATAATAAGTCATTAGCTTCATTAATTCATCATGAAATGCACTATTAAAGATATAAAATCAATAGAAATCAACTTATTACTCTCTAAATAGGATGAGTTTAATCTTAAAGAGTGATTGCTCTCGGATTCAATCCTGAACCATTGACTAAACCATCCTAAAATGAGAGATTCAATGAAAAATGCAAACTATTATGCCATTATGATGATCTGTGATAAGAATTCATGATGAAATCCATTATAATTAAGCTAAATGATTCAATTAAATATACAAAATTAAAACTATGAATGCAATTCTAGAGATTAATGAGCTCTCAAAATAATAGCATGTAAGTATGAATTCAATTAACTAGGTGAATTGAGCTTAGAGTGAGTTCATTTTATAGATTTGAGAAGTAAATAGATGGTTCAGATCCTTCCATGAAGAGTGATTAGGATCCTTTGATCCATGTGAGCATCTCTTGATTGGTGAGAATTAAGCCTTTTGTCTTTTAGTGTGGATGTGGAAATTAGGACATTTTGGGAAATTGAATTAATTAAATACTCTAGCCATAGGATTTAATGGGATTGATTTAATTAATTAAGTTGGGAGCATTAATTAATGATTGATCAATTTGAAGAGTCTTATAGGTTTTATTGCTTGATTTAGTGATTTTTGATGAATTATGGTAGCAGTTTGTTAAGAAATTAATTTGATTTTGGACAAATAGACCTCTTTGTTAGACTAGCCTATTTTTAGGTGATTACAAGAGAAATCTTATCTAAAAAGATATCTGCTTTACTTGTTTGTTTTGTTTGGTTATTTTATTTCATTAAGTATAAACCAATGCTTTGACTACATTTCATCACAAGTGCATGTCTCATCTCATAATTGGAAATATATGTTCATCTTGGATCCTTCAACATATTCAACATTCTTGTAGATTTTGATAACCAAAATACATACATTATTTATTGATCCTTATTTAGCATACAAAGTAACATATCAACCTTCAATTTCATTGTCTGAATTTTTTATGAACTTCTTGAAGCTTGCGACTGTTCAAGAACGCATCACAAAGTACATTGGGCCTAAGAGACATTATGATATAAATATCAATAAGATATATTGGTCCACTATTCTTTGCATTCACTCCAAAAGACACATCCACATTTCATAGAGTATTGAACTTTGAACCACCTTGAGACAATGTTTATGATTAAAAACTAATATATAAACACTCTTAAAAAACATTAAAAAGAATATTAATAAAAATTACATAGAAAACTATTCAAATAAACTTCTCAACCACCTTATTGCACTAAAAAATAGAGTTTATAGAGGACCCAAACACATTCCTCAATTGGTACATAGACATGATGAAGAAGAAAAATGAAATGAAGTTACAAGATTGAGGTACCACCTAGCCACCCAAAGTAAACAAAAACATAAACTATAAAGAAGCCCATACCCAACCTCAACCAACTAATAGAGGGAAAAAAAATAGATGTTTATCATGTCTACAAGAAGTAGAGAAGGAAAGAGAAGAAATTAGTGAAGCATCATAAGACATTGAAAGAAGGAAAGAGAAGAAAGTAGTGAAGAATCATAAGACATTGAAAGAGGAGCTTAAACATTGTTGGAAGTCCACACACTGAGACATTGTATCTTATTGCTGCCACCATTAACTGGTATTACTCTCTAGAGGAATGTACGAAAGACCTCACTATCCCAGATGTGACTAATGCCATGCGATTGTTTAAACCTAGGATGCAACCCAAGACAACCAATGTATGACTGTTTATTTTTGTGCAACTCTAGATTTACCTTATGTGACTCCTTGTGTAGGATGTGACTCAAAAAAAGCCAAATACAACTTGAAATCTGGGGTGTGACTTTCTGTGAGTATGTAATTTAGTTTTTCACTTTGTTTGAAGGGAACATTTGATTTTTCAGTTTGTCTGATGTCTTTATTAGGTGAATTTGTTCATTTTTCATACACGTCAGGTAATTTTATCTTAAAACGACGTCAAGCACATTCTACCCTATAGGAATTTGGTTTATATTGGAAACCATTTCTCACAAGATTTGGTACAAACCCAATAGCTAATCAGAATATGGTCATTGGTGAATATACAATGGATCACACAATGCCATATTAGCCGACTCTAAGCGCTAATGGGGGTATGAAGTGACGAGTGTCTTGGGAGAGTTACTATCTCTCTTGCACAAAGATTACCAACCTTTTGGAGGTAAACCAAGAGGTATCTATACTAGAGTTTATAGTAAGGGAATCCATTCAAAAACATCATCCATAGTTGCACAAGCATGATTGAAGCCTATACTCCTATGAAGTAATGCACCCATCCTCTAAGACTTTAACCTCAAGGTGGTATTTTATTATAGTGGGTTTTGTTGGTGTAATTAATTATTCCTAATTACACTTTACTTAATCTTACTTACGTTAATGCATTGCATAGTAGTTTGTGATTGAGACACCTAGGAGTGTGCACATCTATTAAGCACATGGTGTAGGAGAAATTCCACTTTTGGTGTGATAGTTGTCTTCACATACCTCATTGTGTGTGAGATCCACCTTTCATGCTCTTATCACATTATCATCCCAATCCAGTGCACATACTTTATTTCATATTGGAGGATGATCCACATTTGGTGGACATGTGATTACACCTAGCATAGGAGATAGCTTATCAGCTCCTTATCATTGTCTCTTATCTCCTTTCCTATATAAGGAGGCCTATTATGTAATCATTTCACTCATTGAACATTGAGCATTGAGCAATTCATTGGATCTATTCAATCCATCCTGGCATTCATATTTTCTCTCTTGTGCTTTTCTTAAATCTCTAGATCCTTGGTTCAATATTTGTTATTTGCAAATTCTTACATGGTATCAGAGCCATTGGAGCATTTTAGATCAGCCGATTTGAAGACAGCTTGATGCAAGCTTTGAAGGTCCAAGTCTTAGATTTGGCAACCAACATGTGATAGAAGCATCTTGGAGTAGATCTGACCTCACCATTGTGTCTGGGAGGCTGTTTCAGTTAAAATCGACTATAAATTCACCCATATTCAGTGAAAGTCAAATTTGAGGCAAATTTTTTTTGCAAATCGGACCGTACGGCCCGATCAACCTCTACGAAATTGTAGATCTTGTTGACTATTCCTGTCTGTTCCTGATTTCTACAACTTCCAGGGCTTCGTTTGGGCACATACGAAAACATTCTGAGGTGAATTTTTTTTTGAAAGTGCATGATTTTTCATCTACTTTCTAGATCTATAATCAGATTTGAGTGATTTTGGGTAGACATATCACTTTCAGCAATAGGCTATTTTGGGGCTATAATTGCACTTGGTTAATCCTTGGAATTTAGTTTTTTGATTTGATCAGTCATTTAAAGAAGTTATTAGTAGTTATCAATCATTATTTGGTTGCAATATGGATAATGCAAAGGTTAAAATCCTCACTCCATATAACTACCATGAATGGAAAGTTTCTTTAAGTGATCATTTGTTGAGTCTTGGATTGCTTAGAATGACTCTTGGGCAGGATCAAGAACCTCAAACAGGTGCTGTAGAAAGGCAAAAATGGTTTGATTGAAGGGATAAAGCACTTGGCTCTCTTAGATCATCCATCTCTCGCGACTTGCTCTTTCATATCGTATCTTGCACACATCCTCATGATGCTTGGATCACATTGGAAGGAATCTTTGGTAAACCTGATAGAATGAGAAAATTTAGATTAGAGAATGATCTCATAGGTCTCAATCCTAGGGATTTTGACAATATTCAAGATTTTTTCTCTAAGTTCAATACTATTAGATTGGAGCTTTCTTCATGTGGCATTGTTAAAGGGGATGAACAACTGATCTTTTCTATTCTTTCCAAGCTTGGTCCTGAATATTCTATCTTTGTTTCTACATTCTATGCTACTATGGATGCTCTTGGTAGTGCATACAAATTTCCCTCTCTTGATGAATTTGTAGCATAGCTCACAAGGGAACAAGCAAAGTTAGCACACATGGGTTAGTTGAAGCCTTCCACACATCAAGCATTGATTGCAAGTGAGTCTACATCAAAGGATTCTAATGGAAAAGGAAAGAAACACAATAAGGATCCTAAGCCTCATGAAATAGGTAATGAATCTTCTTCACCAAAAAGTACTGAATCCAAGTCCTCTTCAAGAGAGGAATCATCTAGAAGAAAGAGAGATAAATGTGCATATTGTCAAAAGTTAGGACATGATGAGCATAAGTGTTTTCAAAAGAAGATTGATGAGCTAACTCACATTATTCAAAAACACAACATTAAGTTGCCCTCATCAGTGTCTGCTCCTTCTACACATTTGGCAGCTTCTACATCTCCATCATCATCCAAAGATAAAGGTAAAGGACAAGCACTCATGGCTTCCACACATCCTGAGCAAGGTAAATGACTTCTTGATTCAGGTGCATCACATCATATGGCATCTTCTATGGATATGTTTTCTTCTATTGAGCCTTGTAATTCTCCTAATATTTTGATGGGTAACAACATATTCATGAGATTTTGTGGGAAAGGTTCTATTCCTATGGGAGAAGGGACATTTAGTGATGTTCTTTGTGTACCATCCTTGACCACTAATCTCCTTTCTATTTACCAAATTACACATGGGGCACAAGGTAAAATTGTTGAGTTCACTCCTGATTATGTCTACATTAGGGACATGGAGACTAGAGATGTCATAGCTATGGGAGTTGTTGATCATACATCCCGCTTGTATTCTTTTTCTACTTTTGTTGATAATGATGATGATATTCATGATGTACCCATCCCTTTGCCAAGGGATAATTATGAGGAGAACTTTGGGCACTTGAATCATTTTGTTGTTGAGACAAGTGTTGATCTTCCTACTCCTCCACCTCCTACTTCTTCAGACATGGGCTCTACTATTCAGCAGGATGTTCATAGTGTTTCAGATCTTGTAGAGTGTGATGACTACTTGGATGCATCTTCAGCATTTGTTGATTCTCATGATGCAGATTTGGAAGACATACATGAGGGGGTTTCTCTTTCCCTTGATGAAAGTTTCATCATAGATGGGGACACTTCTTCACCTTCTTTGGAGATTGGTGTACTTGATTCTTCTCCTTCTTCATTTGATTTGTCACATGAGGTGATAGATTCCTTGAGCTTGGAGATTCCTAATCAGTCTTCAGAAATTCCTTCATGGAGACCTACATCTTCTTCCTCATTCCATTTGCACAAGGATTGGCTTCTTCATCATTTGATGTATCTATTTCTTCCTAAGGGGAGACATGTTTCTTGTAAGCATTGGCTTCACTATTGTTTGTAGGTACTCTTCATCAACATGGGAGCTTCTACATTATGGGGGGGATATCATGTCTCCAACTATCCTTCTTATGGGGGGATACTTCTTTGTATATACATGATGTATGTAGTTCTTGGGGGGTCTTGAGCACTCCATCCATCCATGCATCTTGTTTTCTTCTGTCTTTTTGGCGGAGGGTTTTTCCCATGAGGTTTTCCCTCTTTCTCCCCTTTATGAGAGTTATGCATTTCATGTATTGCATCTTGCACATGGGTACCTAACATGGCCTACTTATCGGGACCCATCTTGCATTGTGAGTTTAAGTGCATTCCCCTAAGCTGCACTTAAGGAGGGGTGTTGGTGTAATTAATTATTCCTAATTACACTTTACTTAATCTTACTTAGGTTAATGCATTGCATAGTAGTTTGTGATTGAGACACCTAGGAGTGTGCACATCTATTAAGCACATGGTGTAGAAGAAATTCCACTTTTGGTGTGATAGTTGTCTTCACATACCTTGTTGTGTGTGAGATCCACCTTTCGTGCTCTTATCACATTATCATCCTAATCCAATGCACATACTTTATTGCATATTGGAGGATGATCCACATTTGGTGGACATGTGATTACACCTAGCATAGGAGATAGCTTATTAGCTCCTTATCATTGTCTCTTATCTCCTTTCCTATATAAGGAGGCCTATTATGTAATCATTTCACTCATTGAACATTGAGCATTGAGAAATTCATTGGATCTATTCAATCTTTCCTTGCATTCATATTTTCTCTCTTGTGCTTTTCTTAAATCTCTAGATCCTTGGTTCAATATTTGCTATTTGCAAATTCTTATAGGTTTGAAGGGGTGGGTTTTCCTTGTTCCTACTTGAGTCATACCTGTGAATTTTTTCCTCAATGGTAGGCTCTCTAAAGGATTAACATAAAAATGAAATTGGATTGGGAACTTAGGAGTCTAGATTTTTGATTTTCCACTAGGGAAAAGAGCATAATCTTTGATGCATGTTGTTTTCTCCCAAAAACATCAAGCAAGTTGTTTAATTACCAAGATTACTCTAAGTAAAAGCTTAAGTGCTTCTAGGTTTCTATTTTTCCATAAGGGAAAAGAGCATAATCATCTCACACTCAAACATCCACTGTAAGTGAATCTACTAATTATCTATGTTCCTAATAAAACAAGATTAAGAATACAAGATGTTTACATGATTCTCTTCTTAGACAACCTGCATGAACCTCATTAGTAGTTTGAATGCTTTGTATTTGAATCTTTGACAAGCATGTTCTCTGGAAAGCATCCTATAGAAAATTGTTAGGTTGTGTAATCAATGATCAAATAACAGAGAAATATCAAATCGTCAAAGTTAGTACTTCAAAATCCAATCAAACTTTGCAACTTTGCAACTTTCCCTTATATGACTTTTTAAAAATCAAATGCAACTTTCTACATGCAATTTACTAAATGTGTCTCTTTATAGGATTTGGCAAAGGATTAATAAAGTACAAATCCTTATGATGCATACAACTAAGCATAAACTAAATGTGACATTTACCATAGGTGACTATTTAAATCCAAGATGAGATTAAGGATTTACTAGATGCGAATCCTCATCCTGGGTGCAACTTTCTACATAATCAGACTTAGGAAAAAGTATGGAAAAATCATACTAAAATATCAAAAAAATATGGGCTAGCCCCGCAGTGGGCACCAAAAATGTGTGTGTCAAATTGTGTTTATGCAATACCTCCAACCACACACTACAATAAGTCATTAGCTCCATTAATTCATCATGAAATACACAATTAAAGACATAAAACCAATAGAAATCAACTTATTGCTCTCTAAATAGGATGAGTATGATATAAAAGAGTGATTTCTCTCAGATTTTGTTAGAATAACTGAGAGGGGGGTGAATCAGTTATCCAATGTCCCAATACAAAATGTATAATCCAAAAACAAATACTTAAAACTTCTGATACTCAGTAACCTAAAATACTGTATTGTCTATGCTTTTACCGATTACTAGTCTAAAACATATAGTAGTTACTGATCAAATTAAATATGCAACATGCAAATATGACATTAAACAAACATCAATCTCAAGACATAACACAAGAGATTTAACATGGAAATCTTGTAAAGGGAAAAACCACCTGGGACCGGCAACCCAAAAATATTCACTCTTCTGAAGTGAGGTCGGTGAAGACCCAACCTTGTTAAAGGTTACAAACACACTATTAGGTGTGAACTTGTTAGAGGATTTTAGACCAACAGTTATCATCCAACCAGCAGTCACTCTGGGGTTGACAAGATAACAATGTTCATTCTATGAATGATACATAAAAGACTTTCTTGGTCCACGCGGTTAAGAGATTTGATTGTGTACAATGGTTAAAATGTAACAGTAGGTGATCTATCTGAATTCAACTTCAATTGTAGCTATACAGATCAATGTTAAGCTCATTCAATCCTCTGATCATTAAATCAATTATGTTCCAATCAATGTTCAGTAACTTACTATTGCTCGGTAATAGCTTCCTGTCGCTTTGTAAAAACTCTGTAGTTCAGTTCTCACTAACCAGTTTGATCAGGTATGCATGAAAACTTGTTCACCCAATAATTTTGCAGTCTCCTCCTTTAGGCATTACCATTCACTATGAAATCTCCAGTCTCTTATATAAATAAGTAAACCATTTTCTTCTGCTCCATCAGATTTTGCCGCTTAATCATCTTCATTGATTTTTCCACTTAAACATACCTTGGCTGATGTGTCAATAATACGTTGATTCTCATCCTTTAGATCTTTCCTAAATTTTGTTAGCCGTCAATCTATTTAACAAACATGATCTGTTACCTCGAAATCATACACTTTCCAACTCATCAATCTTATCGGCTAAGCTAGTCACTTAATTCCTCTATTCTACTCCGTTAACAAAGAAATGCGTCGGTGAACACAAGCTCAGTTTACACTGTGCTCAGTATACACTACACTTCATCGGTGTACACTAAAATGCTTCATCAACCGACAACACTGCTTTGTGTCTTTTAGCTCTTTTCCTCATCATAGATGAATGAAACATAATCAAGTCGATATCATAAGGTCATAGACTCATCAACAAGTTACTCAATGGATTCTTTATCCTCATCTATCATACCCATCTTCCTCATGTAGATATTTCTGTACTTCATCTCTTTCACTCCTTTAAGTTAAAAATGTTTTGGTATAGTAACTTACAAGATAAGTGTTGTCAAACTAGTTGACATCAATGACAACATAATAATGATTTAATCATATTACATATCTAATCAATCAGCTCAGTGATCTTAAATCAAAGATTCTTAAATTAGGTTCTAAATCAGTTGTAGTTCATCAGATTTAATTCTGAAACCAGTGACTAGACTATCCTAAAATGAGAGATTCAATGAACAATGCAAACTATTATACCATTATGATGATCTATGATAAGAATTCATGATGAAATCCATTATAATTAAGCTAAATGATTCAATTAACTATACAAGATTAAAACTATGAATGCAATTCTAGATATTAATGAGCTCTCAAAATGATAGCATGTAGGTATGAATTCAATTAATTAGGTGGATTGAGCTTAAGAGTGAGTTCATTTTATAGATTTGAGAAGTAAATAGATGATTCAGACCCTTACATGAAGAGTGATTAGGATTGATTCTCCCTTGATCCATGCGAGCATCTCTTGATTGGTTAGAATTAAACCTTTTGTCTTTCAGTGCGGACATGAAAATTAAGACATTTAAGGAAATTGAATTAATTAAATACTCCAGCCTTAGGATTTAAGGGGATTGATTTAATTAATTAAGCTAGGAGAATATAATGTCCCCACTAGGGAACCCAGGAGATATTAACCTAAAACATGATACTAAGTTTGCAAAATAATTTTTTTTCTTAAATGTTTACAAACAAAGATGAATAAACAAGTGGAAGTAAAACATGAAGTTCACATAAACATAAACATACATCATAAATATAATATCCAATGATAGATTACACATCTCAAGGGTTCCTTGACGTAGAAACTATGAATACAATAACAATTAAGAATCTACATAATACATCATAAGATACATCTAGATAATAAAGTACACATACTCATCAAACATCCACTGCACATGTCGCAAGGTATGTGATTACAATAAATTACAATTGCAAAAGAGAAATGTAAGATCAAGAATATAACTCCAAGAAGATATGAAAGGAAGAAACTACAACTAGGATCATCCAGCACTGGTACAAGGATGTCAAAGTCTCAAATGGTAAAATAATCACTACCACCTAACCTCATGGAAACCTATGGTTCCACTCCCACTGTGCTGAGGAGATAACATCAAATCCCAAATGGATAACAATACTAGGCAATCAGGTAGATTGAGCAAGGATCCTAGTGTTAGAAAGTAAAGTCCACCAAGATAACTGAGAGGGGGGTGGGGGGGTGAATCAGTTATATGATAATTATAAATTTTATCATCTTCAATAACATTACACCATATAAGCAATATAATTACCAACCATAGAAAGATATTCATACACAATTACACAATAACACAAGATATGTTGACTAGGGAACCTCTTGATCAAAGAGTAAACCCCAGTGGGAATGATGCCCACAAAAGATGCACTAATATGAATATTCCTTGTGAAAGGATGGACTCTGTTAGGAGTCTTATGAAATACATTCAGTACATATAAATCCCTGTTAGGAGATTTTGAATCCCTATTAAAAGATTCTAACCCTATTAAGAGTTATGGAAGACAGAAGGACCCACTACCCAAATAGCTTCAGGGTAAGATCACTAAACTCATTGTCCAAATAATATTTTCATTATTCAACATAATAATATGTTACCTCTTATCTGATTGTGCCAAACTGCACTCACTGTTACATCAGATCTCAATTTCAGATCTCTGTACTTCGCATGTCTTCCTTCACAATTTCGCTCTCATACTTAGCTCTTTTCTTCACTTCATGCATACCGCATCACATCTCTTCATCACAACAAGGAAAAACATTCCTTCCTTTATACCACACTCAAATAATTACAAATGAGTCGGCACACAATTACAAAATAAAATATTCCACACGCTACACCAAAATTACATAAAACTGTCAGCTTCCAAATACAATAAATCTTCACTCATGTAACTTCGAAGTTTTCACTATCATCCACGTCACTATCAATGTGTCTCTAACTTCCCTTTAACTGTACAAAGCCAGATTCCATCTCGATTAGGAGATATCATCTGATTTCCAAAAACCGCTACTCAGGAACACTGCCTAAATACTGCTTCCACCAAAATGATCATAACTTTCATGAATAAAAGAATTACTATCTACGCTCTTAACCATAGACATATAATATATCAAAGAGTATATCCTCAATGTCGCATAGCTCCAACTACAATATCCCACGTGTGCTAATCAAAACACTGTCTACTTCTCTGCAAGTCTTTGGTAAAACACTGTGTTGACATCAATGATAATCATAGTCATGAATGCAACAACAAATACTACAGAATGGGTGCCAAACACTTTAGCATTGATTCCTAACACCTAGAAGCTCCTATATCAAGGTACAACTCGTAAGTATAAGGTACACATAATAATCCCATAGGCAACCAACACATGTAGGAAACCTAGAATGAAATCAGGGAAGTGTCATCACATGAGTCAACTCTAAGGTCACCTGGTAGCCTCACTGGACTCCGGCCCCTAGTGAGTCTATGTGGATCAGTAGTCCTCTCATGTAGACAAGGAACAACTAACTATGAGAGACTCACCATCACTACTGGACATGCAAGCATCTTCTCCCACTCCCATTCTTAGCCTATACTAGCACTCAAGGCATGGGCGAGGAACCATTATCTTATTAATTCATTTTAATCCCCATTTAATTTAATGTTATCACTTGATTAAGTAACTTACTAAGGATACCCAAGTAGCCACTTCCGGTCTCTGACACCTCCAAAGTAAGCCACTTCCCTTCTAACACCTAGATAATCTACCCTAGGTTTAATAGTCTCAAATCATGACTCTAAGTCAACAAAGTCTCAAAAGCTCAATAGCTAGTTCCAAGCAGTGATAGGAACACAAATATACAGAAACCATCATAATATAATTCTTCACAAAGGGTTGGGTTTCATTGATTAATTCCATCCAAGTATGCAAAAGACAAATATACAGAATACAATAATTTCTAATTCCCGCCTCTAGTAACAGTCCTACTAGGCTGACATACAAAACCCCTCTAAAATCCCAAATCACATAAGACAATAAATACCATAATAGAATTTAATATGATAAACCAATTTGTAATATCTATCACGAAAATTAGTTTACTCTATAATTACTAATAGACTATAATTATACAAAAGATAATTAAATTCTAATCCTAAAATTCAATTTATAACATCCACGAAATTAATTAAATTTAGGCATTAAAATTACTAACTCAATATAATCTTATACTCCAAAATACACCCACATTAATTTTATTCACAAAAGCAACCATAATATAAAAGTCATTAAAATTTAGCCAATAAATTTATTTAAATAATCAATATTCTTGCACGACTAAATTACCCAACTAGAATTTCTATTAAAATTAAAACATTATTTATTTTCCCCAATAATACATGGAGAAAAATAATTTTCTTATAAAACATGCAAAAACATAAATATCCTATTAATTCAAATGCATGTGAACTTATCATATTTACAAGACAAAATAATGTAAACATCTTAAATTTCCAATCGACACACACACACACACACACACACATTAATAAAATAAAATAATATGGAACCAACTATACTCAACCTCTAAATGACAAATATATTAAATTCCAAACAAAATAAATAATCATAAAGAAAAAAACTAAATTAATTTTAATTTTAAAATAAATAAATATTTGACTGGTGTGGGGGGGCCAGTGTACCCCTCCCCACACCTACCCCGACGTACCCCAAGGTACTACCGTGGCAGTCCCTCATGGGGGGCTGTGCACGACAGTACGCCTTGGAGCTGCTATGACAATCCCCATGGGGGACTGCGCACGACAAGCCTCAAGGGTTGTGCAGCCTACGGGGGGCTGGGCTATGCCCGCCTCCCAAAAACATAAATTATATATATTTCTTAAAAATAATTTAAAAAAAATAAAAATTCGTTGACTATTAATTATATATATATTTTTAATACATCTATTTCAAAACAACAAAATTAAATATATTTAACTGTAAAAATAATCTCCACCAGCAATTTAATTCTCTGATTGTAAAACAACCAGGTAGGCCTTTTTTTTAATTTAAAATAAAAATTTAGTTTTCCTCATAATCAAACCCATCATTTCTAAATCTAGTGTTTTCAGACAACTAATATTAATTCCAACTAATATGATTTTTTACCAAAATTTCCCAATTTTAAACCCTAACGAAATCTAATCAATATTTCATAAACAAGAATTGGAAGCAACAAGGGTCTCTCAAGACTAATTTCATAATTCCAAAAAGGAAAATTTCATGAAAGAAAATTCCAGACATGCAAATCTGACAAGCATGGAGAATACAACTCTCTCAAAATTGCAAACCACAACAATAAGGGTAATCAATTCTTAGCTCAAACACCAAATAATAAAATTGACGATAACCATAAATGAAGACAAAATCCAAGCTGTCAAAAAATTGCACCAAATTGAAAGCCTTCACTCCAAAAATATCCAAAACCCGTGTGTTGAGAATAATGGCCAAACCCTCAACATATAAGAAATTCCATTCCTCATGCAAGGGTTGGAACTCAACTCCACAAAAAGCTTTTCTCTAATAAATTTCTAATTTTCAGTTTAATTTCAGTTGAAGTAAAGTCCAATTCCTAATTTGCTCTTGTTGAAAACACTTAAAATTAACTAACTCGATTAATTTAATTTAACCAATTAATTTGATTGTGCAACTTAATGCATTCTAATAATTTAAAAATAAAACATTTAGTCCACTAAAAATTCTACATGCTAAATTAATTCCTAAATTAATAAATCCTTTTAATTGAAAAAGGTTAAATTTACAATTACATAATCCTAAGGTGAATGTATTTAATTAATTCTCATTAATTAAATAATTCTACCATACAATAAACCTTTTAAACCATAAATTAAAATTAAATAATCTCTCATATAAATAGCTCAAAAAAGTAAGAATGTAATTTATTTAAATTACACAATTTAATCTATATAAATTATCTAATTATTGAAATCACATCAATAACAAAATCAAATAAATACAAGAACCACATTCATACTCAAGGAAAGGGATATAAACTCACATCAACTGGACGAGTTTTAGAGGGTAGGATATCAGAATCTTGTCCACTATTTCAGGACAATAGTATGGCTTAGGTTAGGATTTGGATCTGAATATTATCTCCCATCATTTACCATTGAGACTAGTGATAAAGACTAGTGATAGGGCACGCTCATCCTAACAATTCAAGGAAGTCGATGCCCGGTACCTGCAAACCTACATACAAAACCTGCAATGGTGGGGATCGAGACATCGTGTGGATCCCGCATACAGGTAACTACGACTCCGTCCCTCGATCATATCAAATGCATCACACAGGAAAATAAAAGCATACATGAACACCATGCACATGCAAGTATGGGGTAAGTATAATCATAATCATAAGCATCATTTCAAAACATGTAAAACATCATCATAACTAACAACATATAACTACATCAATATTACCACCATAATCATCCATTTATTAAAATTCACCATGTAGTGTCATACATCCAATATTATAATAAAACTAAAATATCAACACACACATGAAAGTGGCCTAAAAGATTTTGGCAATATAAAACTGAAAAGAAAACTATGGGTGGGCACTACATCCACCCCCCTAGAATTAGGCTTACTCCTGGAAGCCTACAAACAAATAGAGATATAATTTTCATAATCTGGCCACGTCCTCCCAAGTCATTGATGAGTCATCAGTAGGGTCCCATTGGACCCTTTCCTGCTCGATGGTGCAATCCCTGAGGGTCAAATTTCATCGCTAAAGAATGTGAATGGGCTCCAAAGCTAGCTGCCTATCCTCTACCTGCAAAGCATTCCAATAAAGTACATGTGTAACATCTGGTATATACTATCTAAGAACTGAAACATGAAAAACATCATGGATGTGAGACAAGATGGGAGACAAAGAAAGACGGTAAGAAATTGGTCCTATCCTCTCAAGAATCTCAAAGGGTTCCACAAAGTGAGGCACCAAATTTGAACCCTTTCCATAACAGATCAGACTCTTCTGTGGACGCACTCTCAAGAACACCTTAACACCAACAACAAATTGCTTGTCCACTTAGTGATCATTTGCATATTTCTTATGCACCTGTCCTAAGCTATGGTCACATGCTCAAAGATGCGCTCCACCTGTTGCTCCATATCTTCAAGCATCTTAGGACCTAACATAATATGATCCTCAAGCCTATCCCAACTCAAAGGTGTATGACAGGGACGACCATACAAAGCTTGAAAAGTAGACATACCAATAGAGCTATGATAACCATTATTGTAGGTAAACTCAACTGAATACAAATAGTCCTCTCAATGAGTCTTTATATCCATGAAATAAATCATAAGCATATCCTTAAGCACTGGATTAACCCTTTTTGTCTGAGCATCAGTCTCAGGGTGATAAGCTGAATTGAAATTCAACTGTGCTCCAAGATCATGCTGCAAGGAGTTCCAAAATGGAGATGTGAATACTGGATCCCTATCTGATATAATCCTACAGGGAATACCATGTAACCTCAAAATATCCTGCATAAATACCCTATCCACTGAAGCTACTATGTAGGATTCTCTCATAGGAGATAAGTGTACCACCTTGGTCAATCGATCAACAGTAACCATAATGGTATCATGTCTGTAGGGTATCATAGGTAAACCCACAATGAAATCCATCGAAATGATATCACACTTCCATGAAGGAATGAGATTGGGATATAAAAGACCCACTGGATGCTAGTGATCTGCCTTAACGCTTTGACACTCTAGACATCTGGCCATGAAATATGCAATGTCATGCTTCATACCAGACCAATAGTGCAACTGTCAAAGGTCTAGATGTATCTTCTTGACACTTGGATGTGCCGACTAAGGTGCACAATAAGCCTCAGATCAGATCAAGGAACATAGATAATCTGATGGAGATACATATATTTGACTCATATATTGCAAAAGGCCATCTAACTCCAAAACATAGCTTGAAAATCTGCCCTCTAAAGGTCTCTCTGACTCAATTTTAATGCTCACTTCCTTGTACCAAGTATCTGAAGGAAGTGCCTCGAGTATACGACTCCACAAATCTACATCAAGAGTCAATGCTGATATCTCATGTCTCCTATGATTAAAGGCATTAGCTACCACATTTTCCTTACCCTAGATGTACTTAACCTCAAAGTCACATTCACATAGAAATTCCATCCATTGCCTCTGTCTAGTGTTCAGATTAGGCTGAGTAAAGATATACTAAAGACTACGATGATCACTATGAAGCTCAAATCGGTGTCCTAATAGAAAATGTATCCATCAAACCAATGCATGGACCACCACTGCCAACTCAAGATCATGTTTAGGATAATTTAACTCGTGCTCCTTGAGTTTGCGAGATTCATAAGCAATCACCCATCTATCCTGCATAAGGACTATACCTAAACCTTCCAAGGAAGCATCCACACACACCATAAAATCACCTGTAGGATCTAGAATCACTAAAATAGGTGCATTGGTTAGACACTTCTTGAGCTTCTAGAAAGCCTCCTCACACTTCTCTATCCAGACATACTTCTTCCCTTTCCTCTAGAGATAAGTAATCTGGTAAGCAACTCTATCTAGAAGTCCTTGACAAACATGTGATAGTATCCTGCCAAGCCCATGAAACTACGGACTTCAGATACATTGGTGGGGGTTGTCCAATTAGCTATAGCTTGAATCTTGGAAGAATCCATTAAAATACCCTCACGTGAGATTACATGCCCCAAATACTGAACCTCAGACTGAAAGAAGTCACACTTCGCTGCATTAGCATACATCTGATTGTCATGAAGACATTGCAAAACCAGTTGTAGATATTCCTCATGTTCTTCCATATTCTTAGAATATATCAATATGTCATCTAGGAAGACAAAAACAAAGAGGTCAAGGTAAGAAAAAAACATGAATACAAATGGAGCATTTTTCAAACCAAAGGGAACAACTGTGAACTCATAATGTCCATAGCGAGTGTGAAATGTTGTCTTGTGAATATCTACATCATGAATGCACAATTGATGGTATCCTGATTTAAGACAATCTTGGAGAATACCTTAGCTCCTTTAATCTGATCAAAGAGATCATTGATCCTTGGTAAAGGGTACATGTTCTTGATTGTTACCTTGTTTAACTGTCTATAGTCAATACACAAGCGTAAGGATCCATCTTTATTCTTAACAAAGAGTACTGGTGCTCGCCAAGGAGAAACACTCAGATGAATTTTTCCCTTTTCCAAAAGATCCTCTAATTGAAGATTAAGTTCTCTCAATTCCTGAGTGGTCATTCGGTAAGGAGCTCTAGATATAGCTTGTGTGGAACAAGATCTATGCGAAAGTCTATGTCACACTTGGGTGGCATACCAGGAATCTCACCAAGAAAGACATCTATGAATTTTTGTAGTATGGGATGATCAAGAGTGTTTTCTTCTATCTCCACTTCATCCAACTCATTCATAGTTACTGCAAATACCTGACATCCCTTTTGCATGTTTCGCTTGAGTTGCATAGCGGAAATCATACGAACGGATATAGGGCACTAAATTCCCACTATCTCACAATCATTGCCAACATCATCCTTACATCTGATCAAATTTTATCTACAAGCAATGCTAGCTCTATAAGAACTTTTAACCAATCCATCCCAAGAACAATGTCATATGATCCTAAAGGAATCACACGAAGGTCAACTATGATGGTGAATGGACCTAAGTCTAATTCACACTTATGGACTAGAGAGTTTGTTGAAATTTTTGCCCCAGAGGCCAACTCTACTTGCCAACCAATGTCTTTCTTTACTGCCACTAGCCCACATCTCTCTACTATAAAAGGAGATATAAAAGAATATGTAGCTCTTGAGTCAAATAAAAGAGAAACATAAATAACTCTAGTGGCTCTAGAAGTCTCTAACACAGTACCCTGATGCTCTACCTCATGATGGTACACTATGGTAAATACCCTATGAGATTTGCTGGAATCTCCTACAGTAGGCTTAGAAGCTATAGGTCTCTGTCTCAAAAATTAGGGTGCACGCCGAGGATAATTTACTACAATATGACTATGCTACCCACATGAGAGGCAACCACTACCTCTACCGTGACCTCTCCCAACAGAGGGTGCACTAGACTACTAATAGTTGCCTCTTCTCACAATTGAATGTGTGTTTTGTGCAGGTTGGTTGTTCTAATTGCGCCTGTTGTGCGAAAAGATATGGGAGTTCTTCCAATGAGAACCACCATTCTAAGCTGGAGGATTAGTGCCCTTCTACTACTGACTATGAAAATAGGGAGGGGATTTCTTGAAGTTTCTTGTACTCTGATTTTGATTTCCTTTAAAGCCCGAGGATGAAGGAACTCCTATCTGAAACCCTATCTGTCCACCATGTCTTGAGGCCAAAGTTACCTCTATCAAAGTAGCCTTAATCACCACTTCCTTGAGAGTCTTGGGTTCAAAAACCAAAAATCCTCTTATAATACGGCCATTAAGTCCCCTGATAAAATGCTACAACAAGAGTGGTGACTGATCACTATATCTTGCATAGGGCTTAAGCTCAAAGAATCACCACTCATACTCTTGTATAGAAATAGACATCTATCATAGATTATGGAAATTTTCTGTACACTGTCATTGCCACTGCTTTGATAGAAACTATTCATAGAAGTTTTCAAGGAAAAGATCCCAAGTAACAGTCTCCCTAGTGAGTCCAAGTTTCTGCTCTTCTATTTTCCACCATGAAGTTGCAAAGCTCTCAAGGCTCATAACGATGCATGTTGCCTTAACATTAGTGTCAAACTACTACATGGAGAAACAACAATCCAAAGAAATGAGCCAAGTTTTTGCCTCAAAACTAGTGCCAAGACCATTAAATGGAGGTGGTCATGCTCTCAGAAGATATCTCATTTGATTAGCCTTTATGGCTCCCTGATTGAGGTTAGTGTCTCTCTTTTTCAGGCTCTGATATCTATGTCTCTCCTCATTATTAGAATGATGGGATTCCTCTCGTTTGACCATGGTATGCACATGTAAGCACTCTAAAATGGTCTAGAGAATCTGCATGGCATTAAGTTCTCTTGAGTCACCATGCTGTTCTCTACCACTCTCTTCCCTGCTCTCCTGAGCTCTCTGACTAACAAGAGGGATAGGAAGTCTTCCCCTTCCACATCCCCTACTATAGCCTCCACTTCAGCCTCTAGCCATGGATCTAGTCTCAGTGATCATCCTTCCTACAACATAAAAAAAAGAGGGAAAAGGTAAATCAAACATGATAAGATTGCAAAAAATAATACTCTGAAATATAAGTGTGTTATATACATCTAAGTTTTGTTTTCAAGTTTTGACCACTAGACACAAATAGGCCTACAAAATTCCTAGAGCTCCCAGTGTTTGAAACATGGGCTTTGATATCAAGTGTAATGCCCCCGCTAGGGAACCCAGACGATATTAACCTAAAACATGATACTAAGTTTGCAGAATAATTTTTTTTCGTAAATGTTTACAAATAAAGATGAATAAACAAGAAGAAGTAAAACATGAAGTTCACATAACATAAATATACATCATAAATATAATCTCCAATGGTAGATTACACATCTCAAGGGTTCCTTGACGTAGAAACTATGAATACAATAACAACTAAGAATCTACATAATACATCATAAGATATATTTGAATAATAAAGTACACATACTCATCAAACATCCACTGCACATGTCGCAGGGTATGTGATTACAATAAATTACAATAAATTACAATTACAAAAGAGAAATGTAAGATCAAGAATAGAACTCCTAGAAGATAGGAAAGGAAGAAATTGCAACCATGATCATCCAACACTGGTACGAGGATGTCAGAGTCTCAAATGGTAAAAGAATCACTACCACCTGACCTTGTGGAAACCTATGGTTCCACTCCCACCATGTTGAGGAGATAACATCAAATCCAAAATGGATAACAATATCGACAATCAGGGAAACTGAGCAACGATCCTAGAAGCTCCTATCTCAAGGTACAATTGGTAAGTACAAGGTACACATAATAATCCTAGAGGTAGACAAAAAATTGTAGGAAACCTAGAATGAAATCAGGGAAGTGTCATCACATGAGTCAACTCTAAGGTCATCTGGTAGCCTCACTCGACTCCGGCCCCTAGTGACTCTTTGCGGATCAATAGTCCTCTCATGTAGACAAGGAATAACTAACTATGGCATACTCACAATCACTACTAGATGTGCAAGTATCTTCTCCCACTTCCCCCCTTAGCCTATACTAGCACTCAAGGCATGGGCGAGGAACCATTATCTTATTAATTCATTTTAATCCCTATTTAATTTAATGTTATCACTTGATTAAGTAGCTTACTAAGGATACCCAGGTAGCCACTTCTGGTCTCCGACACCTCCAAAGTAAGCCACTTCCCTTCTAACACCTAGATAACCTACCCTAGGTTTAATAGTCTCAAATCATGACTCTAAGTCAACAAAATCTCAAAAGCTCAATAGCTAGTTCCAAGCAGTGATAGGAACACAAATATACAGAAACCATCATAATATAATTCTTCACAAAGGGTTGGGTTTCATTGATCAATTCCATCCAAGAACGCAAAAGACAAACATGCAGAATACAATAATTTCTAATTCCCGCCTCTAGTAACAGTCAGAATACAATAATTTTCTTATAAAACATGCAGAAACATAAATATCCTATTAATTTAAATGCATGTGAACTTATCATATTTACAAGACACATTAATGTAAACAACATCTTAACTTTCCAATCAACACACACACACACACACACACACACATTTTAATAAAATAAAATAAAATAGAACCAACTATACTCAACCTCTAAATGAAAAATATATTAAATTCCAAACAAAATAAACAATAATAAAGAAAAAAACTAAATTAATTTTAATTTTAAAATAAATAAATATTTGACTGGTGTGGGGGGCCCACTGTACCCCTCCCCACACCTACCCCGACGTACCCCAAGGTACTGCTGTGGCAATCCCTCATGGGGGGCTGTGCACGATAGTACCCCTTGGGGCTGCCGTGGCAATCCTTCATGGGGCTACGCACGACAGTACCCCTTGGGGCTGCCATGATAGTCCCCATGGGGGGCTGTGCACGACAGGCCTCAAGGGCCATGTAGCCTATGGGGGGTTGGGCTATGCCCGCTTCCCAAAAACATAAATTATATATTTTTTTTTAAATAATTTTTTTTAAAACCAAATTTCATTGACTATTAGTTATATATATATATATATATATATATATATATATATATATATATATATATATATATATATATATATATATATATATATATATATATATATATATATATATATATATATATATATATATATATATATATTTCAAAACAACAATATTAAATATATTTAATTGTAAAAATAATCTCCACCAGCAATTTAATTATCTGATTGTAAAACAACAAGGTAGGCCTTTTAAAAAAAAATTAAAATAACAATTCAGTTTCCTCATAATCAAACCCATCATTTCTAAATCTAGGGTTTTCAGTCAACTAATATTAATTGGACAAATAATATTATTTTTTATCAGAATTTCCCAATTTCAAATCCTAACAAAATCTAATCAATAATTCATAAACAAGAATTGGAAGCAACAAGGGTCTCTCAAGACTGATTTCAGAATTCCAGAAGGAGATAAATTTCATGAAAGAAAATTTCAGACATGCAAATCTGACAAGCACAAAGAATACAGTTCTCTCAAAATTGCAAACCACAACCACAAGGGTAATCGATTCCTATCTCAAACACCAAATAATAAAATCGACGATGACCATAAATGAAGACAAAATGCAAGCTATCAAAATATTGCACCAAATTGAAAGTCTTCACTCCAAAAATCTCCAAAACCCGTGTGTTGAGAATAATGGCCAAACCCTCAACATATAGGAAATTCCATTCCTCATGCAAGGGTTGAAACTCAACTCCACAAAAAGCTTTGCTCTAATAAATTTCTAATTTTCATTTTAATTTCAATTGAACTAAAGTCCAATTCCTAATTTGCTCTTATTGAAAACACTTAACTTAAAATTAACTAACTCAATTAATTTAATTTAACCAATTTTGATTGTGCAACTTAATGCATTCTAATAATTTAAAAATAAAATATTTAGTCTACTAAAAATTCTACATGCTAAATTAATTCCTAAATTATAAATACCTTTTAATTGAAAAAGGTTAAATTTACAATTACATAATCCTAAGGTGAATGTATTTAATTAATTCTCATTAATTAAATAATTCTACCACACAATAAACCTTTTAAACCATAAATTAAATTTAATAATTGCATTTAATTAATTTTCAATTAATTAAATAATCTCTCATATAAATAGCTAAAAAAAATAAGAATATAATTTTTTTAAATTACATAATTTAATCTAAATAAATTATCTAATTATTGAAATCACATCAATAACCAAATCAAATAAATCTAAGAAGCACATTCATACTCAAGGAAAGGGATATAAACGCACATCAACTGGACGAGTTTAAGAGAGTAGGGTATTAGAATCTTGTCCACTATTTCAGGACAACAATATGGCTTAGGTTAGGATTTGGATTTGAATATTATCTCCCCTTTTTTACCATTGAGACTAGTGATAGGGCATGCTCATTCTGACAATTCAGGGAAGTTGATGCCAGGTACCTGCAAACCTGCATACAAAACCCGCATGTACACACACACACACACAAAACAAGCAATGGCGGGGATCGAGACATCGTGTGGATCCCGCAAGCAGGTAACTACGACTCTATCCCTTGACCATATCGAACACATCACACAGGAAAATAAAATCATACATGAACACCATACACAGGCAAGTATGAGGTAAGTATAATCATAATCATAAGCATCATTTCAAAACATGTAAAACATCATCATAACTAACAACATATAACTGCATCAATATTATCACCATTATCATCCATTTATTAAAATTCACCATGTAGTGTCATACATCCAATATCATAATAAAATTGAAATATCCTAAAAGAGTTTGACAATATAAAATTGAAAAGTTAACTATGGGTAAGCACTACAGAGCATTAATTAATGATTGATCAATTTGAAGAGTCTTATAGGTTTGATTGCTTGATTCAATGATTTTTGATGAATTATGGTAGTAGGTTGATTTGATAATTAAGAAATTGATCCGATTTTGGGCAAATAGGCCTCTTTGTTAGACTAGCCTATTTTTAGGTGATTACAAAAGCAATCTTATATAAAAAAATATCTTATTTACTTGTTTGTTTTGTTTTCTTATTTTCTTCTATTAAATAGTCACCAATGCTTTGACTGTATTTCATCGCAAGTGCACGCCTCGTCTCATAATTGGAAATATATGTTCATGTTGGATCCTTCAACAACATATTCAAAATTCTAGTAGATTTTGACAACCAAAAGACATACATTATTTATTGATCCTTACTTATCTACAAAGCAACATATCAACCTTCAATTTCATTGTCTGAAGTTTTTATGAACTTCTTGAAGCTTGCGACTATTCAAGAACACATAAAAAATTACATTCGGCCTAAAAGACCTTATGATATAAATATAAATAAGATATATTGGTCCACTATTTTTTGCATTCACTCCAAAAGACACATCCACATTTCATAGAGTATTGAACTTTGAACCACCTTAAGATGATTAAAAACTAATATATATACACTCTTAAAAAATATTAAAAAAAAGATTAATAAAAATTACACAGAAAACTATTCAAATAAACTTCTCAACTACCTTATTGTACTATAAAATAGAGTTTATAGAGGACCCAAACACATTCCTCAATTGGTACAAAAACGTGATGAAGAAGAAGAATGAAATGAAGTTACAAGATTGAGGTACCACCCAGCCACCCAGAGTAAACAAAAACATAAACTATAAAGAAGCCCATACCCAACCTCAACCAACTAACAGAGGGAAAAACAATAGATGCTTATCATGTCTACAAGAAGTAAAGAAGGAAAGAGAAGAAAGTAGTGAAGCATCATAAGACATTGAAAGAGGAGCTTAAACGTTGTTGGAAGTCCACATACTGAGACACCGTGTCTTATTGCTGCCACCATGAACTGGTACTAGTCTCTAGAGGAATGTGCAAGACTGGTAAAGATATCATTGGGGGCTCTTGAGCTAGATTTTGGAGTGTTGGAACCGATCCAAAGCCATGTACATTGCTTGATTTTTCCTTTGGCTCACGATTTCTTCAAATCTTGACACTGTGTCTTCATGATGATCACATATCAGACCGAACCTAACAACATAGAAAAACTCGGCAAGAAGGCCATCGCAAGCAAGGTCAGTAAAATTTACACATCTACGAGAGGGGCATAATGCAAAATTGATACAATAATCATGTAAGGCTTTTTTAAGTTCAAGATTGGAACCACATTTTCAAGGAAATAAGTCTTGGCTAGACTTTAACCATATAAATAATTTGCAGGAGATCCAAACAAATAGTCAAAAAAGAATGAGATGCAATGATATGACAAAGAGCAGAAGGATTCCCAATCATCCAATCGCTGTCAAGAACTTGGATGATAGCCATTTCAATTTCTGAACAAAAAAGATTGAAAATTTTATACAGTTTGACATGCACAGTGGACATGGTTGCCCATCTTTCCCAGTGGCTCCTAGGGATGCTGAATCTATAGTCCATTGACTGAATTTCTAGATACTGTGCCTCAAGACTGTAACACAATGGAGCAATTTGTTCGCCAAAGTCGCCTGTTTACAACAATGCTAGTAGTGCACCAGAAAAGCAGTACATGAACACAAATAACAGCAATCCGCTGAAAACAGAGGTAAACATTTAATGTAAATAACATCATGCACAGAATGAGCATAGCTGATTTATTTTGAATACCTCTTCGCACTCCAATGAAAATGACATACCAAGGAGGATTAGATAGCACCGTTGGGTTTGTCATTTAGAAGTCCAGTGGAATATCATAAGAAAGCACCGTGATGGAAACGTTTGCTGAAGTGGCATTCTTTCATGATAAAAAGCCAACTTTGCTTACGCTAGAGGAGTGGAAATGGCCACTACCAAGGTAGAAAACTTTACATGGTTACCCTACGAACAAATGTTTATTTTTAAGAGGATAAATTTCCACCTAATATTTTTATATATGAATGCTCTAAACTTTACACGCATGCCTTGAGATGTGATTCAAACCACGAAAAGAAGACCAAATTCAATGTACCAGAGTATATGTTATTGTTTATAATTAATGAATGGTACCATTTTACTTGTGGTGAAAAGTGTGTTACAACTCAGCATCTCATCGAAGCACTATAAGCCTGCTAGGGTTTCAGAATCTCATCTCATTGAAACTAAACTATGGAGAGCAGGAAAGACTTCCTAGATCTTGTACTTGTTCCCTTGGCTTTTCTGCTATCCATCTTATACCATGCTTTCTTGTGGTATAGAGTTAAGAATCACCCTCTCAACACTGTGATTGGCATCAACAGCATTGGACGGAGGCTTTGGGTTAAAGGCATGGTACAGGTAGGAGATTTATAAGACTGCTAATTTGAAGGTTTTTTTTGTTAATATGAATTGATGGATCATGATCTGTGTTTTCTATTCAGGGTGGTGGGGATAAAAATGGGGTTCTAGCACTGCAGACACTGAGGAACGGCATAATGGGATCTGTCCTGATGGCAATAACTTCAATTATGTTGGGTTGTGGACTGGCTGCTGTGATCAGCAGCAACTACACTATAAAAAAGCCTCTCAATGATACACCCTTTGGCTCTCATGGGGACTTCATATTGGCACTAAAAAGCTTGTTAACACTCATGCTTTTCATCTTCTCTTTTATCTGCCATTCTCTGTCGATCTGCTTCGAGTGTGAAGTTGGCTCTTTGATAGCGACTCCAGTAAGAAGACATGAATTAGCCAGCCTGATTAGTACAGATTATGTTTGTGAGATGTTGGAAAAAGGCTTCGCTTTCAATATAATTGGTAACAGGGTCTTTTATGCTGGGTTTCCTTTGTTTCTCTGGGTTGTAGGGCCTCTGCCAGTTTTCCTTGGATCAGGACTGCTACTGCCTGTTCTGTATTCGACAGATTTCGTTTCTTCTTCTGTAATAGGTAATAGAAATAGAGATGTTGAAACAAGAATGAAAGAAGAAAATTCGGAATGATTTTGTTTGGTAGGATGGCAGGCCTATATTCAATGGGTTCATCTCTTTGGTGAAGATTGCATGGATTTTTCATCAGGTTGCGTAGGTGCTATTACCACTTCTAAGGTGGAGGTGGGACCGATGGGCATTTACATTTTAATTCTAAATAGACTTTATGATAAAAGCCTAAAAACATTCACCGTCAGATTGTAAGTGTGAATATTATCTTAAGAGATCTTACAACAAAATCCTCAAAACTTTCCTCCTAGCTGATTTCATTTCACTTAAACAGTGAAATTTTAAAATAAATATTAGGGTAAACTCTGAGGATATGGGGACAAGCTATATATATGTTTTGTCTTTTTATAAGTGGATTATTTCCCAGCGCTAGGATGATAAGATGTTTTAAAATGATAAATGAATATATATTGAGTTTCTTTAAATATAAAGATAAATCAAATAATTGTGTGAAATGTGTACAAAGTTAATTATGGTAGGAGTTAAATAAATAGTGATCAATAAAATTTAAATTTCAAATTTTAAATATGGTAGCTAGTTTTGTATGGTATATGCGTACACCCACATGTCATTTGATTGATCTAAGATACATAGGTGCTAAAATCAAGCTAATAAATGAGTTTAATATTAATGTGTAGTGTACAAGAATATAAAAAATTACAAAGTATTAAACACATGTAAATAGATTTGTATATGAGTGTTGACAAACATGCATGTGAAGTAAATATTTAGACATGCTAAAAAATCTATTCAAAGTAATGTACCCCAGTAGATCTCATCATCCATGCTTCTCCTTCAGCATGAGTACTCCATGCAAACCTACAAAATGAGAAAAAGATGTGTAAAAAATAGCTTATATAAAAAAAGCAAAGATAAAGATATATGTATATGTATGTATACACATACAAATATACACATACATGTGTGTGTACCATATACACATACTTATACATATACATATACATATGCATATACATATGCATATGCATATGCATATGCATATGCATATGCATATGCATATACATATGCATATACATATAACACTAACGCGGGACAGGTAAGGAGGATCCAATTAAGGATAGTCCAAACTTGCAACCAAACACCAACAATGCAGAATAACACAACAAGATAATGTTTCAACAAAATTTCCATTAACATGCTTGGCTATAAGGCCTTCTATGTTAGGGCCAAATACAATCTCAAAAGTATTTCTGCAATCTCTTAGCTAGTCCAGCTCTGAAACAAATCAGCAACTGATAGAAACCCTAAGGCAGATCTGAACTTGAGCTTGCAAGCCTCCAAGCAATCTCCTTGTCTCCAAGCATGCAAACCACTAGCTCTGCTATTACAACTATCAGATAATAATCTGATCTTCAAGATCTCATAGGATCCAAGTCTAATCTTCTATTTGCTACTTCTCAAATCTGTCCCCTAAACATCTACCCAAACACTCCTTAAATACATTTCCTCAACCACAAATTGGCTGGAATAAATAATTAACTCCTAAGCCAAGTCGACTTCTACTACAAAAAAATATTAAATGCAACAACAATCGATTCTCAAATAGCCTTACAAACATTTAATTCTCCTTGTCGGCCTCTAGATCTACATAGGAGAATACAACAAAAGCTACCAACAATAAATGCACCAAGTCGGCCAACCAAATCTCTAAGAACTCCAGTCAGTAAACCAAAACTACCGAGCACCAGAGAAACAACCAAGCACTAGAGAAATAATCGAGCACGCCAAGAAACACCGAGCAACACAGGCATCACTGAGCAAGCACATCGACCAAGCACCACAGGCATCGCTGAGCACAAGTTTCACTGAGCGCCAGAGGTTTCACCGAGTTGCTTTAGCGACCGAGCTTCCTTCAATAACCGAGACCATCGGTTAAAGCTGCAACTGGGTAACATAGAACCAAAACAACACACCACCATGCAGATTTTTTGAGTACCCTAGAATGCCCCTGCATCACACACACACGCGTGCACACACACACACACACACACACACACACACACACACTAGATGCAAATTGGAATGTGAGAGCTCTATCAAGGTTTTAATTTTTCTAAGTAATTTGGCCTCTCTTTATCATACCATGCCATTGACATTTGAACTAACCCATCGTTTCAAACCTATTGCATTCCTTTTCTAGTATTTAATTTATATGACCTTAATCAACTTCAACCTAGTAGTTTGTGCTTGTGTTGATGGTTTGGCAGTTTTTCTTGTGTTGATAGTTTGGTAGCTTTGCAACATGGATAATCTAAGAAACCAACCCAATAAATTTGTGCCAAAGTTTTTTCATGAGGTATGCCTTCCAAAATCCCAATGAATGTGGTTAATACCCATTTCAAAATTTTATAGTGGATACAATTGGTTAGAACAATTTACTCTTATAGGTTACTTGGTGGGTAAAAATCCTCCTAAAAGCCTATTTAAGGAATGCGTTAACAAGAGTAGGGCCCCACATGGGGTTTGGCTTTATGAAAAATGTAATTAAGGGATATTTTATTTTTAGGAAGTTAATCATGCTCAGGCTATCCTTAAGCATGGTCCCTAGTATTCTTATTCTTCCTTGCTAGTTTTTCATCCTTGGACATTGTGCCCATGTGCCTTGAATTTTCAAGTCCTCCCTTCCTTTTGTTGGCATTTCTTGCACCATATTGATTCCTCTTTAATAAAAGTTATTTATGTTGAGCCTAATTGTTTTTGTTAAGAAAATCCTCAAAAATGCATTTCTACCAAGGTTGATTAATCTGATCCTAGAAAGAGTTGATAGATGTTCAAATACTCAAAAGGTACTTTATCTTAATTTCTTAACAAGCACTTTTTGTGCCAATATTTTGATCTCAAAATCAGGGATTTCTCTTTAGAAACTCCCCAAGTTGTTAGTGCTTCTTATGGCCTTAAGAGCCTCCACCTTGAAAGTTGAATTTATTTAAATATAGAAAAAAATGTCAAATCAAAAAGAAAAAATGCTAATTATGACAAGACCTAAGATATAAAAATTAACCTTTTATAGTTTCTTCTACCACTAAGTGTAACTAACAAATGTTTCAAACCCTTATAAGAAAGGGAATATGAAAATTGTGAATTTGAGTGATGCACCATCTATGAAGAGCTTTTCTTGTACACCATAGCCAACATTGGTGCTATATCCACAACCAGAAATGTTGAATCACTCTCCCTTGTCACCAATATTTTTGTAAAAAATATTTTAACCCTCCTAGATGTTTATAAGAGGGTGAATTAATTTTTTTATTAAAGAATAACTTCCTCTCCTAATATTTAGCTAGGTTCTTTCTACTAAGAGTGCTTATAGAATCACTTCTCCATTGTTAAAAAGTCAAATAGAAATGATATGATTAATGCCAACCATAAATGTCCTTTCTTGGAATGCTTTAGGTCAAACTAACCATCTCAAGAAGTATTAGATGTGGGACAAATGCCATAAGCTTCTTGGTTAAGAATTTGTGCATTTACAATAAATTAATATTTTTAGATTTATGCTTTCTACAGTAAGTCATGTTATCTGGCCAACTAGTACTTGTTTTGAACCAATAACAATAACTTGATGGAGGGGTTGTCAACTTTGAGTTTTTATTTGCATTGAATCAGATCTAATGTTATTTCATACAAACTTTCCTAGTTCTTTTATTGTGCTCTATCTCTTTGCTTTGTGGGTCAAATCATACCACTAAAGGTTAAGTTTTATCATAAGAGGGATTTGAACTTCTAAAATTTAGAGGAAAGTTATTATTATAAAGAAATAGCTTATCCAATTGTTGGTACAATTTTCATTCATAATAAGTTTGTAGAGTAATAAATAACAAGTCTTGTGTTGACAAAATATATTAAACAACATGATACAAAGGATATGAATAACCAAGAGATGCATTTTGATGAGTTTCGTCCAACTTTAATATTAAGTAAAAAATAAAGGAATCTAAATTTATATGGAGAAGGATGTGTCCAATTATTTGGAAAATAAAAAATTTCTTGAAACATAAGGTGTTAGGATCACTAGTGGTTCGCTAAGATTTTATTAACAAAATATTCTCAATTTGAGATGTGATATAACGATGGAAGATCATCTTGGGGTGTAAGGAAAATCCTTCATCGCCCAAAAACATTTTCATGTTTTTGCTACTTTTGTTTAATTTTTGTGTTTGTGGGTCTCGTGAATAAAACGTATAGTTGTGAAGGAATCAAGAGTCACTAATGCGGTAGATACATGGAGGTGAACATCAAGGAGAATATCTCTAATAAAAATTTGTAGGAATATTCAATGCCCAAATTATGATTATTATTAATATGTTTTAAATGTTTAAAATTAACATGAAATGGTGGCATTTACAAAGTGGGCTTTGGAGGCTATTGTTGGGGGACCTTTCTTTAGCAATTTTGATACAAAAAAGAGGAGATAAGAGCCAAAAATTTTGAATGACCAAAAGAGGGTTCATGAAAGAAGGAAATATTTTTGAATTTATTTAAATAGCTTGGTATGGTGCGTGAAGAACATATAAGGAGAAGATGAAAGCTAGTTCTAACAATGCATTTTTGCACCAAATTATATATAGGTTTTCAATACATTGTTTGACGTTCTTTGCTTCTACACTATTCTAGACTTTGTTAGATTGATGTTTATACTAAAATACATTTTATGTTGTAACATGAGGCTTTAAAAGTTGCACATTGAAGAGGACAAGTTTGTACATCAAGAAGACCATCCGGTTTGAATACTTTAGCCAAATTACACTTAAGTTGTACAATTTGATAACTTGTTGTTCCAATCCAAATGTATGTATAAGAAATTTCCAATTTTAAATAAATAGAGTCTTGAGACCTTATTTATTTATTTTTCCAAATTCAAAGTTGTTTGGTTAGCAAAATTTAAAGAAAAGTTAAATTTCATGAAGTTTAGATGCATATTTCAGATATAAAGTTACAATTTCGATTGCAAGTTATTGGAGTGAGTTGTTTTATATCAATTTTTAGTATTTTCAATCTTCAAGTAAATTTTATTTTTGGAGGTGTTTGGTGTGGAATTTGGGGTCAAAAGTGTCGTTAGTTCCTTAGAAATTTGAAACCCTCATGCCAAGTTGGGGTACTCATTTGTATTTTTGTTTATTTTATTATTGTCTAAATTTTTTTAATTCAAATTGGTTGGAGTCCTAAGACTGTTGAGATTCTAGATATGTGTTTAAAACTCATTTTGGAGAAGCTAATAGTTAGTTTCAATGCATACAACTCTTGTTTCCAGTTTTTCTATTATCCATGATTTTCACAATACTTGCAAGTTTCTATATACCATATATTGTTAAATGAATTCCATCATGAATTAAAATCACTACAATCATAAATAAACCAAATTGTCATTAAACAATAATAAACTACTAATTTAACATGATATTGTCAATGACATTACCACCATACAAAATTATGATATTGGTAGACTGCTCTGAGTCTTCCCACCCTGTAAACAAAATAAAATTCCATGTGCTCTCACCCACATGGGTGTTACTACAGAGGGGCGGGGGCAAGCACTACCCTTTCATATTTGGTAGATGTTGTAGGTTTTGTGTAGGCTGCATCATCCTCTCTGGTGGGCCCTTCTTCTATTGGTCACGTAGCTCAGGAATCGTCAACCCTAGGGTTGGATTCTTTCTATGCTAAAGAGGAGGCAGCCTTATTTGTTGCAAAGTTGGTTGGGAACAACACTCCTAAAGGAAAAAATCTGAAAATAGATTCTAGTAAGAGTTTAGTTAGTTTATGAATTTGGTCTAGAAGTCAATTATTCCAGATAAAATAATGGATTTATAGTTAGAATACATGAAAATATCCCTAACAAGTAAGTTCTTGGCCTTTTTCCCAAATGTATATTAGGTTAGAAGATGGGATGATGTGCAATGGAAGATTAAGGGTAGTGTTGCCATCATTGGTATGGTCGATAGTTTATTCCTTTGAACAACTTTTTGAACTATGAGGATCATATTAAAGTTCTGACTGGGGTTCCCAAGGCCTTTGATAAAGGTTTGAGAAATTTTCTTTCCTTGTGTAAGTTGAAGAAAGGCATTAACCCAATGACGAATCTAGGGGCGGTTTCTTTGAATTGGGTCCGTCTTCCTAGCATTCCTTTGGAGTTTTAGGATCATAACAATTTAAAGGGTATTGCAAATTCATTTGGTTCCCTTTTAGTAGTTGATAGAGTTATGATGCAAAGATCATGAATGATCTTTTCTAGATTCTGTGTCAATGTAGAGGTGAATAAGGCCCTCCCAACCTCTATTACCTTAAAATCAAAATTTGAAAGATGAAATCAATCCATCATTTATGAGAATGCTACCTTATTCTGCTAGAGCTACAACAAATTTGGTCACTTAAGTGTGGCCTATAAGAAACCTACCATGGAAAGGAAGGAATTAGGTTTCCTTTGGAAAAACAGATCCAATATTCCTCTCAACAAACTTGAAAAGTACCAACTTAAGAATGCTGAATAACAAGATAAAAGTGGAATGAAGGATGCTGGAAGTGAAGATCAAATCATCAATTAGGGAACAACACAGCTGAAGAAGGTTCTATCAGTCGAGAAGTAATCAAAGAAACCAAATAATGTAAGCCCTCTAGACCTTCTTCTCTTAATAACGAATCCATTGTTGGGGTCTCTCCTTGTCTAGTGTTACCTCAACTTTTGAATCTGGCCAGATTTAAAATTTTTGAGCTCTGTCTTGTTATCCCACACCATCCAAAATTCATGAGCGCCCATTAATTTCTAGAAACACGGATGAGTCATGAAATAGTTGAAAATGGTCTTGCTGATATGGGATCATATGGGACACTTAATGCTTTAGGAGAGTGCCTTAAAGAGGGATTGTCAATATTATAAACTGCAGGAAATTTGGGTGCAATCCAATGGTCTATAGCCGCTTTGTTTCTATGATGCACCCATACGTGGTTCATACGTATCCAAATCCCCAACCAAGGATGGACCTGATCAGCATTCCCATTTAAATTTAAAGGGTCTTGAGTTTCGTCTATAGTGGGGTAATATGTGTAGTTCCGACAGGAGTTTCAGTAGTAGATAGGGAAAATATTGTCATAGCACTTGTTTCCTTAGATTTTAAGGCAGAGGAATCGGATTGGGTTACACACTTCGTGCGTACAACCCCCAAGATCAAGGCCATAATACCGGAGAAGCTAATGTGGAACCGAGATTATCAACCGATTCTCATGAATATGGAAGCGGCACACATATTTTAAGGGACATCGGCATTAGAACCATGAGACTAGGGGCAGATGTGATTGTTTTCAGTCATCCTATTCATCAAAGCTCTGCTACTCAAATTATTGATCTCCTATCATACACATTTTTTAGGACAACAGGGAAGGATGCAGACAGCCATGGGTTCGACTATCTGGAAATCTAGAGTGGCACCTTGCTGAGACTTAAATCCTTCCTTGAGTAGAGGCATGCTATACACAGTGCATGAAAGAAGCTTTGAACATGATTATCAAAAGGATGTGTTTGATCAAGCATCTTGAGACACGAACTAATAATTCCAAATGGTGAAAATTATAGATACATGTTATTGGTGGAAGCGCTACTTTTATGAATCTGTCTAATTCCACCCCTAATGGAACAAAGATGGAAATTAATTAGATTTAGAAGTTTTGAAATATTCATATGATGAAGGCCGCAGCGGTTTCACTTCCTGTGGACATTTTCCTAGATAATACATGGTTATCTTATGTGCAACTTATCAAGTGGTGTATAGGCATGGTGAAAATATTTTGATTTAGAGCACTAAAAAAATCTATTTAATCAAATATATCTAAATTACCATCTGCAATGATTTAAGACTATTGCCTGCAATGATCGCCATGTCCATGAAACTATACTAATAAGAAGATTGATCTAGGAAAATATAAAACTGGTCAGTAAAGTAATGATAAATTCAATCACTTCAATTCACTTTCACACGTTCCATATCTTTTTCAAACAAAAGGCTCATTTCAACAAAGGAAGGAGTGATTTTCTAAGGCACATATTTTGCATACATCAAATTTTTAGATTGGTTTGATCTGAAGATGAAGTATAAACATAGATAATTCTTTTTCTAGTCTCAAGACAAGTAAGTTTCAGCCTTGTGTTGAGTTATTCTTTTTCGCCATTTCTAAAGTTAATTTTTGTAACCACGGAATTTTGATTCCTGGTATTAACCTGGAATAGTCATTATTTACCCTCATATGGATAAGGCATTGGCATTTGGACGACTCGAGTGCACAATATCAATTGCTTTATCTCGTGTCTTCATCCGGATGTGCGCCAATTGATTTTTAAACTTGAATAGACAAGTTTGCGCGACCACTGTACTCCTATCATGTTTTGCCATTTTCACCGTCGTTTCATCTCATACTGAGAAAATGACGTCAGAAACTCTCCTCGCTGACGTGAGATCAGAGTAACAAAGCCATCATTATCCTCTCGTGAGAGTTGTCATTGTTGCCTCTGCAGTTTACTCTTAACAAATACATGGCTGGGCGTGTGGATTTTTTTGCAAAAAGTTTTATGGTTTCAATTGTTTCATCTTGTCACGATGAGATCTCTTTCTAGATTAGTAGATTTTCCATAACAGTTTGTTTTTATTAGTTAATCGGTAACTTGGGAATTAAGAATCCGAGGACTGTGACCTTTCCATCCGTATGTGGCTGCTTAGAGTTCTTGTCATCGATAAGATTGTCTTTTATAATGATGTTGCTTTTTAAAGACATAATTGAAATATCTATTTGTAAGGAAAAAATACCCATGTCATCTCCCCGAGTATGATCTAAATTTATTAAAAATAAACCAGATTTAAGTAAAAGGTTGAGTGCTTGAGGTAATTTTATAGTGTGATCTAGATTATCACAATAAATAAGATTTAAGTAAAAGGTTGAGTGTTTGAGGTAATTCTATAGTCTGGTCTATATTTAATCATAATAAATAAGATTTAAGTAAAATGCTATGTGGTTGAGGTAACTAAAGAAGGATAAGACATTTTATATGCTTTGATTTCATAGAGATTTGAGTTAACTTTTGACTGATTGGATATTATGATAGATGCTCAATAATTAAAAATTGTATACAGATTTGCAATCCAAAGATTGATAAGACTATATGTTAAAGAATTTTATGTGTGGATTATGTTGTGCTATATGACATTGTTCGAGGTTAGGTTAGGTCATGTCATCCAAATCAAGTTAGGTTGTGTGACTTTATATCTGTACATTAGATGCTCCTAGATCGAACACTAGATGCTTCTAGATCAAACACTGTCAATTAACTTCAAAATTTCTAGTTAATTCTAGTTGGAGTTTAGTGACACAATATTATCTTTAATACATGTATACAATCACAAATTTTTTATTTATTTTTAGCTCAAAACAATCACATAATGTCTATAAATCAATCAACCCTCTAAGAAAGAATTGTAAATCTTGAATGTGATGTTCTAGGCAATAATATGTAACATTGTCAAAGGTGGCAAATCACCTCAAAATGTGCACTAGTGTAAAACAAATGGCTTGTAACACTTATTATTTTTTGCATAGTAGTTGAATTTATATGTTAAATAAATGAAATAAAAAATTCTAAATATTTATTTAGATGTATGTATAAAGATCAATGCAAATCAAAATATTATAAGTATAGATTATGAACTTGCATCCCATATTTTAACAATGTAAAAACAAAATCAATGTGTGTTTCATTTGATTAAATATTACTTGAAAAGTTTACACCCTAATGACAACAACCTTTGTGTATAAATCATGGAATGAATTCTTAACAATCATTGTTATGTATCTCATAAGATAAGATAGGATAGCTATATTTGATTATAATCTATGGTTTAATATCAAATGACAAATTCCATAAATTGAAAACATATTCATGTAACAAGTTGTATATTTATAAATTGTGGTGTATACTATATATGGGTATAATATATTTTACAAGAAGTGGAGCATCCCACTATGCATGAAATGAAAAGATAATGTTACATTCTTAATCAATTAAGTCATATTATTAGTATTATAATTATAATTAGTGATTTAGGTCATCTTTGGGCCTTTATAGTCATATTTAATCTGGCTTGGGTGATATCCTAGGGATACAAAAGCTTTGTATAAGAGGTAATGAGTCATATATCATCATCAAATTATGAAGTATGTTTACATTAGAGATATTTGGATGTTTGATCCCTCAAAGTGACCTGATAGCCTTTAGCTTTTATAAATAACTTATAACATATTTCATATTGTGATATTTCTATTAGTATTCAACTTTCTAAGTTATGTCATAATAAGTGGCATCAGACCATGATCTTGGCACCATTAATGATGCAGGAGCATCTCGGGCCCTTGGCAATCCTATGTCACCAAAAACATTTTGGAGTTTGGCTGTGTTGCTTGATTCCTATTTTGACCGAGTTGGTCAGTAGTTGGTCAGTTTCCTTTGGTTACCGAGTGTGGTCGGTTATCTCCTGGGCGGTCGGTTGTTTCACTGGCACTCGACGTTGCTTGTCTGTTGCTCAGTTATCCTTGCTCACCGGTGGGTTTAGTTTTAGTTTCTATGGTGGACGACTTGTGCATTTATATTAGATTATAGATTTAATGTTGGAATCAATCATTGGGAAGCATGTGGTCCCAGATCTAACCATTTCTTTTGTTGATTATGGATCTGAAGGCCGACTTAGTTCGGTAGACTCTTGTATAAATGTAGTTGTTTGGTTGTAGTTGAGGAGGGGGAGTTTTGATAGAAGATAAAAGACTTTAGAACTGAGATTTGTGCCAGATCCTTGCATGTTGGAGGACTTTTGTAATTCATTGTAATTGAGGCCGTAACTGGGAAGGCCTTACAACCTGACATGTATGATTCTATTTGATGAAATTATATGAAAGATATTGCATTCTCTCTCTCACTATTGTTGTTGTTGTTGTTGTTTGCTTTTGCGTGTGTTGAGAAGGCTTGGATCATTAGCGTGTTCCATCCTTTGGCCCCTCTTGACCCCTACCTTGCGTCAGGTGGTATCAGAGCGAGATGAGATCTTGATCTAGGTCTACAGATCTAGGTTTGTAGGTTCCTCTTGAAGCCCTAGTTGATTGTTGTGGGGTAGCAGATTGCAATTTGACCTGCAATTGTAGAGGGTTGTCAGGATGGTTTGTGGGAGGCGAGATGCAGATCCAGGATTGGTGAATATGCTAAGGTAGATTGCTGCTAGGTTAGAAGCTGTTGAAACAGTCCAGAGAAGAGGCAAACATCTTGAAGATGTTAGTGATGATGAAGTTGAAGAAGAACAGGAGAATGCAGAACTTGCACCTGCTATGGACCAAGGTGAGGAAAGATTTTTGAAGGCTTTGACAAGTCTGAAGTCTACACCACACTTCAATCCTCCTGAATATGGTGGAAAATTGGATTTTGTTGAATTGGTGGACTGGATCACCGAGATGGAAAAGTATTTTGAATATGAAAATATTCCTCAGGATAAGAAAGTAAAGATTGCAAGCACAAAATTGAAGAGCCATGCATCCTTATGGTGGGAACATCTGTAGCTGGATAGGAAAAGGAAGAGAAAAGACAAAATCAAGCTATGGAGTAAAATGGTCAATAAGTTGAAAGGAAAGTTTTTACCTTGTGATTATCAGATTAACCTAGTTCGGCAAATGCAAAGTCTAAGGTAGAAAGATAGCTCAATAAAGGAATATACTGAGGAATTATATATATTAGATATCAGATTTGGACATGATGAAGATGATGTGGAAAGGATTGGTAGATACTTGAATGGTTTGAGAGTTTCTATCCAAGAGGAAATTAGTATGGTCAAGTTGGAGAACATTGAAGAGGCTTATCAATTTGCATTGAAAGCTGAGGAGAAATTGAACAAAAGACATGAGCAAAGGGAGAGAGGAAGAGGTGGTAGTTTCCCTAGAGGAAGAGGTAGATCTAATGGTGAAAATGGTAGATCTGAACTTGAAAAGACAAATCTGGACAAAAGCAAGACCAAGTGGAAAGGTGAAAGTTCATCTAGAGGTAGAGGCGGTAACTACCGAGGTGGTTATATCAGAGGAAGTTTCTGAGGAACTTGTTACAATTATGGAGAAGGACATAGATCATTTGAATCTACACATGCTAGTAAGAAGGCTGGTAGCAGTAGAAATTCTTTGGGGCAAGAAGAGTCATTGAATGAACCTTAGAAAGAAAATAACTTGATGGTAAGGAGAACATTGTGGAATGAAAGCAAAAAGGAAGATCCGATAAGGAAAAGTTTGTTCAAGACCAAATGTAGAGTTTCTGATAAAGTTTGGAAGGTAATCATTGACAGTGGTAGCTCAGAGAATCTGGCATCTAAGGAGATGGTCACAAAATTGTAGTTAAAAAGGTTGGAACATCTGAAGCCCTATACGATTTTATGGATCAAGGATGAGCATACACTCTTGGTAAGTGAACAATGTTATGTGAATTTGAAGATTGGGAAGTACTATGATAAAGTGTTTTGTGATATCATGCCTATGGATTTTTGTCATATTTTGTTGGGTAGACCTTGGCAATATGATAGACATGCTATAAATGATGGGAGATTGCATAAGTATACTATTGTGGCTGATGGAAAGAAACAAATCTTGTTACCATTTGATGAAAGAACCTGTTAGTAATGTTTCCATATCTGTGAAAAGTTTTCTTTATGGAAGGAAGGAAGTTTGTTAAACATTTGAAAAGGAATGATGTATGTTTTGTTGTGATTCCTAACAAATAAGTAAGAAAACAAAAGATAATGTTCCTGAGGAGATTGATAAGTTACTCATCAAGTATAGTGAAATCATTTCTGATAATGTACCTAATGGTTTTCCACCAAAAAGAAGCATTGATCATTGTATGGATCTAATCCTTGGAGCTAGTTTACCAAATAAGGCACCTCATCGGTTAACACCTACCAAGAATCAGGAATTGAATTGACAGATTCAAGAATTGCTGGAGAAAGGTTTGAATAGAGAAAGTTTAAGTCCTTGTGCAGTATCTATTGTATTGGCACGTAAGAATAATGGAGAATGGAGAATATGTACTGATTATAGAGCAATCAATAAGATAACAGTGAAGTATAGGTTTCCTATACCGAGAATGGATGATATAATGGACAGTTTGACTGGAAAAAAGTATTTCACCAAAATTGATTTGAAAAGTGGATATCATCATATCAGAATCAAAGAAGGTGATGAATGGAAGACTTCTTTCAAGACAAAAGAAGGTTTGTATGAGTGGTTGGTTATGCCTTTTGGTTTAACTAATGCACTGAGTACTTTTATGAGGCTGATGAATGAAGTTTTGAAGAAATTCTTGGGTAAGTTTGTGATTGTATATCTTGATGATATTCTGATATTCAATAAGACCGGAGAAGAACATTTGTTGCATGTTAGACAAGTTTTGCAAAGATTGAAAGAGGAAAAGTTGCTGATAAATTTGAAAAAGTGTTCATTCATGAAAGAGGAGATTATGTATTTGGGATTTGTGATTTTAGATGATGGTTTGAAGATGGATCCTAAAAAGGTTGAAGCTATTTTGAATTGGACTACACCTGTGAATGCTAGTGAGGTAAGATCATTTCATGGTTTAGCAAGTTTTTACCGAAAGTTCATAAGGAATTTCAGTTCAATTTGTAATGTTATGACTGAGACTATGAGAGGAGACAAAAAAGGAATTCAAGTGGACACATGGAGCTAACAAAATTTTTGAGAATCTGAAGCAGAAGGTTGCTGAATTACCTATTTTGGCATTACCTGATTTCAATAAAGCATTTCAAGTGGAATGTGATGCAAGTGGAAGCGCAATTGGAGCTGTGTTGAGTCAAGAAGGTAAACCTATAGCTTTCTTTAGTGAAAATTTGAATGATGCTAGAAGGAAATATTCTGTGTATGATCAAGAATTCTATGCTATTGTTCATGCACTGAAAAAATGAAGACATTATTTGATACTGAGTGAATTTGTGTTGTATACCGATCATAAGGCTTTACAGTATTTGGGTAGTCAAAATAAGTTGAATCAGAGACATATGAAATGGGTTGAGTATTTACAGAGTTATACATTTGTGATAAAGCATAAGAGTGGAGTCACTAACTGAGTTGCTGATGCATTGAGTAGAAGGAGATCTTTGATGACCGAGATAAAAATTGAAGTTCTTGGGTTTGATGAGATGAGAGATTTGTATGAGTTTGATCCTGATTTTTCTGAGCCATGGAGAAAGTGTAGAGAACCTATTCAAGATCAACAAGATGCTAAGTGGGATGAATATTTTATTCAGGAAGGTATGTTGTTTAAAGGGATTCAGATGTGTATATCGAGAGGAGTAATGAGAACTAATTTGATCAAAGAGAAGCATAGTAGTGGTTTGGCTGGACATTTTGGTATTGAAAAAACATGGAATTTGCTTAAGGAGAAGTACTTTTGGCCACAATTGTATAAAGATGTTTAGAAATTTGTGAAAAGTTGTGGAGTTTGTCAAGTTGCAAAAGGAGTAAGTCAGAATACTAGATTGTATGTACCAATTGTTGTTCCTGAGAAACCTTGGATTGACATCAGTATGGAATTTGTTCTTGGCTTACCGAAGATAGTAAGAGGTAATGATTCTATATTTGTTATTGTGGATAGATTTTCTAAGATGACACATTTTATACCTTGTAGAAAGACATCAGATGCAATACATGTAGTAGATCTTTTCTTTAAGGAAATTTTTAGATTGCATGGATTACTGAGGAGTATTATCTCTGACCGAGACAGTAAATTTGTTGGATACTTTTGGAAAACTCTTTCGAAGAAATTTGGCATTGAGTTGAAATATAGTTCTACATCTCACCCACAAACTGATGGACAAACTGAAGTTGTGAACAGAAGTTTGGGAAATCTTTTGAGATGTTTAGTTGGAGACACACCGAGTAATTGGAATTCTATGTTGGCACAAGCAGAGTTTGCATACAATAATTCAATGAATAGGTGTACTGGGAAAACACCATTTGAGATTGTGAATGGCATACAACTGAGAGGTATATTTGATTTGAGATACATTGATGATGAAAATAAGAGAAGTGCTGAAGGAGTAAAATTTGTTGAGTACATGAAGACATTGCATGAAGATGTGAAGCTGAAGCTGGAAGATAGTAATCAGAAATACAAAGACATAGCTGATAGATCAAGGAGACACAAAAATTTCAATGTTGGTCATGAAGTGATGGTTCATTTGAAGAAAGGCCGATTTCCTGTTGGAACATATGGGAAGCCAAAAATGAAGAAGTTTGGACCTTGCAAGATTTTGAGGAAATTTGACAGTGGAAATGCATATGAGATTGAATTACCTAATGACATGGACATATCACCGATTTTCAACATTGCTGATTTGTATGAGTATCATGAACCTGATGAAGAAATGACAGTATCGACAGAATATCCTAAGAAACAAAATGAAGAAATTGAGTAGATCCTGAATCAAAGAGTTGGCAAGAGCACAAGAGGAAAACAATATTTGGAGTATCTGGTAAAGTGGAAGAATAGACTGATGGAGGATAGTTCTTTGATTTCATAATCTAAGTTGGATGCAGCTCGGCTCATACCTACCCAATGATTCAGAGAATCATTTCAAAATAACCCTAGGTGTCTAATGCAGGAGCATCTCGGGTCCTTGGCAATCCCATGTCACCAAATTTTTTTTGGAGTTTGTCTGTGTTGCTCGGTTCCTATTTTGATTAAGTTGGTCAGTAGTTGGTTGGTTTCCTTTGGTTACTGAGTGTGGTTAGTTATCTCCTGAGCAGTTGGTTGTTTCATTGGGGCTCGATGTTGCTTGTCTGCTGCTCGGTTATCCTTGCTCACTGGTGGGTTTAGTTTTAGTTTCTATGGTGGCCGACTTGTGCATTTATATTGGATCATGGATTTAATGTTGGAATTAATCATTGGGAAGTGTGTGGTCCCAGATTTGACCATTTCTTCCATTGATTATGGATATGAAGGCCGACTCAGTTCCATAGACTCTTGTATAAATGTAGTTGTTTGGTTGTAGTTTAGGAGGGGGAGTTTTGATAGAAGATAGAAGACATTAGAATTGAGATTTGTGCAAGATCCTCGCATGTTGAAGGAATTCTGTAATTCATTGTAATTAAGGCCGTAACTAGGAAGGCCTTACATCCTGACATGTATGATTCTATTTGATGAACTATATGAAAGATACTGCATTCTCTCTTATTTTTGTTGTTGTTTGCTTCCACGTGTGTTGAGCAAGATTGGATCATTAGGGTGTGCCATCCTTTGGCCCCTCTTGACCCCTGCCCTGCGTCAATTAAGGCAACTCATTTTGTCCAATTTTTGAAATGACTTTTCAAATAACATAACTTTGAAGTTTAGATGATTTTTTCCTTGTTTATTTTTTATAATTTTTAAACAAAACATATTGAAGCATCTTTAGTCTAGGTTTTAGATGATTTTGAAAAAAAGATTGTTAATTATTAAAAAGTTAGGGCACCTTCATATAGTTTTTTAAATTTTAGGCTCATACAATTTCACAATTATTTGGGGCTCATGTGATGGTTTTCCCTCATGCTCATGATATGTGACTGATTATGCTTATTCCATCATCAAAACTAGAATCTCAATATAATTATGATCTCATAACTTGATTTGAAAGAAAGATTTCTAAACAATTGTGCCCTACGGGTATAGTATTGAAGGTGAATAAAATGCTAGGTATACCTTATCATATAGTCATTGGAAATGGAGATGAAATATGTCCCTTAGAAGCTAGTGCACAATTCTCCAAAGATGAGTCTATTTTTTTTCCTTCCAACTTTGCATTAAGAGGGAAACTTAATGATCTAAATGAAATAGCTAGACTAGCCTTTAGAAGAGGGTATAGACACAAGAATATAATTGATCAATTTTCAGCCTTCTACTATGATGATAATAAAGTAAGGAGGTCAACTTTAAGATTAAGTGTGAAATAAGTCGAGCTATAAAAATACCTCTAGGTGCCCAATCAGATTAAAGGTGAAAGAAATTGCATGCAATACTATGTCTATGATCTAGCACTATGCTAAATTAATTGGTAACATATGATCCAATCAATGGTAAATTTAATGGCAAATATTCACCAGTCATCCAATTTTGGGGGTCGATCGCATCAAGAAATTGGCGAATAGTATCATTATGTGAAGTGGTTGGATCACCTTGTGTTCATGTAATTTATGTCCCATGGCCATTTATTTTCCACTAGCTCATACACGGCTTGAATCTTCATTAGTTGTAATTTTGCCCATAATTTTCTAGATGATTGCAACAAACCATCGATGGACACACATGCATTCACCAATATCAAAGCAAGTTTTTTAAATTTTGAGAGGCCATATCACCAACAACAAAAAAAAATTCTTTACACGAGTCACAATCCTCCCCCACTATCATTGAACATTAATTCTAGCTCCATAATTTGCCTTGAAATTTAAAATTGCACCACCTTAATCCCACCTAATTTTGCCAAAATACTATATCCTAATTGTAGAATGGTGCACAATTCACCAAATTATATTTGATAAAAATACATGAGAAGGTGAGATTTTATAGTTCACACCTTATTCGGGTCTTTCTGCATTCCTAGATACTCTAGACACAAGTTTCTCAGGAATTCTTTAGATGTTGAGCCATTGGCAGAATTTTATCCATCATCTCTATAAATTTTTCATTAGATTAAACTTAAAGTTAGATATTCTATATTGATTTTTCTCACTTAAATTTATTGTGAGATGATCTTTAAAATGTTTAAAGACATCACTTTAATTAAAAATATGATTTGTTAGAATTTTTCTAAATTTGAAAATTCATAAGAGAATTGTGTGCAGAAAACAAACTCTATTAAAAATTGCATAAGTCCCTTTGTGATTGGAAATGGTATCAAATGTATTTACTAGTTTACCCTAGAGTAGTCAAGATGTGGCTTTCAGAATGTTAAGATTATATTTTTTGAACAAGACACATCAAATAATGTTTCCTTAAAAAGAAAAAATATGATATGCTATGGGTATATTATTTTGTGTTAGGGAAGTGTAAACCTCCTCATCAATTGGTTGGACTATATAGAGTAGACAATAGTATTAGAACATTTAGTGTATTCCACGGTAAAGGGTTTTCAAAGCTTAAGAATCAAAATAACATCGTCTAGGATAAGGATACAATAAATGGGTCATGTCACATCCACTATAGATATATGTATATAAAATGATATATATAAAAGAGTATGTTTTATGTATGTGCATATAAGTAGGAATATGATTTCAAATAGAAAGGATAAATGCATGTAATGTAATTGGAGATATAAGGATTAAATGAATGTACTTATTGTATCATCTTAAAATGGAAGAACTTCCATGATAAGAGCATTTAGCCCTCCGAGTAAGTGGTTTGAGGTCACATCGGATGCCTTGAATTGATATTTTCTTTGATCTGGCTTTCTCCCCGCTTTCCACTTCTTTTATGCTTCATTCTAGGTGAAATTAGGGTTAGGATCTTAAGGATTCTACTGATTTTCCCTCTTCCATGGCTCTATTTTCTAGGTAGGATTCAGAAATAGATCCTCCTATCCTTCCTCATAGTAATCATAGGATTTTATGTCTATCCCTGACATTCTATCCTATTCTAGCATCAGTTTTAGGTTTTTGTGCATCCCCGGGACCTCCTGACTTGGTTCTGAGCCAATCCAGGACCAGGGTTAGATTTGAGGTCGAACCTGACTAGGTTAGGGTCGAGCTCAAACCTAACTAGGTCAGGTCCAACCTCAATTTTGACCCCTTTCTCCAAATTTCCAATTTCCAAAATTTTCAAGCTTCGGGCTTTCGGGATATTTAGTTTCCCGCCTCTGAGTTAATCATTTCGGGTTTCGGGATGGTAAATCCTTTAATTAAATTTAATCTAGGTATATTTTCTAAAGGTTATGACCTAATTGGGATTTAATTCTCCAAGGTGGCCCCTCTAGAGGATTGTGCCCTACATCACTATAAAAGGAGGCCTTCCTCTCTCATTTTCACATCACATCCTCAAGCAATTTCTCTCAAGCTCTCAAGGTAATCAAGCAAGCATCTATTCAAGCATTCAAGTCCTCTTCTCCATTCAATTTATCCATTGAAGATCAAGGATTCAAGCACTCAAGCCATTGAAGGGATTTGGTTCATGCATTCAAGATTCATCATTCAAACCCTAGATCTAGCCATTATGATGGTTTGATCTTCCTTCAAGATCCTTTGTTCATCTTCAAGATCCATTTCATTCTCTTATCAAGGTGGATTCCAAGCATACAATCATGGAGGTTTGATTTACATTTATTGTTTTGTTCAAGCTTTCATATCAATATACTTGTTTACATTCAAAATACAATTACATATCTATTGAATTGCATAGCTTCATTGTTAGATCCTTTTCTACTACTTGCTAGCATTCCTATCTCAATTTCAATATTAAGGTTGATTCCAAACTGGGGTTTGACCAAGGCAAACCCCTAAAAAAACCAACAAAAATCCTCATTTTCTTGTAGGTATAGGTGCGAAATTTTGGATCTGAGAGCAAATTTGGATACCCTTTTCGGCAAACTTCCGAGATTTGTGAACAGAATTCGAATCAAACTTCAAATAAAGAATGTAGTATTTGACCTTTTATGAGGGTCAAACCCGAGCTGAGCCATCTTGGAGAAAGATTTTTGGGTTTTCTCTGTCTCAACATTTCTAGTCCAAGATAGATTTCAGATTTTCCCGAAAGTGTACACAAACATCAAAATTCAACATTTTCCAGATCTGCCCTAATTTGAGGTTAGTATTTGTATTTCAATTATTTTAGATTTCCAAACATAATATATATCCTCCTCCATAGGGAAATATTGGATTTACTCTCTCTCTTCCATATTCTTCACAAAATTGATTCAATGGTGTATTAACCTTGTGGTTGATCAAATTGGATCTCTTCTTTGGGGAATTTGGGTTTTGAGAATAGATCTCATAAATTTCCCCCTTTACATCTGAATAATGGTGAATCCATTTTACCTCTATTCATTTTGGTGAACCCGACCTACTTACTCTCCTTTTCTTTTGTGGAATTAGATGCACTATTGTGTTAGATTTTAGATATTTTCTTGCATTTATATTAGATCTAGTTTTTTCTCTTGCATTTTACAATTCAAAAATCCAAAACAAACAAAATCTATATAATCAATAAAATCCAAAAATATTTCTTGCATTTCATTTTCTATGGTGATTATTCAGATGCTTTGGTGTGTAGTTATGTTTTTCACTACTCTTCTTTTAGCATCTCTTTATAATACCTATGATGTTTATGAGAGTATCATCCACTTCATTATGTTGATGACCCTTCACTTTGCTCTTGCTTATGCTTTTGTGAAGTTAACCGACACTAGTCTGCCTACATTTAAAACTTTTGTTAGAGATTTATGTGGTAGCCTTATTCATCTTTTGGATTATGTGAAGAATTGGGTAGATGATACACCATCTCCTATCAATCCTAATCCTAATCCTATCAATCCTAATCTTAATTCTAATCTTCCTATTCTGATACCTAATTCTCCATTTGTTAATCCTCACTCTTCCCATACTTATGATGGTATTCAAGCTATAGTGCAGGATGCAGATGTGCAAGATTTATTTGATTTACCTTCTCCTCTAATTCATGATGATATTAGAGGAAAGGGTAAAGAAACTTTTTCAAAGCCTATTATCCCACCTTAAACAACATTTACTCATGAACATGATAAATAATCACCTCCTGTAGAAGCTTTACATAATATGTACACTATTGGATATATTATGGTGACTAAACAAGGTTATAAAGGTTTAGGGCTAGGCATTAATGAACATGGTATTAGATTTCTAGTTCATATACCCCCTAAACCGAATATGTATGGTGTTGGATGTTCAAAATCTCAAGTTAAGGTAGGTGATGCTAAACATCATCCTCCTCTCTCCACATCTAACCTAGATAACCCTAATACTCGACAAGAAATTGCTAAGAAGGTATATGTGGAGCTAATGAATTCCAAGAAAGAAATCTTTAGACCTATGCCGATCGATGCTTTATACAAATAAAAATGTCCTTTTCATTATAGTAACAAATATTTACTTGCTGATTGTAAACATTTCAAGTCATATGTTAGAGAAAGAGCTTCTTTAGGAATTATATCTCACTCCCGTGCAGTTTTACAATTCCTTCATAATTTTGATATAGGGGATTCCCCTCCTTTATATATAATGTAGATGTTATTTTCCCTCTTGTCTCATGACTGGGGGGCAAGAGGTGTATCTTCATCCAATCTCCTAGGATCCATTAGGTCTTTTATGTTGGCTTAATTGGTATTCTTTCTCTCCTATTTTTCTATGGCTTTGCATTATGTTTTTAATCATCCATAGAATTTATCCTTTCTTTTTAAGATATCTTTTCTAAAAACATTTGTTTTGCAAAGGTATCCCTTGTCTCTGGGGGGAAAGGTACCACTTTCTTTCTCTTTGTCTAGGGATTTTCTTTCCTTTAGCTTAGTGGTATTTGTTTATATTACAATATTATTTCAACATATTGATAGATGTTTTGACTATGGATAACCTTCTTATATGAGAAGTTGTTGTCCTAAGTCGTCACTTCTTCTCTATGTTGCAAATTATGCTCTTTATAAACTCTTACCCTTGCTTTGGTGTTAGAGTTGTTTCCCTCATTCCAAAGATTCCTCTTCCTCTTCTTTGTAGGGGGCTTGATGATTGAATCTTTGTTCCCGCCTTTGAAAGCTAATATTTTATCTAAAGCACTCCTCTTTGGTGGGGGTCTTGTTGATAAGATCTCTTTCATTTAAGGATCATTTTTCATAAGTGACATATCATTTTCATGATTATCTATACTCTTGGATGTAGGGGTCAATATCCCTCGTTAAGAATATGGTGCACATTGTTGTAAACTGGATATCTCCTTGCATTGTGAAGTAGGTATCCTCTTCCATCTTTGTTCTTACACTTGGGGGGCAAGGATGCTATCTCCTTCTTTTTTGTCTTTCTAGGATTCACCTCTTTCCTTGGTTAAGTAGTATTTATCTATTATGTGACATCCAATCATACATGAAAATTTTGGTTTGCATTGAGGACCTATGTCCTTTATAACAACCTCTTTTATTGTTTGACATTGGGTTTCCATGGTTGATATATCTCTCACCTTGGAAACTGAATAGTGTGCTATCCCTTATAAGGGTTACTTTCTTTTCACTTCTTGCATAATATCACTTTTCATTCATCCCTTCTAGGGCCTCATAGGAGCTGTGACCTTCTTGGCTTGGAAGGGGTGTTATTTGTGGATATTGTCTTGATGCTGAAGAAGGCTTTATCCTTGTTCTTTTATTTCCTTAACATGTCAAAATAGTATGTTTTTTCCATATTAAGGAGGGGGGCATATATAGGGTCTCCCTTGTACTATAGTTTTTTTAATTTTTACATGCTAAATCTTGGAAGGTAATGCACATAAGTTGCTAAACCCTGAAAAGACACACATTTATATGCTAAATCTTCCAATGGTAACACACATAAGTTGCTAAATCCTGAGGAGACACGCATTTTTCAAATTTTTCAATATGCTAAATCCTCTAAAGGTAGTGCACATAAGTTGCTAAATCCTGAAGGGACATGCATTTCCAATTTCAAATATGCTAAATCTTGGAAGCTAACGCATATAAGTTGCTAAATCCTAAAAAGACATGCACCTATATGCTAAATATTTCAAAGGTAATGCACATAAGTTGCTAAATCCTGAGGAGACACGCATTTTATATTCATGGTGATACAAGAAGGTGGATCTATGGGTATTCCAGAAGCTATTAGAAGATGCATTACAATTACAAGCACAGTTTATGGGTGAACCTGTTGGGCTCTCCCTCCAGGGAGATTCATAGTAAGGTGGGCATCTTACTGGGCGAGGTAATCACTTTCTCCTTTCTCTCTTTTCTGCTTTCATGCTAGTAGGAAAGGATCATGAAGCTAGGTTATTTATAGTATTGCTCTTGTCTTTCTTATGTAAACATTTATGCTTTTATGTTAGCTTTCCAAATATGATATTAGTATGAGGAATATTTCTTAGCGAGGTTTCTTATGCTAATTGATTTGGGTTGTTTAGTGCTATCACTTATTCTTTTGGCACCCTCGTGCGTGTATGTTGAGTTAGAATCCTTAGCTTGGGGGCTGGTGTCCCTAACTAAGTGTCATTCTATCTCATTTTGAATCCACTTGGATCTTCTCTTTCTTCTTCTTTACCAAGAGTTTGCATCAAGTCCATACTCTTGCTAAAGTGGGGGCTTAATGTATCATCTTAAAATGGAAGCACTTCCATGATAAGAGCATTTATCCTTCCAAGTAAGTGGTTTGGGGTCACATCAGATGCCTTGAATTGATCTTTGCTTTGATCTAGCTTTCTCCCTGCTTTCCACTTCTTTTCTACTTCATTCTGGGTGAAATTAGGGTTAGGATCTTAAGGATTCTACTGATTTTCCCTCTTCCATGGCTCTATTTTCTAGGTAGGATTTAGAAATATATTCTCCTAGCCTTCATCATAGTAATCATAGGATTTTATGTCTATCCTTGACATTCTATCCTGTTTTGGCATCAGTTTTAGGTTTTTGGGCATCCCCAAGACCTCCTGACTTGGTTCTGAGCCAATCCAAGACCAAGGTCAGATTCGAGGTCAAACTTGACTAGGTCAGGGTCAAGCTCAAACCTAAATAGGTCAAGTCCAACCTTGATTTTGACCCCTTTCTCCAAATTTCCAATTTCCAAAATTTTTGGGCTTCGGGCTTTCGGGATATTTAGTTTCCCACTTAACTGAGAGACTCTCCCACTGACTCGTGAGACCTGCTTCCAAGAATAGATGAAAAAATGAATGAAATAACTTCACTCTGATACCACTTGTTAGGATTAACAAGGAAGAAATAACAATTATGTGCAAATATAACCAATATCAGAAAATAATAAACCACACAGAAGAGAACACAAGACACAAAGATTCAACGTGGTTCACCCAATCCCTAGGCTACGTCCACCAACAATGAGTCCAATATTTTATTATCTAGTGATTACAACCTAATTACAATCCATAATCCCTTATAGCTCAATTCCACTACAAGTACTAAAAACTTACATCATAATGAAATCCCTAACCCTAAGCCAATATAATCATACTTATGTCAGTTAACAAGTTAACCCTAAAATACTTGACGAGTCAACCTAAGAAAAGGCTTGACGAGTCAACCTAGGGAAATGTTTGATGTGTCAACTCAAAAATGCTTGACGAGTTAACCCCATAATGAATGAAAAGTGTATAGTACTTTCTTGATTAGTCACCACAAGCTAACATTTTGTGACTGAAAACAACATCCATAACACATTTCAATTTAATGGGATAAACGAATAAAAAAATTTATTAGGTACATAAGCCATCTACATTCTTAAAAAGTTTCTAAATTATTTATTTAAATTCATAAAGCCTAGATAGTACTTTCTTGATCAGTCACCACAAGCTAACAATCTCCCACTTGGGGACTGATTAGACTCCACACCATACCATAGCATACATTAAGCTCCCTACAGCTGAAGCATAAGGTACTTTAGACATTTTAGTCTCTTCTTCTGGTGTCTTGGGACACATATCCTTAGTCAATTTCAAATGAATAGGCAAAGGTGTGCTGACAGCTTTGGCATTCTCCATAGAGAAACATTGCAACACCTTCTCACTATAATCAGCCTAAGATAGAGACAATTTCCTATTTTTTCTATCTCTACAAATTTTCATACCAAGGATTTGTTTTGCTACCCCCAAATCCTTCATAGCAAATGAATGTGCTAACTATTGTTTCAACCCCTTAATGTGATCCATGTTAGACCCATCTACAAGCATATCATCAACATATAAACATAAAATAATGTAGTTGTCATCATCCAACCTCTTAAAATAAACACAATAGTCAAAATGACACCGACTGTATCCATGCTCATTCATAAAAGTGTCAAATTTAATATACCGTTGCTGAGGTGCTTGCTTCAAGCCATATAAACTTTTCTGCTTTCTGCACACCAAATTCTCCTTACCCTTGACCTCAAATCCTTGTGGCTAGACCATATATATTTCTTCATCCAAATCACCATGAAGAAAAGTTGTTTTAACATCAAGCTATTCTAAATGCAAATCTTCAGTAGCCACAATACTTAAAATAGTACGGATAGAAGAAATTTTAACAACTGGAGAAAATATCTCATCAAAATCAATACCCTTTTTCTGTGAAAATCCTTTTACAACTAACTTGGCTTTAAATCTTTTCTTACCTCCATCTTCTTCTTTTATCCTGTAAACCCATTTATTCTGTAAAGCCCTTTTACCTGCAGGTAACTTACATAAATCCCATGTTTGATTTTGCAGCAAAGAGTCCATTTCATCTATCATTGCAGACTCCCATTGAAGCTTGGTATCCACCTGCATAGCTTCATTATAACATTCAGGTTCACTAGCATCTGTTAATAAAATAGAATACAAAGAGGGAGAGAATCTCTCTAGAGGTCTACTTAGCCTTGTTGACCGTCTAACATTCACTAGGGTGTGTGGTATTTGTTGTTGCTATTGTTACGGAGCATAAGGAACTATTGGAATATCATCTTTTGGAGTATTATCCAGTACTACATAATCATTTTCTTTCTTCTCATGCTGCTGCAATAGATCTTTGTACAATACTTTCTCATTGAATATGACATCCTTGCTTCTTACAATTTTATGATTTTCAAAATCCCAAAGCCTATAACCAAATTCATCAATGCCATATCCAAAAAATACAGATTTCTTTGACTTAGCTTCTAGCTTGGTTCTGAAGAATCTATAAGTGCAAAAGCTTCACAACCAAAGGTTTTGAGAAAAGAATAACTCACCTTCTTACCACTCCATGCTTCCTCTGGAATACCATAGTCCAAAGGAGTAGAAGGGCCTCTATTGATTAAATAAATAGCAGCGTTCATAGCCTCTGCCCACATATTTTTGGGCAGCCTAGCATGCAACCTCATACTCCTTGCACGCTCCATTATTGTCCTATTCATGTGATGAAGGGTGCTCCCCTTAATACCACAAACATATAACAAAAATAGAGAAACAACAATATGCAAGAATAGAAAATTGGCTTCTTATTATCTCCACAAATGTGGAATTACAAACTTTTAGAATTACAATATGCAAAGCCACATGGGCATTCCCTTACAATATTCTATAGGACAAAGCCTCGAATCAATACCCAGATCTACTACCCAGAACTTTCCTAGACAACACTACGAGCCTTCTTTATATAGGCATTTTCCACCGCCCGAGAAGGTTTCATAAATTTAGCCCTTAGGGCTGACCAAACTTAAAATTATTTTATTTTTCAATTTATTACATCAAAGTCGGCTCAAAATAACTTTTGAAACCTGAACATAAATTTTGAAGGAAAATTATTTTCCTCCATTTCAGGTGGCCCAACTTTTGGAGACCATAAGTCATCACCAATTGACCCGATTGACTATTATAACCCCATTTCGGAAAGGCCACAAAGCACTCTACAGGCTTGATTCATGCAAGCGCCTATCACCTAAATTCTTGACCTCATCCGAGGCCTCTAAAGCCTTCAAAATTGAGTTCAAAGTTTCTATACCTTGCTACCAATAATGAAAATCTTCAATATCTTCAAAACTAGACCTGATCTAGCCATGAAACTTTACTGGTAGGCTGATATGACTGAGATGAACCTCCACATGTAAAATTAGAACATTCCGAGATCGTATGGCCAACTTACTAAAAACAACAAGTTTCCATAAATAGTAGCTCTACACAAGATAGCCCTTATTGAATACAAAAACATAAACATTTTTGGGTGATGCAAGATTGCTCTTACACCCAGGATGCTCCTGCATCATCATGCGTTCAGCCACTCCATTTTCTTGTGGAGTCTTTGGTATAGTTTTTTGCCTACGAATACCATTAGAGGAAAAATAATCTTCAAATTCTATGCTGCAATACTCACCACCATTATTAGATCTGAGATATTTTAACCTTTTACCAGTCTCATTCTCAACCAAGTATTTCCATTTCTTAAAAGTTGTAAATACATCAAATTTATGTCTAAGGAAATAAATCCATAATTTTCTTGTTGCATCATCTATAAATGTAACATAATACAGAGAGCCACCAAGGGAAGATACCTGAGCTGGTCCCCATACATCTGTATGCACAAGCTCTAATCTCTCATTTTTCTTTTCCTTCCCACTCTTCACAAAACTAACTCTCTTTTATTTTCCATAAACACAACTTTCACATAAATCCATATTGACATATTTCAGACTAGGTAAAACTTTCTTTGAATGAAGTAATTTCATACCTTTTTCACTCATGTGCCCAAGTCTATTATGCCACAATGCTGTGTCAGAATCTACAACAACGGTTTGATGTTCTTCCTGCTCAATTTCAGCCATTGTTCTTGAACATTCATTATCTTCTTAAACAATTAAAGTAGAAGGAACAGTATGACCTGTACAAAGATATAAGGTGCCTACTTTCACACCTTTTGCTACTACTAAGGAACCTTTTGAAACCTTCCAATTTTTATCATTAAAAGTAACTGTGCAACCCTCATCACCCAGTTTCCTTGCTGAAATTAAATTCCTACTCAGCCTTGGGACATGTCTTACCTCTTGTAGTAGCCAATGATTCCCATTGTGCAACTTAATCTTGATTTTCCCTTTTCCAACAATTTGATAGGGTTCATTATCTCCCAAATAAACTAGCCCAAAATCCCCTTGGACATAATCAAGAAAGTAACCTCTATGGGGTGTAGCATGAAATGAAGCCCCAAAATCTAAAACCCATGAATCATCAATACTTTCTAAAGAAAGAATCAAAGAATCCTCTTTAGATTTATTACTTGCCACATTTACCTGGACTTGTTTCCATCATGTTTGTCTCCTTGATCTTTCTTCTGAGACCAGCAACCTTTCTTCTTATGACCTAATTTTCCATAGTACTAGCAATCATTTGGCCCTTTGGATTCATACCTCTTTCCGTTTGATTTTCCTCTTGATTTCCCATGATTTCTAGAGTTGTTTCCTCTATCTCTTGTTCTACCCCTACTTTTTGCGTTCAATACACTACCCGATGTGGATGCCCCTGAGATTTTTCTACGAATTTCCTCACTCAATATAACACCAATAACATCATCAAAATTTAGGGTATTTGAACCAGAAACAAAATTACTAACAACCATTACCAAGCCATTCCATCTTTTTGGCAAAGAACACAAAATCAAGAGAGGCCTAACCTCTTCATCAAAAGTAATTTTAATTGAGGCTAACTAACTTATAACTATATTAAACTCATTCAAATGATTAGCGACTGATCCACCTTCTACCATTTTCATATTAAATAAACGCTTCATAAGAAATACCTTGTTTGAAGCTGAAGGCTTTTCATACAACTTTGCTAGGGTATCCATCAGATCTTTATCTTTCATTGCTCTAGTAATATTGAATGCCACCAATTGTGCCAGGCATAAATGAATACTCCCCAGTGCCTTCCTGTCCAAAATATCCCAATCTTCCTAAGACATTGTTGCCTCTTGCTTGGCTATTTCATCTAATGGCTGCCATAGATCCTTCTGACAAAGATAGTCCTCCATTTGCATCTTCCATAACTGGAAGTTCTGCCCATTAAACTTATCAACCTTCATCCTACCCTCGTCTGCCATTTCTCCCACTTAACCAAGAGACTCTCCCATTGACTCGTGAGACCTGCTTCAGAGAATAGATGAAAGAACGAATGAAATAACTTCACTTTGATACCACTTGTTAGGATTAACAAGGAAGAAATAACAATTATGTGCAAATATAACCAATATCAGAAAATAATAAACCACACAGAAGAGAACACAAGACACAAATATTTAACATGGTTCACCCAATCCCTGGGCTACGTCCACCAATAATGAGTCCAATATTTTATTATCCAGTGATTACAACCTAATTACAATCCATAATCCCTTACAGCTCAATTCCATCGCAAGTACTAAAAGCATACATCATAATGAAATCCCTAACCCTAAGCCAATATAATCAAAATTATGTTGGTTAACAAGTTAACCCTAAAATACTTGAGGAGTCAACCTAAGAAAAGGCTTGACGAGTCAACCTAGGGAAATGTTTGACGTGCCAACTCAAAAATGCTTGACGAGTTAACCCCACGATGAATGAAAAGTGTATAGTACTTTCCTGATCAGTCACCACAAGCTAACATTTTGTGACTGAAAACAACATCCATAACACATTTCAATTTAATGGGATAAATGAATAAAAACATTTATTAGATACATAAGCCATCTACATGCTTAAAAAGTTTCTAAATTATTTATTTAAATTCATAAAGCATGTCCATATAAAAATGGTTGACCTTAAATAAATTGACTCTTATGATCTAAGAAGCTCCCCTTAGGCATCTATAAACACCATCTTGATAGAATTCCACATAGGAAACAAAAATCAAAAGGATAATTGTCAGTGCGATTCTTAACTCAAGCATATTTAGTATAGTTCATTTGTGTGCATCAGGTCATTCCTATAACACTCAAACTAATTAGGGAGTACTCAAATTCAAGCCTAAAGATTTTATACACTACATAGAACTTAATAGATTGTTTCGACATTGAAAACTAAATGTTTAAACCTTCGCAGCTAAACTATATATAATATTAGTATTATATATCTATCATTATTAAAAAATACAATATTCTATCTATTGCATTATAAAAATAACTTCAGTCTATTGTTTACACTTTGAATAGATGATTTAATTATTTCATCTTAATTATTTGAAATTAACTATTTTATAATTATAAATAGAAGGAAAGAGAAAGTAAGGAAATGTTGCCCCGTCTATAAACTATTTCACCTTAATTTTTTAAAATTAATAACTTTACAAACAAAAATTGTCCTAGAATGTTTTTATTCTTTACTTTAAGAACAACATTAAATAGAAAGTAAAAAGAATTAAATGCTATGATATTGTGTTGGATTCCATACATTAGATTAATTCCAGGAAAACAAAGACAATGCAAGTGGATAGGACTCTTCAACTTTTCCTTTAAATTATTTTGGAATCGCGTGGACAGAATAAGATAAAATCAAATTACTATTAAATTGTCCAGAGGAACAGGGTTAGTAGAAGGAATAAACAAAGCTATTGTCTAAACTTGATGGCCGTTCGGATAGGTATGATGAGACTTTTAACCGTTTGCCTGCCTCTAATTTGCAGTTTTCAAATATATCAATCAATAAATGTTTAATACCTTACTTAAAATTTAGATATTATGTGACAATACCATATATCAAGAGTTTTCGTAATTTTTTTAAAATGATAAATTACTGAGCTTAATCTGCAATGATAATAAAGAGTATATAAATAATTTTTAGCCTAGATATCATTTGGTTTCAAGTATACCACACCTTATATAAGATAAATAATAGGTTTGATAAAGGAAAAATTGATGTTGATTGATAGGACAAGTTTGATTTGATTGATTGATAATGTGATTGGGTAGTTTGTCTGTTAATGCATGATTTCATTAAGTGCAATGTTTTCTCTTTTCTGCTTTTTAATATTTTTGGTATTTTTCAAGATCTCTTTTGACTATATACAACAAATAAGATGCTTTCTCATCTGATATCTAAAATACTCTTTTTCTCTATCCCTTTTCAATTGATTCATGTGTAGAACCTTTCCAAGTGTATAGTGTTTATTGGTTCTTGCAACTCTTCTCCTTCACAATCAATTAGTTTATAGGTTCATGTCCCAAAAGACTGAGTGATCACAAATGGTCCTAACCAATTTGCTTCCCATTTTCCTTTCTTCTCCCTTTCTCCTTGATTCTCGGGATTTTCTCATAACACTAAGTCACCTATTTGGAATGCTCTTGGTTTGATATACTTGTTATAGTTTCTGGTCATTCGATTCTGATACACTTTTAATTTATCAAAAGCTTATTGTTGTCTTTCATCTAGAAGTTCTAGTTCATGTAACCTAGCAACTCTATAGTCTTATTCACTTAGTAACCCATACAATGAGACTCTTAAAAGTAGAATTTCTACCTCCAAAGGTAAAACTGCTTCTGCTCCATAGACTAGGCCTCGCAATTCTTTGTATCTTATGTCCATTATCTGATTTGCACTTCAATTTCACAATTGTATCAGAACTTCATGGACTTTGAGACTTATTAAAGATTAATTTGAAACAAAATAATGTTGGCTTTCATAATGTTAATAAGAATAAGTAAGATTGAAATGATTGTTATCAAATTTAGTTTATTTATAAATTTTGTAAAATAAATTTTGGTTGTTTGATATTGATATTGATATGTTTTATATATTTATATTTATATCTATATTTATATTATTATATATATATATATATATCAATGTATATATTTGTGTGTATGTATTAATTTTTTTTTGTAGAATTGAAGTTATGAGATCTATGTTTGGAACTCAAACTTTGTATGATCATTTACTGTTTAACAGGGTTAGGGAAAACATATCTATAGTGATGTAGCTAACTTCACACACTCACAGATCTTGATGATTTTTTCTAGTTTGTTTTCTATGCGAGTTAACTATTTATAGCTATTCTTCTAGATTTTGGGTAGTAAATATGAATGTTGTGGAATCTGTTATGTGTGGAAGGGTGAAAAAGTCATCATTTCAAACCGTCATTTGAAACATATTCCCCATTTCCCCATTGCCTATTTGTTTAAATAATAAAACAAATTGCACGATTGATCTAATACTTTTGCACAAATGCCCTAAGAACCATTCACTATCATTACGAATAAACATTGTACGATCTATTTGTTAACTTTTTTCCCCTAAAAATAGGTTAGTATTGTGTGGCAATTGAAACATGGGCAGGTGCTCTTCCCCTATGTCGAAGTTGCAATGTTTTGAAATATAAAAAAAACTCCACAAATAACCATTGAAATTTCCTCTATGTTGTGATTCCTTGATATATGTTTGAATTCTAGTAGAGAGAAAATGTTAACCAATTCATATGTACATTACAATATGTACACAATACTAATATATTTCATTTGGGCCTATATAAAATGTACTTGTTGTGAGCTATGAATGTGAAAATTCCTATAGATGCTCAACACCTTCATCTTTGCCTTTATCAAAGGCCCCATTTTAGAATCTAAAGTTTGGTATTATTGTTGTATGAAGTAGAGTGAAGACCCGTAGAATATTTCCAAAAGGTCTTTTTCTAATATAAGGATTCTCATACCTACAAAAAATTCTATGTACCCACTTGAATCCCTTAACGAAGATATAACAAAGGATTTAACACAACTAGTCAAAGAAAACTATGTTTGTTTGATCTCAAAAATTAGTAGAATTGCATTCCTTGGAAATCATCAAAAAATACTTTGGAATTTGATAGCAATAAAGTATTGAGTTACTTTTCCCCATCCTTATATATGGAATTGGATGTCAATCATTGTTTTAAAATAGAAGGAAGAAGAATATAGTACTCTTTTTAATAATTATAATAGAAAATGACAAATTTGTAATATAAATACTATATTGACCAATCATATTTAAATTAACAATAGTTAATTATATTTAATAAAATTTAATAATTAATATTGGCAATAACATATATTGATGTAGTTATGATTTTAGTGCTTTCGTAAATTGTATCCCTGTATAATATAACACTCATTTTAGACTCATTTGAGTGATTGTACTACATGCCTCTGATGTACTCAATCAATGACTATCTTCAAAAACCAAATAAAATCTTCTCCCACTTTTTCCATATACTCTTTAACCTTACATATATTAAAGATTATAATAAAACCTTCAACATCATTGAACTCATTTTACAGCTTTTATAGTTTTCTCACAGTCCTAAAACATACCGATTAAACCATTGAATACAATAACTATTAAGACAAAGTAGAGTGATTAGTGTCAATCATATTTTCTCATTATTTTTCACCCCAAAAGAGCGCTAATTGACTTTGATACCTCAAAAAACAAAGTTGAGCCACCACTATGAAAATTCTATTGTAGTTACTGATTATTAATCTCCTATCTTATATAGATTATTTAACTACCAAAAATTAATTCTCAGCTAATATTGAATAATAAAATAATTGCAACTCCACAAATAAAAAACACAAAAGAAACATGCAACACAATGAACATGATCTTTTTGGACAATTTGTCCCTGGAAAAACCCCATAGGAAAAACTAGTATTGCAGATGAGGAACTTATATTAATCTTTAGAAAATTAAGAGATACAAGAAAAATTGCTTGCCTCTTTCTGGAAGAGCTCCGACAATCTTCCAATTCCTCTTTTTGAGATCCTACAACTACGTCTATCTCAACGCTAACAATGCACCCTTGCTAACACTACAAGACTTATTTGCTAACAATACAAATTCATTTGCTAAAACTACAAATGCTTCTCAAACTGGCGTGTTCTCCAAATGCCCAATGACCCCCTTTTATACTACTCTCATTGGAAAACCAACAGTTGAGATTTATTCTCAATCAACTGCTGAGATAAATAATAACTTAACAACCAATAACAAATTAGTTGCAAGGTGTCCCTAAAATAGTCAAATAATTAAATAAATAATCATCCCTATTCAAACAAATTTGTTTAGAAAATAAATATTGACTAATCTTTGGGAAATGGACAAACATCTGTCCAAGCTACCCCAACTAACACTCCCTCTTAGTGAGGAAGCTATTCTCCATGACACCCACCTTATCTCTGAAGAAGATAAAATTTTCCTTCCCCAATGCCTTATTCAGAATAGCTACTACTTGTTGCTTTGTAGGTATGTATTGTAGCTGAATAATCTACCATTGTACACAATCCTTGATGAAGTGATACCTATTGTGATGCAGGAGCATCTCAGGTCCTTGGCAATCTTGTGTCACCAAAAACAAGTTTGAGTTTTTTGTGTTGCTCAGTTCCTTCTTTGACCGAATGGGATTAGTAGTTGTTTGGTTCCTTCGTTAATCGAGTTGGTCGGTTAATTCCCTGGTGCTCGGTTATATTTTCTCGGTGCTCGGTAATCCTTGCTTACTGAGTTGTTTTTTTTGGTTTTTTGTTGAGGCTGACTTCTGCACTTAATTATGGTCCAGGATTTAATGTTGGTATCTATCATTGGGAAGTGTGTGGACCTAGATCTAGTCATTCCTTGTGTTAATGGTGGATCTGAAGGCCAAATTGTTTGGTAGCCTCTTGTATATATTATAGTCTTTGGTTGTAGTTTAGGAGGTAGTTTCAGTAGGAGATAGAAGTTAGAAGATTGAATATAATTTCTTACTCCTCACAATTTGGAGGACTATTGTAATTGAATTGTAATATCTGGCCTAAATTGGGAAGGCCTTGTACAACCTAACATGTATGAATCTATTTCATGAAATGTAAGGATGAGTTCTACATTCTTTCTCTCACTTTGTGTATTGTTGCTTCCATGTGTGATCTCTTCAAGGTAGATTTGGATTAGGGTGTGCCTTTGGCCCCTCTTCTTCCTCTTCCCTGTGTCAGGTGGTATCAGAGTGAAGTTGAGATCTGGATCTAGATTCGCAAATCTAGGTTTGAGGGTTCCTTCTTGTCAAACCCTAATTAATTTGTTGTGGGGTAGTAGATTGTGATCTAGCCTACAATTGCAGAGGGTTTCAAGATAGTTCGTGGGAGGCGAGATGCATATCCATGATTGGTAGACATGTTGAGACAACTTGCTACTAGGTTAGAAGTTATTGAGGCAGCCGAGTGTAGAGGAAGACATCTTGAAGATGTTAGTGATGATGAAAATGAGGAAGAACAAGGTGATGTAGAACATGCACTGATAATGGATCAAGGTGAGGAAAGATTGTTGAAAGATTTGAAAAATCTGAAATCTACACCACATTTCAATCCTCCTAAGTATAGTGGAAAGCTGGATTCGGATGAATTGTTGGACTGGATCACCGATATGGAAAAGTACTTTGAATATGAAAATGTCTCTGAGGAAAAGAAGGTGAAAATTGCAAGCAAAAAGTTGAAGAGTCGTGCATCCTTGTTGTGGGAACATCTACAATTGGACAGAAAGAGGAAAGAAATAGACAAAATTAAGGTATGGAATAAGATGGTAAATAAGTTGAAAGGAAAGTTTTTACCTTGTGATTATCAGATTAACCTAGTTAGGTGAATGGAAAGTTTAAGATAGAAAGATAGCTTGGTAAAAGATTATACTGAGGAGTTCTATAGATTAGATAATAGATCTAGACATGATGAATATGAAGTGGAAAGAATTGCTAGGTACTAGAATGGATTGAGAGTTTCCATCCTAGAAGAAATCAGATTGGTTAAGTTGGAAAACATTGAAGAAGCTTATTAGTTTGACTTGAAAGCTAAGGAGAAATTGAACAAAAGACACGAGAAAAGACAAAGAGGTAGAGGTAGAGGTAGAGGTGGTAGATTCCCTAGAGGAAGAGGTAGATCTTATTGTGAAAATAATAGATCTGAACCAAAAAAGACAAATCTGGATAAAGGAAAGACCGAGTGGAAAGGTGAAAGTTCATCTAGAGGAAGGGGCAATAATTACCAAGGTGGTTATAACAGAGGTGGTTTCTGAGAAACATGTTACAATTGTGGAGAAGAAGGACATAGATAATTTGAGTGTATGCATGCAAGTGAGAAGGTTGGTAGCAATAGAAATGCTTTGGGGCAAGAAGACTCACCGAATGAACCTGAGAAGGAAAAGAACTTGATGGTAAGGAGAGCACTTTGGAGTGAAAGTAATAAGGAAGATTCAGTAAGGAAAATTTTATTCAAGACCAGATGTAGATTTTCTAATGAAGTGTGGAAGGTAATCATTGATAGTGGAACCTCGGAGAACTTGGCATCTGAGGAAATGGTTACAAAGTTGCAGATGGAAAGATTGGAACACCCAAAGCCGTATCAAATTTCATGGATCAAGGATGAGCATACACTCTTGGTAAGTGAACAATGTTATGTGAATTTGAAAATTGGAAGGTACTATGATAAGGTGTTATGTGATATCATGCCTATGGATTGTTGTCATATTTTATTGGGAAGACCTTGGAAATATGATAGACATGCTATATATGATGGGAGATTGCATAAATATACAATTTGGGATGATGGGAGAAGAAAAATCTTGTTACCTTTGATTGAAGAAACTATTAGTAGTATTTTTACATCTATGAAATTTTTCTTGATGGAAGGAAGAAAGTTTGTTAAGGATTTGAAAAATAATGATGTGTGCTTTGTTGTGATTCCTAACAAACTGAGTAAGAAAATAGATGATAGTATTCCTGAGGAGATTGATAAGTTACTCACCAAGTATAGAGAGATCATTTATAATAATGTACCTGATGGATTTCCACAGAAGAGAAGCATTGATCATTGTATGGATTTAATCCCTGGAGCTAGTTTACCAAATAAGGCACCACGTCGGTTGACACCTACCAAGAATCAGGAATTGAACTGACAGATTCAAGAATTATTGCAGAAAGGTTTGATCTGAAAAAGTTTGAGTCCTTGTGTAGTACCATTTGTATTGGCACCTAAGAAGAATGGAGAATGGTGAATGTGTATGGATTCTAGAGAAATCAACAAGATAACAGTGAAATATTGGTTTCCTATATCGAAAATGGATGACATAATGGTTAGTTTGACTGGAGCAAAGTATTTTACCAAAATTGATTTGAAAAGAGGATATTATCAGATCAAAATCAGAGAAGATAATGAGTGGAAGATTTATTTTAAGACAAAAGAAGGTTTGTATGAGTGGTTGGTTATTCCTTTTGGTTTAACTAATGCATCGAGTACTTTTATGAGATTGATGAATGAAGTTTTGAAGAAATTCTTAGGTAAATTATTTATAGTATAACTAGATGATATTCTGATATTCAATAAGACCAAAGAATAGCATTTGTTGCATGTTAAACAAGTATTGCAAAGGTTGAAAGAAGAAAAGTTGTTGATAAACCTGAAAAAGTGTTCTTTCATGCAAGAGGAGATTGTGTATTTGGGATTTGTGATTTCAGTTGATGGTTTGAAAATGGATCCTGAAAATGTTGAAGCTATTTAGAATTGGCCTACACCTAAGAATTCTAGTTAGGTAAGATCATTTCATGGCTCATCAAGTTTTTACCAAAATTTAATTAGGAATTTCAATTCAATTTGTAATGCTATTACTGAGACTATGAGAGGAGATAAAAGAGAATTTAAGTGGACACATGAAGCTGATAAAATTTTTGAGACTCTGAAGCAGAAGGTTGTTGATCTTCCCGTGTTAGCATTTCTTGATTTCAATAAGGTATTTCAAGTTGAATGTGATGCAAGTGGTAGTGCAATAGGAGCTACGTTGAGTCAATAAGGTAAACCTATTGCTTTCTTTAGTGAAAAGTTGAATGATGCAAAAAGGAAATATTTTGTGTATGGTCAAGAATTCTATGCTATTATTCAGGCCCTAAAGAAATAGAGACATTATTTGATACTGAGTGAATTTGTGTTGTATAATGACCATAAGGCTTTACAGTATTTGGGTACTTAGAATAAGTTGAATTAGAGACATATGAAATGGGTTGAATACTTGAAGAGTTATACATTTGTGATAAAACATAAGAGTGGAGTCACTAACCGAGTTGCTGATGCATTGAGTAGAAGAAGATATTTGATGACCGAGATGAGAATTGAAGTTCTTGGTTTTGATGACATGAGAGATTCATATGAATTTGATCCTAAATTTTCTAAGTCGTGGAGAAAGTGTAGAGCACCTATTCAAGATCAACCGTGTACTAAATGGGAAGACTATTTCATTCAAGAAGGTATGTTGTTTAAATGTCTTCAGTTGTGTATACCGAGAGGATTAATGAGTACTAATTTGATAAAGGAGAAACATAGTAGTGGTTTGGTTGGACACTTTGGTGTTGACAAGACATTGAATTTACTTAAGGAGAAATACTTTTGGCCATAGTTGTATAAGGATGTTCAAAAATTTGTGAAAAGTTGTGGAATTTGTCAAGTTACAAAGGGAGTAAGTCAAAATACTGGATTGTATATACCAATTTCTAACATTTTATACCCTCTAGAAAGACATCAAATGTAGTACATATAGAAGATCTTTTCTTTCAGGAAATTGTCAGATTGCATGGATTACCGAGGAGTATCATCTCTAACTGAGACAATAAATTTGTTGGATACTTTTGGAAGACTCTTTGGAGAAAGTTTGGCACTGAGTTGAGGTATAGTTATACATTTCACCCACAGATTGATGGAAAAATAGAAGTTGTGAATAGAAGCTTGGGTAATATTTTGAGATGTTTAGTTGGAGACACACTGAGTTAATGGGATTCTCTGTTGGCACAAGTAGAGTTTGCATATAATAATTCAGTGAATAGGAGTACTCAAAAAACACCTTTTGAGATTGTAAATGGAATAAAACTGACAGGTATATCAGATTTGAGGGATGTTGCCGATGAAGAAAAGAGAAGTGTTGAAGGAGTAAAGTTTGTTAAATTCATGAAGACATTGCATGAAGATGTGAAACATAAGTTGGATAAAAGTAATCAGAAATACATAGACAGAGCTGATAGATCAAGAAGACATAATAATTTTCCAGTTGGCAATGAAGTAATGGTTCATTTGAAGAAAGGGGGATTTCCTGTTGGAACATATAGAAAGCTGAAAATGAAGAAGTTTGGTCCTTGCAAGATTTTGAGAAAATTTGATAGTGGAAATGCTTATGAGATTGAGTTACCTGATGACAAGGATATATCACCTATATTCAACATGGCTAATTTATATGAGTACCATGAATCAGATGAAGAAATGACAGTACCGAATGATTATCCTAAGAGACAGACAGAAGAAGTTAAGCATATTTTGGAACAAAGAGTTGGTAGAAGTACAAGAGAAAAATAGTATATAGAATATCTAGTAAAGTGGAAGAACAGACTGATTGAAGATAGTTTGTGGATTTCACAATCTGAGTTGGATTTAGCCTGGGTTGTACCTAGTGCATGATTCAGAGAATCATTTAAAATAACCCCAGGTGTCTGATGCAGGAGCATCTTGGGTCCTTGGTAATCCTGTGTCACCAAAAAAAGTTTGAATTTTCTATGTTTCTCGGTTCCTTCTTTGACCATGTTGGCTCAGTAGTTGTTCAATTCTTTCATTAACTAAGTTGGTCGGTTAATTCCCTAGTGCTTGGTTATCTTTTCTTGGCACTCGATTATCCTTTCTTATCGAGTTTTTTCTTTTGGTTTTCTATTAAGGCTGACTTGTCCACTTAATTATGATCATGGATTTAATGTTGGTATCTATCATTGGGAAGTGTGTGGACCTAGATATGGTTGTTCCTTCCATTAATGGTGGATCTGAAGGCCGACTTGTTCGGTAGCCTCTTGTATCTATTGTAGTCTTTGGTTATAGTTTAGGAGGTAGTTTAGTAGGAGATATAAGTTAGAAGATTGAAGATAATTTATGAATCCTCGCATGTTGGAGGACTATTGTAATTAAATTGTAATACCTAGCCCTAACTAAGAAGGCCTTACAGATCAACATGTATGGATCTATTTGATGAAATATAAAGATCAGTTTTGCATTCTCTCTCTCACTTTGGGTATTGTTACTTCCGTGTGTGATCTCTATAAGGTAGATCTAGATTAGGGTGTGCCTTTGGCCCCTCTTCCTCCTCTATCCTACATCATATTGTCTATATTTTTAGACCTATCATGAAATACTGGATTCCTAGATAATTTAATATAACTCTGATTACCACAATGTATCACAATAATCTCAACTCTCAGACCAAACAAGGCTTTTAGAAACCTTTGAATCCATATAGTTTCCCATGTCACCATTTTTCCTGTTATGTATTCTAATTCTGTAGAACTCAAATCCATAGACTTCTTGTTCCTGTTGAACCAAGAGACAACTCTTGATCCCAATTTGAAGCAACATCCTAAAGAGCTTCTTTTGTCCCCTATACTGCCAGCCCAATATGCATTAGCATAGCCTATCAACTTGATTCCTTCACCTCAATCATATTTAATCATGTACTCAATTGTACCACAAAAATAATGTAACACGTGTTTTTTTTTTTGTCCTATGCACTCTCTTTGGCTCAACCATGAATTGACTAAGAAAGTTTACTGCAAAAGCAATATCTAGCTTGGTGTTGACCAAATACATGAGAGAATCAATCAACTATCTATATAACGTGGGATCTACATCTTTCTCCTTATATGTATCTACCTTCTTCCAATTCATGATCATGGGTGTAGAGATGGCTTTGCAATCCTCCATCTTGAATTTCTTCAAGATTTCAATGCAATATTTCCCTTGTCTAGGGAAAATTGATCTCCATCTATTTTCCAAACCTCCATGCCTAGAAAGTAGTGCATAAGTCCCAAATCCTTCATCTCAAACTTTGCTTCAAGCTCCCTCTTTCACTCCTCTATGAGACCTAGTGAACCTACTAGAAACAAGTCATCCACATATACAACGAGAATGATAATACCACCCCCAACTACCAAGTAGTAGAGATTAGCACCTCTCTCACTCTTCATAAAGCCCATCCCTTGTAAGTATGAATAAATGTTCTCATACCATGCCTTGGAAGCCTTATTGAGTTCATACAAATCTCTCTTCAATCTGCACACGTGGGTCTCCTTATTGTGTGCTACAAAGCCTTTTGGTTGTTCTATGTATACCTCCTCTTTTAACTCACCATTAAGGAATGTTGTTTTGATATCCATTTGATGGATTTTCCATCTCATATGTGCTGCAAATGAGATCACAACTCATATAGAAGTATACCTAGCCAATAGAGAAAATATCTCATTGTAGTCTATTCCCTCCATCTACAAGAACCCCTTCACCACAAACTTTGCCTTGTATTTATCAATTCTACCTTCTTCACCATACTTAATCTTATAAATCCAACATGATCCAACCACAACCCTATTTGTTGGTATAGGAACAACCTCCCACACATAATTCTACATTATTGAGGCATATTCCTCAACCATCACATATGTCCATGCCTGATGTTGTGTAGCCTCCTGATAGCTAGAAGCCTCACTATCTACCAACTAACTAACTAATGCGACATAGTCATTTAACTTGACTTGTCATCTATGTTGTCTAGCACTCGTCTAGGTAGGAGCTCCCAAAAACTCCTGAGTAACCCTATGTGTCTGTTGAACCTCATAGTTCCTATTGCTCAATATAGAGGATGAAACATCAACCTATGTATCTTCTTGATGCATTTCTTGCTGCACATGTTGCTCCATACCCAGTGAACCACTCCACCTGAGCCTGTGCTAGTACTAGTAACTGTACTTGATATTTTCTACCCTTGATTTAGTTGAGTGATCATTGGAGATTTTATTGGCTACTCACTCTGATCATATGCTGGAAAATCTTTAGACCTTCTAAATGCCTTGTCCTCCATAAATTCTACATCATGTCTGACTATAATCCTCCTAGTCCCTTGAATAAATATATGATATGTCTTTGAGGTTTCACTATACCCCATGAAGTACCCCCTCTCTGCAGTCTCATCTAACTTGGTATGTGTATCACTTAGAATATGAAAATATAGAGAACTTCCAAATATGCTAAAGTGTGTGGCATACAGGTTCTTTCCTATGAATGTCTCCTCTGGTGTCATCTTGGCTTGTACCTTATGTACAACCCTATTCTATATGTATATTATCGTACTACATACCTATGCCCATAAGTAGCAGGGAATATCCTGATCATGTACCCCTTTCTACCTCCAATATGGAATGATTCTTCCTCTCAACAACCCCCTTTTGTTGCGGGTTGTAAGGAATAGTCCAATCTCTCTCGATTCCTTCTCTGGTACAAAAATCCAGGAACTCTTTCCCTTTTTACTCACCTCCATTGTCTGATCAAAGAAACTTTATCTTCCTTCTTGTAAAATTCTCCATAAGAGCCTTAAACTCTTGGAAGCAACTAAAAACCTTATCATTGGTCTTCAAGAAGTATATCCAAGTCTTCCTAGAGAAATCATCAATAAAAGTAACAAAGTACTCATATCATTTGAGAGACTTCATCAACATTGATATACATATATTAGAATGTACTAGATCAAGAAAACCCTTGGATCTGGTGTAACTCCTTAGAAAAGTTTCTTTCACAAACTTCCCCAATGCACATCCCTTACATCAATCATCATGCTCTATGCTCACCTCTAGAACACCTATCACTGTCTCACAAAGTAATTTAAGTTCTCCATGATGTATATGGCACATCCTCCTATGCCATAGCTCACCTCAATCTCTAGGATTACTTCTTCTCATGAGTGCCTTAGGAGTATCAAATTGGAGCCTATCAAGCTGACCACTCCTAACTCCAATAGATATGGATGATTTCTAATCCTTTTTCTTGATTCAAACACATGCACCCTATAAAGAGTATATTATACCTTTTATCCTAAAGGAAATATACATAATTCAAATTTATACCTAATCCTGGAACATGCAAAAAATCATGAAGGGAAATCAACTTTCCATTCTCCCTCTAAAACTGAATATTCCCTTTCTCAACTGAGTTGAGTTTGGACAGGTTCCCCATATAAATCTATTTTCTAGTGTCCTTATCCTTCTAACTAGATAAGTATTCTATAACTCCTATCATATGAAATGATACCCCACTATCTATATACCAAACACTCTATGAGGTTGATCTAACCTTACAAGCTATGATTGCAAACTCATCCTCCCTTCTACTAGAGAGATCATCTGCACTTGTTGAAACTACTACCTGCTTCTTTCCTTTCTTGTCATTCTTCCTTTATGGTAAATCACTAACATAGTGGCCAAAATTGTGACAAACAAAGTACCTGATCTTAGATAAATCACTCTTCTTCTTACTTTGCGGATTTGATACTTTACAAGACCCCTTCTTTGCTTTCCCCTTTCTGGCTAGTGCAACATTTTCCTATGAACCATCTCACTTTTCTGACTCTTATTATTGGCTCTATTGACAAGATTTAGTCTAAACTCCTCTTGAGTGAAATCACTCCATAGTCGATCCCGACTCAATAAGGTGTCTCATCCATTAATGACTTGAACAAATACATCCCACTACTTAGTACACCTATTTAGGGCTATCATTACTATCTCATCAGATTGTTTGTCTTATCTCCAACAACAGCTAACCTATCCTTGATAAATCTAAGCCTCGTGAGGTAACTTGTTATGTTTTCTCCCTTGATCATCTGGATATTCCTAAAATTTTCCTTGAGAATCATCTTTGGATTAGTGGTAACATTCTAGTATAGATTCAAAATGTCATCCCACATCTTCTTCGTTGAATCTAATTCAGTGATATGTGGAGCTATATGGTCCTTGACACCATCAAGTCCTTGGCATCATCCTTATTATGTACTAAGAGCTATGTTGGATCTAGCAATAAAGAAATTTTGTGTTTCCAAACACCAAAATTTGAGGCACCATCCAATTTGTCCTGATCTCTCAAACTAATTGAGGCCATCTCAAAGGATAAAATAAATATAATAATTGGAAAGAGGTCAAACTAGGTTTTCCAAATGCTCAATTTTATTTCCTTTGCCTAGGGTAAAAATTTCTACCCTCAACTTAGCTTTGATACGATGTGAAAATTCTATTGCAATTATTGATTATTAATCTCTTATCTTAAATAGATTATTTAACTTCTAAAAATTAATTCTTACCTAATATTGAATAATAACACAACTACTAATTAACAAATCAAAATGATGAAAGAAAAATTCAACACAATAAATATGATATTTTTGGACAAATTGTTCCTAGAAGAAACCTAGAGGGAAAACCAGTACTGTAGATGACAAACTTATATTAAAATTCTGCAAAGTAAGAGATACAAGAAAAATTTCTTGCCTCTTTCTAGCAGAGCTCCGAAAATCTCCCAATTTCTCCTTTTGAGATCCCACAACTTCTATGCCAATGCTAATGCTGCACCCTTGCTAACACTGCAAGACTTATTTTCTAACATTGGAAATGCATTTCTAACACTACAAATGCTTCTCAAACTTATGTGTTCTCCAAACTCCCACTGACCCCCTTTTATACTACTCTCATTCGAAAACCAATGACCAATATTTATTCTCAATCAATAGCTGAGACTAATAACAACTTAACAACCAATAACAAATTGGTTAGAAGGTGTCCCTAAAAGAGTCATATAGTTAAATAAATAATTGACCCTCTTCTAACAATTTTTTTAGAAAACAATTATTTACTAATCTTTGGAAAATGGATGAACAACTATCCAAGCTACCCTAGCTAACAACCACTGTACAAGATGAGTACACTAGGTAAAAAATGAAGAAACATTTTCAACATCTAGCTAGAATTTCATTCATGTTTGTTAGTTATTCTTCTTTATAAATAAGGAACAGGAATGGGTGGGTTTTCCGAATAATGCTTAGTGATTTCAACTAGTGTTCCCTCTCAAGGTGATGATATCTCCTTAAAGATATGCATGCACATAATACCTATACAAGGTTCTTATTCTAGTATATAATTTCCTCTATATCATATGGTTTTGAGTATGGTCTGTAAGCCATGTCGTGGGTGATGGTAGATTTTGTGTAGCTATTTTATTGACAAGGCCCGAGTTCATAGCTAATATTACTCTTGGGAAGGTTTAGTTGTCTTATAACATGATATTTTTAATAGAATTCAATTCCATAGATTTGGATTCAAATTTATAGATTCTTTTTTGGTGAGTAGTGGTGTATATGAATCTATTTCTTTCTTCATACTTATTGCATCTAGTGATGTTCTTAAGTATGAATCTTGGACCTTCTTTGGGAGATCATCCATTTTAGTGTTACTTTGACCCAAGTACAATTAAGAATGGAGTTCTCTCAAGATCAAATGTACTTAGCTTGTCACCCCATTGGTAAATCTTTCAATAAGAAATGGTCTTATTAACTATTCATTATATAGAGGGATTTTAGTTCAACAATTGATAGGTATGTGATATTTATCATAATATGTTAAATTAAGATATATTTATTACAGTTCAATTATGTGGCTTTTGGTTATTCATATGAACCCATTATTCATAAGTATTATTTTGGATGAGCTTATCTCTAATAAGAAAGGAATGGCCCACTTACCACTCACGATATCTAGGTAATTCTTATTAAAGTGAAATAATGCAACTATTTGGGAGATATGACATCCTAGGATTACACTAACTGAAGCATACTTAACTATTAGAATTCCTTAAATATCAAGCCCAACTAAATCACTCCTTATTTTCAAAACCATTAGTAAATGTTATGCAATATAAAATTTTCATATATAGCTCCTTCAACTCATTAATTGATAAGTAAGAGGTATATTTTAGCAATTGCTAAATTCCAATGTTAATATCCAGATTCAACCATGATATTTTTGAGTAAAGCTACTTGAATCATATTTCTTTAGTTGGTTCATAAAAACACAAATGTGATTAGGATTAGTCATCTACTTATCGCTCATTTCCTCTAGATGATGTCGCCATGAGAAAAGCATTGGGACTTAATCAAAGGTCACCTATTGGAGTATTGGTCTAACTCAATAATAATTAACTATGAAGTTTCCCTTAAGATCAATCTCAGTTAGTTTTATACTGCATTTGCAAAACCTTCAAAAAAATGTTGGGTCTTCCAAAATTTTGATTTAATGTCCCTTTAACTCATCAATTGATAAGTAAGGACATTTTTTGTAATGTTTCAAATCATAATTTTTAAATAAAATCTTATTAGTTTATATTTTGAGTTTAACACATTGACCAATATTTGATGATAAATGGTTCAAATAAACCCATTTTTAATGAGAATTAATATATCACTTAATGCTCATTACAAATCTAGCTAACACTTATATGGGATGAACCATTCAAACTTAATGTGAGGCATCCCTCATAGCAATACTTTAACTCAAGCATGCTTAACAAAAGTGTTTCTCTCTTCATTAAGCCCACTTACCTACTATCCCATTTGAAAAAAATTTGACAAATGTTTTAGCCTATTTTACTTATCATTTGATAATTAATTAGGTTTTTTTTTATGTGTCAAATTATGGTATTCACACCAACATTCAACTTGTTCAATTCATTGATCCATATTCCACGAGTACTGGTTCACATGAAACCATCTCTTATAGGAAACATTGGTTTACTATAAGGAAGAACCATTGACACTTCCTACGATGTTACTCATCACCCTACTACTTGGACTCAAGTACACTTAACCATGTAATTTCTACAAGACCAAACCTACATGTCTTCCTACCCCATTTACAAGGCCTTCAACAAGTGATATGTCTTATGAACTATCACTCATAAAGTATGGATTAATGAGTTTCTTAAAAAAAAATCAATAGATAAGTGTTCTTCAGTTTTATTAGTAATAGGATGAGTTCTAACCATACTATGAGAGATGGGTTGTCATGAACTTCAAATCATGAAATATGAGTCAATGAGTTAGAGTCAAAAGAAATAATACTGAATTATGAAGTAAATTCATAATTTGACACAACACAAGAATATGTCCTCATTATCAACAAACAATTTAACGAAAATTTTTGTAAATCAATTTTTTGTAAACATGATTCTTGTATAGAGTTGCCTTAGTTTAATTGAAATTCTTGATCTACCATAAATTCACGATAAAAATGTAAGTTTATTAAAAAAAAAAATTGTTCAATTCTCTTAATGAATTAATCTTTGAATAGAAGAATCTCAATTGTTTATTTGTGAATCTGATATTGGACAAATAGAACAAATTATAAAAGAAAATTACTTTCTCATTCCATAAAATTGACTTTGTATAGATTTGCCTTAGTTTAACTAAAATTCTTGTGCTACAATAAAGTCATGATAAAAGTGTGAGTTTATGGAAAAAACCTATTCAATTCTCTTTATGAATTTAATCTTTCAACGAATCTCAATTTTCTATTTGTGAATTTGATATTAGAAAAGGAGAATATAATTATAAAAGAATGTTACCTCTCCACCTTATAAAATTAGCTTGACTTATAAGAAAGAAACGACAATTGACTAATCAAACAACCTAATTATCTTTTCTTCAAAATTTCGAATCTACAAAAGACCACAATAATAATACATCATCTTAGATATAATATTCACTTTTTTACCATACTCTTTGAACTCGCATACATCAAAATTTCTATTAAAAACAGTACCCAACAACGCTTACCTCATTTTACAACTTTTACAATTTCTTCGAACCCAAACCATTCAATACAAGTGCCAGGCTAATGTTACAATCAGCTTTCCTCATTTTAATTTACCCGATAAGTGCGCTAATTGATTTGATACCTCAACGGATGGAGAGAATTCTCTCCACCAATGCACCCCTGCCAAATTTTGTCATTCTTGGCCGTATTTTGTCTTTTTATTAGCCTGGTCCCTTCTGATAAAATTGACAGAAATGGACTCTCCTGAGGTGAAATGTAGTCAAAAATCTTTCTCATCCTTCAGTTGTAAATCACTTCTTGGTTGTTGGGTTTTTTTTTTCATAAATTCAGGGTTCGGTGAGTAAACTTTCTCAAATAATTTCATTGGTTTCAGTCGATCTTCCCTGTCAAGAACTAGAGGATATCTCTGAAAAGGTTTCTATAATTTTCTGGGTGCACGGAATATGTATTCTATAATTGCTCTTGCTTCTAGTATATAATTTCTATCTGATGTTTTTAGAGCATGAATTTAGAGTATAATAGCATATAATTTCTTGTGTATCTGATGGTTTTAGTGCATGGTCCCTCTGTGATAAGGTGGGCGATGCTATTATCTAATATTTCTTCTGTAAAGGCATAGTACTGGTAATACCATGGACTCCAAGGGACAAAAGCAAAAGGCACACTGTTTTGGAAGTTACGATGACTTGGGAAGCTTCCCAGAAAACAAGAGCAAACGTCTAAGAACAGATGAGAGTGAAAATGAAGTAGAAGAATTTTTCACTTTGGTGGACAGAATCCATGCACTGAACAAGCTCTGTAAAAGGAAGCGGATGAATTCTGCTTCTGTTTTATTCATGGAAGAGATTGTGGGTAGTGATGTTCTTAATGGGAAACCCCCCTGGAAGCCCGTTTTCCAGCAGGAGGATTTTTGTGAACTGCCTTCCAAGGGCAGGCCTTCTGCACAGAAGGATCCCACTTCTTCTATAAACAAAATTGCAGTTGTTTCCGGGGTATGCGAAAAAGAAAGTACTGGAAGTAGAAATTTAATGGGCATGGAGATTTTCGATCTGAACGTAGAAGCCACGTCAGATCAGTCGGCAAATGAAGAATTAATGTTATTTTCTTAAGGTTTTGCAGAGTCAAGTTTCAACAGTTCGGCTTTATCGAATTTCAGAGAAATATGGTATGTTTGTTAAAATACTGTTTGTATGGTAGGTCTTAGGGAGAAATATGTACTTGCTGGTATGAATGGCTCAAGAAATGTAATTAGTATTTTCGTCCTCTGCATGAAAACTTGTAAAGGTTGTCCTTATTTATAATTGTGGTAATGTTTCAGATGGATCCATTGCACAAAGATGTTAGTAGAAGGGTTTTTTGTGGCTTAGATATCTATTTTACCATATTATTGCAATTTTATGTTTTATGGACAGTTTGCTCAACACATAAATGAAAAATTACCAATATATATTAGTAGACTATTAAAAAAAGTTGTGGCCATTATCTTGTTTAAAAGTTTGATATTTGCCCATGCTCTGTCATCCTTTTGCAGAAGTATGAATTAACAAGTGTAATTAAGCTACCAACACTTAATTGAACCTCATGTTTGAAGGGCTTCATAGGAAGGTCGTGTTCACTGAAGTTTACTTTTGCTGATGACACATATGATTATGTGAAACAGGTTATTTTTAATCTTGTAATAAAAGTTCATGATGGTTGAACCATGAAGTACAAAACAAATGTGAAATTGACTACTGGTTTTAGAAGTAAGAGGGTTGGTGAAAGAATTTGGTGGTGTGAGAAGCGACATGGTTTGCTATTTTATTTAAGTTAAATAGTTAATAATATTTTTTATTTTATTTATATATTAAAAGTAGATTTGGTAGGATTTTTCTAGATACTATAGGTTGTAAATTTTATTGGTAAATTCTTTTTTTATTTATTAAATTATTTGTTGTATATGATTTTTTATGTTGTATACTATGGTCTTTTCTTTCTTTGGTTGACATCTATTTGTATATAGATTGCAGAGAAGTGTAATTAATTATAGTTGGACTAGTGAGTTATTATAATGTGGAGAATGCACCTCTAAAGTCATATCTTATCATGTGCATGCATATTAAAGTTTTTAAATAGTCAAAATGTGAGCCAATATATTCAAGAAGAGACAATTTGATTGATGTGATATGACTAGTGGAGACATGTCAAATTAAGCAATCCTTACCGTGCTTATAATATTACCACTTTGAATGCTTTTGACATCAACTATATTATTTCTACTAGATTTTTTGTTCTCAAAACATTTTTTTTTAGTAATAAGATCTACCTATATGAGGGTAGAGCCCTCTATTAATCATCTGAGAAGATTACATACTAAAAGTAAAGAAATTAACATTCATGCAGTCTTCACCAAGGTTGTGAACCCATAAATAGGTCTGCCATCCTACCAAAAACAAAATCGTTCTGAAAATATTTCTTCTTTCATTCTTGTTTAGGCATCTCTATTACTATTACCTAGTACAGAAGAAGAAACAAAAGGATGTGTCATTGAGAGGCATTTTTATACTCCAATCCACAACCCAACATAATCGAAGTTGTTGCAATCAGCCTCATTATGCTGTTCCTCAGTGTCTACAAAGCTAGAACCCCATTTTTATCATCACCACCCTGCATACGCAACACACATTATGATTCATGAATTCATAGCTAAAAAAAACAAAACAAAAACCCACTTCTTTCTTGAGACCTATGCTTGTGTTCTATAAAGCTGGCGTGAGTTTTGATCAGGAAATATTAATGAAAGGAGGACAGTTGTAGATCTAAAATCCAAAAGCACTGATACTTATTTTTACAAACTGAAAAATTCATACCCACTTATACTTATTTTTACAAATCGTGAAAAATTCATACCCACCAATAAACTGTGAAAAAATTATACCCACCAATACAAACTAGTATTAAAGGGAAAAGGTGAGCTTTTAAAATCCACTGTATCTCAAAGCTTAATCAGCTTACATGCTCTACTTGATTGTCCTAAACCATAATCCTTATAAATGGATTCATTCATGGACTACATATATTTGCATGAAAGAAAAACCTTCATTTTGGTCTGAACTTTTCATGTCTTGAGAGGGTGATTCTTAGCTCTATACCACAAGAAAGCATGGTATGCGATGGATTGCAGAAAACCCGAGAGCACAAGTACAAGTTCTAGGAAGTCTTTCCTGCACGCCATGGTTTGGTTTCAATGAGATGAGATTCTGAAATCCTAGTTGGTTTATAGTGCTTGTAAGATCATATGCCGAGTTGTGATGCACTTTTCACTTCAACTATATCAAATGGCCGTACCATTCATAGAATATAAACAATAACATATACTCTCCAGTACATTGAATTTGGCCTTCTTTTCATCGTTTTGAATCACCTGTCATGGCATGCGTGAAAAGGTTAGAGCATTCATATATAAAAACATTAACTTGTTAAGGAACCCTGAACTTTTATGTTCGTGTAAAGTTTACAGAGGGATTGATCTTAGCTTGGGAGTGGCTTACGCAAAGCTGACTTCTTAGCATGAACTAGTTGTCTCCTTTATTGTGATGTCTTATCATGTTCCATGAACGTGTAAACGACAAACTGAAATACCTAACTTTTTCTTATTTGTGTATTTTGTAATTGAGATATCTATGCATCATGGGTCGTATACCTAACATTTCTCCAGTAAAACTACCACAAATTTGTCCTCTTTCATTCGTTTTGCTGGCATGACCATTCTAAGAAGAAGCACCACTACCTTATGATTTTGTGGAGACGTCCATCCAGAGATACATTTGGATTGTATTTTTTTATTTATTAATAAAATTAAAAATAGGAATTCTTGGTTCAAGAAGTTTTGAGTCTATAGGTCCGTGCTTTCATATCAAGTAGCTAAAACCAATTTGTTAAGGCCTTCATTAGACTGGTGTACTCACATACTACATACTCCTACTAGGCTGCCATAGTCTTAACCTCCAAATAGGAAAATAAAAATAAAGATCTCTGATTTTTGATTTAATAAATAAACTTGCAAATCAAAGTGCATTCTGATTAGACAATGGTTGATTTTATTCCTCGACATCTGTAGACATAGGCAATTCAAAACATCCATGCAAGGTTTTGAAAGTGCGAGCTACTCTACATTTTGGGCTTTATCACACCACTATTCTTTTTTATTAAAATAGAAATAGCCATATTTATATTATAATATTTTTAAAATGTATTATAACATAGAAAAAGGTTGGTAGGAAAAGTCATATTTCATAATTTATGTACGAGGAAGCTATAAATAATATTTTTTTGAAGAAAAATAAAAAATGAAGCAGAAAGATCAAATTATTTAGTAGGCGGGGCATTATGTAATCATGATTGATGTAATGAGTGCAATCAATAAATAAATATACAAAAAAAAGAAATAAAATATTATAACAACAAAATATTTTTTTATTTATATGTGATCACAACATGACAATCTACCACAATTGGCTTACATATAGTCACAACAATGTTATATTTAATGGGTGTCCAATGTGCTAGACTTCAACAATTTGGTTACAATATATAAATTCTAGAAATAAAAAGATAATGTAATACAATGCCATCCAACTCTATCCCATTTGTGTTACTACTTTCAAATGATTTCCACAAGTGTTTATATCTCAACTTTTAATCACTCGAGTGATCGCAATCAACCATAAGGTGGCACAAAGCTCAATGCTTTATGAAATACAAAGATGCATCTTTTGGAGTGAATGTGAGAATGAATGTATAAAAAATATCACATGGATTAGCATTCTTATAAAGCTCTTACCCTCATGATGCTTATAACTCAAAGTCTTCTTCCAATATTGTTGACACCCATCACAATATTGCATGGCTACTTTTTAATTCTATACCAAACAAAGGATGGTATAAGATAGATAGTAGAAGACCCAATGGTGTGTGTAATCCTCCATCCCCTGGTTTGGATTAATTGAGTTGTTGAAGCTATATCAATAGATGTATTAAAAATTCATAAAAGATAATAGTTTTTTATATTTAATTGTGAACTCTTCATTAAAATCACCTTTGTTTAATTTAGAACTAAGATTGAGGACATCATCAATGTGGTGATTCATCTATACTATTTAGTCTTCACTACCAATGAAATGGACTCTTCGAAAATCCAACAAACAATAATTTATTGTTCTTATAATAGCTGATAAGCTGTGATGCATTTTTCACCTCGAAGCATATCAAAATTGTGCACCTATCATATATTTATGAACAATAACATACTATGGTACATTGGATTTAATCTTATTTTCCTGATTTTGAATTAAATCTCAAGGTATGTGTGAAAATTGTATAGCATTCATACATCAACATTAAATTGAAAGTGACCCTCTTCATTTATATTTTATTCATATATCCCTAAAATAAGGCAACCATGGGTTGAGATTTCCCTTAGAAAGGCACTTTATTTTGGAAGTGGTTGTTTCCCTATTGTGGCAGAGGAAACGTCATCCTTTTAGATTAATAGATGCTACTTTTGAGGGAAATATTTCACTCATATGGCCTACACATTTACATTTACAGAGGTATCTCATATTTAAATGAACGTGTGTAAAAGACTATTTGCAGTATTATTTTTCTTATTTGATTAATTTGTATTTTAATATATATATTTTAATACCATTCTCTCAGTCTTTATATGTATATGGTAGTCCCTAGTATAGTCGAGTAATTATATGTTTTCTTATTTCAGTGTTAAGTTTTACTATTTCAAAGTCTAGTTGTATATTATATTGGTGTGGTATGTAATGTCTTTTTTTTATTAATTTTAATTTTTTTTCAATCTTGATATTGTTTTGGACAATACATTGTTTTCTTGAATTTTTTTAAAATGTATTTTTATTTATTATAAATAGAATATATAATTGATTTTTTTATTCAATAATTTTTTAATTTGTCAAATATATTTATTATGTGTTGTGACAACTTATTTCTAGAAACATATTATATGTTTAGCAATCTATTTCTAATTTTCACTATTAATTTTAAGGCATCAATAATGCTTTTTCTTGATGATCTCTTCAAAAACATGTTTTGTCAAATCATATAAAAGCTACAATGCACAATCATAAAATAAAAGTTAAGAATAATCTATGTAATATGTTACATACTAAAAAGTCATAGAATGTATTTTATAAATATATTGTTCCATTTATGATCTATGGTTTCCTTTTAAAGAACATTGTCGGCCAGCCAAATAAGTATAGAATTGGATGTTCACAAATATTCAATGTTTCATACTTAAATATGAATATCATGAATCAAAATGAGGCAGTGTTGAGGAATTGGATGTTGTACAGGAGTACAAGGGGCAAGCATTATATGGATTTCCTTGTCAAATGGAAGGATAGGCTAGTTGAAGATTCATCATGGATTTATCAAGCTAAGGTAGACCACTTTGGTTTTCCTTTAACCCAAGAAATATAAGGGACTCACTTTTCAAGTACCCTAGGTTTCTAATACAGGAGCATCTTGGGATCTTAGCAATCTTGCATCAACCAGAAATATGTTTAGTTTTTTGTTGATCAGTCATGTCTTCTGGTTTCGGTCAATTTGTACTTGTTATTTTGAGTTGTGGCTTCTATTGTGTATTTGTGGATAGATTCCAAACCTTATCCTATGATCACACCTCAATTGGAGTCATCACATGAAAGTTCTCGAGGATTCTTTCTAGACTATCTTGTCCTTCATTTTCCTGGTCAGTCTTGGTGTTCACCATTCAAATTTCCAATCTTCTAGTTGGAATTCTCGATTGCAATTGTGCTAGCAAGTTATTACATTTGAGGCCAACTTATTATTGTGATCGCATCTCTTAGTTTATTCATTGGGGGTTGTTCCTAAGGTTTTCAGAGCTGACCTAATGTTTGTGTTGTGTTTTCTCTATTCTTGGGAAATGTGATCTATTCTGGGTCGACCGATGATTGTATTAGCTATATAAGATTATAGACTTTTTCCTAAGGGATAATTTAGTCTTCATAATATTATTTGGTCATAGTTTGGATAGGATTAGAAGGGATTTCTCATCATAATCAAACATGTATTCTCGACATGTAATATTGCATGTTGCAAATCGATTGTAATTCATTTTCTGATAATAATTGAAGGCTGATCTTTCATTTATTTTCTATCTTGGATATTGTTTCTATTGTGTTGTGTTGGCTACAAGGTTAGACTAATCTTTTGTAGGTTTCTCCATTCTTGATTGCACCATCTATGGTGGCCTTTGATTTTTATTCTACGTGCATATTTGGAGGAGTGATACTTTGATCAACCACTTTCCTATCAATCTCTTCCTCACAATCCAAATGTATTACCTTCTCATCTATAGGTTCTTCTTTTCTTTTAGCTTTGGTCTTTGATCTGATGATCCTAAAAGTTGAATTAACTACTACAACATTCTTGGGATTCCTACTGGTAGCAGATCTCTTAGCTTTCATTTTAGATGTACCTACATCACAAGTTTTAATATTATTAATAGAAAGAGAAATGGGGGAAGAAGATTCATAAGATGGTTCAAATGCTTGCTTCTAATTGACTTGAGATTTTCCCAGTTTATGTTCCCTAAGCCACTTCTCTGTTCTTCCTAACACGGGGAATATCCTCAACTCAACTTGATCTTTCTCTATCTCAGACCAATCTACTTATGGGATTCCCTATTGTCTAATTTATTCATACTGAGGATCCATTATAGTCTCTTCGTCCTCTTCCACACCAATAATATCCATTTTTAAGCCCACAAAAACATTCTACTGCAAATAAAATCTACTCCACTATCTTCCCATAAGTCCTCCATGTGTGACATGGGTAAAAAAAATCCCTCCCAAGTTCAAATACTTCCTATCGAACCACCTATTATCTAAATTAAGCTTTTCCTTATAGTACATGAACTTAAAATTTTTCAAATCAACTCTTAAATTTAGGGTATCTAAGAGAAATTTACACATACCTAGTCTAAGTTCAATGGGGAAAGAGATCCTACAATCATTCTTTGGTAGAAATGTTTTACTCACATGAGATAACTGTCTACATAGTTCAACCAACACAAAATAATCTAGCATGCATATATGGGTAGCCTTGCTAGCTTGCATTGAAATCCTCCAGCTCTGATATAAGTAAAATGTGGGAATTGAATAAAGAAGCTATCGTATGTGCTTACCAATTGCATAGCTTCTTCAAACATTCTCTTATCTAGGTTTTGTGTCAATTCATGTGTCAACCTGCCAATAAAAACTTCATTGATTCTCCTATAGTTTTCAAGGCATTTCTCCTTCTGCAGGTGAGGGTAGTATTCATGAATCTTGATGTTTTATATCAAGGTCTCGTGATGCGGGCCTACCCAATTCTTTGTACAAGCCAGACAATATAAGAGATATGAGGACATAAAGAAATCATGATGACCTAGACAACCAAGATTTAATTGATCATGAAGAGCCTCATCTATCACCTCTTCCCAATCTAGATATTATGTACCTTGTAGAATAATTTGAAGGAAAAAGTCCTTCCAATCTTGGAAATAGAAGGCTTGATTGGTACCTCTAACCCTATGCAACAGTATGACTAAATCCTTTACATATGGTTTCTTGTATTCTTTGGTAAGAGGTTTAGGTAACCTTGAGTCATCCTTTTGGGACTTTTGTAACCAACTCTTGGCTATGACACTACTGTACTATGATTTATTTTTTAGAAACGACTCACAAACAGTGAAGGGGTAAAGTGTGGATATATCTCTTTTTAAGGAATCTTCATGACAAACACAATAGTTTCTCTATTGATTGTCACGACAATATCTCCATCCTCCTTTCTAATATATCTATTGCGGGAATCATACCTATTCATGCACTCGCAGACTAGCTCAAGGCACAGTATAGCTAGAGGAAAGACCACGGCTTCAATAAGACCACTTTCTACAATTTTATCCATAAAGGAAGATTCTGCATGGTTCCTATCTCTTTCCTTAAATTCCTCTAAATCATACTGTACTAGAAATGAGTCTCTAAGCTCATGAGAAGAACAAACTAGACTAGATGCATTTTTAAAAAATTTGAAAGGCAGTCCTCATGATAACAATTAACAAATTAAATAAATTACTTAATTTCTCAAACGATACAAGAAATTTTGAATTAGTAACAAGGATAAGAATGCTAAAAATTACCTTCACCAATTTGAAACTCCTACAAATTGAGAACGAGAGAAACCCTTTTTACCTCCTACATCGTCTCCTTCGCTTGTCAAATTCATGTCTTTTTAATCATCGAATGAGCTTGTAATCACTTTTTAAAGAGGATAAAATATTAGAGAGTTATTACTAAATCTTTTCACTTGTGACAAACTAATGCAATAGGACACCTCCCTCGACATGAACATTAATTACTTGTCACCTCAACATGCAAGCTTGCCACACAATCATTACTTTTCCCTTTTTGGAAACTTTAAAATTTATATTCATGAGATGCCCCGAATATTCCTTTTTCCACCTGCTATTTCCTTTTCAAAAATACCTTGCTTTTCTCCTTCATATTTAAATGATGAACTCTTAAACCAATTGAGCTGAATGAACTTGAATAAGAGGCTCAAAAAGTTCAAGTTCATCCTAGTCGTTTGTTACATTTTTCAAAGATTAAGACCAAATAAGGATGAGAAAGAGATAACAAGGACTGACACAATGATTTGACAAGATCAACAATGGTTGGACCTTGAACCTGTTGAACTCATTGAACTCTAGAAGTTCAAGTTCGATGGGTTGAACACTTTACTTCCTACAGATTTGAACGCCGAAAATGGAAGACTCAAGCGTGATTGACAAACATTGAACCTATTGGACCAGTTCAACTCATTGAACTTCTGAAAAGGTTAAGTTCAAGGTTCAATGCTTTTGTTCTAACATCAATCCGAAACTTAACACAAAGCTTTAAAGGGGAAAGAATGTTTAAGGAGACCCAACACTACAAAAGAGTCTCGACTTCAATTATCTGAAAGAGGTCTACACAACATTAAATTAAGGACGAAAATTGAAAGTCGAGATAACAGTATGAAAAATAATTTATCCCCATACTTTTTACAGATTTTATTTCAATATTTATCATAACATTTTAATGCTTTAAGTGAAAAAAAATCAGATGGTAAAATTTCTAAGCCTATTATTATGAAGCCTCTCAAGGTGATACAATCTCTTCTAAAATCCCATCAGATAGTCAAAGTTTCAATAAAATCTCTTAAGATAATATTCACACTTACAATCTCTTCTAGAATCCAGTAAGACCTTTCTTATAAAGTCTTTTAAGGTATACTAAGACTTAAATTGTAAATTCCCATTCGTCTCACCTCCACCTTAGAAATTGTAATCTCGCCTAGTCTACCTGACCAAAAAGCCACCAAAGTTAAAATCCTTGGCATCCATGCAATCTTCACCAAAGTGGTGAACCCATAAATAGGCCTGTCATTCTACCAAACAAAATCACTCCGAGCTGTCTTCTTTCATTCTTGTTTCGACATCTCTATTTCTATTACCTATTACAGAAGAAGAAACAAAATCTGTAGAATACAGAACAGGAACTAGCAGTCCTGATCCTAGGAGAACTGGCAGAGGCCCTACAATCCAGAGAAACAAAGGAAACCCAGCATAAAAGACCCTATTACCAACTATATTCAAAGCGAAGCCTCTTTCCAACATTTCACAGACATAATCTGTACTAATCAGGCTAGCAAGTTCCTGTCTTCTTACTGGAGTCGCTATCAAAGAGCCAACTTCACACTTGTAGCAGATCGACAGAGAATGACAGATAAAAGAAAAGATGAAAAACATGAGTATTAACAAGTATTTTAGTGCCAATATTGAGTCGCCATGAGTGCCAAAAGATGTGTTATTGAGAGGCTTTTTTATAGTGTAGGTGCTGCTGATCAGAGCAGCCAGTCCACAACCCAACATAATTGAAGTTACTTCCATCAAGACAGATCCCATTATGCTGTTCCTCAGTGTCTGCGCTGCTAGAACCCCATTTTTATCACCACCACCCTGCATAGAAAACACAGATCACGATCCATCAATTCATACTAACAAAAATCTTCGAAATTAGCAGTCTTATAAATCTTCATGCCTTTAACCCAAAGCCTCCTTCCAATGCTGTCGATGCCAATCACAGTGTTGAGATGGTGATTCTTAACTCTATACCACAGGAAAGCATGGTATGAGATTGAAAGCAGAAAAGCCAAGGGCACAAGTACAAGATCTAGGAAATCTTTCCTGCACTCCATACTCTGGTTTCAATGAGATGAGATTCTGAACCCCTAGTTGGTATATTTATGTTTTATTGTGCTTGTAATAGATGCTGAGTTGTGATGCATTTCTCACCACAGGTATAATCGTACCATTCATATATTATAAACAATACCATACTCTGCTACATTGAATTTGGTCTTCTTTTGATGGTTTTGAATCACATGTCAGGTATGCGTGTAAAGCTTAAGCAATCATATATATTAAAATTACGAATTTTATCCTCTTCAATGTGTTGTCGAGTCGTATATGCGTAAGGCAATGGGTCATCCAATTTGAGAAAAACTAGTACGAATTTGTCTTCTCTCTTATGCCGGCATGACCATTGTTAGAATAAGAACCTTTCTCTTTTCAAGGACAAATCATTACTTCGTGATTTTTTTCATTGACATCATCAGTGATGGCATTTCGCAACAGCCATAAAATGTTCAATTCTATCTTACTTGTTTTTGCTGCCTTCGATTGATTGGTAAGTGTTTATATATTAGTATTCATTGAGGGAATTAGTTGTACGATAGCACAAAACTCTTCCTTTATGCATTGTCAAGGTGTATATTTGGAGTGAATGCAAGAATATCGATGCTACCCATATCATAAGGTCTTATAGGCGCAATGTACTTTGTGATGAGTTTTCCAATTGTCACAACCTTCAAGAAGTTAGATACAAACTTCTCATAGTAATTAAAAGTTGATATGGCTTTTTTATGTTAGATAATAATTGATTGCAATAAATAATGTATGTCTTTTGGTGATCAAAATCTATAAAAATTTGATTGTTTTTGAACAATCTAGGATGAAAATATTTCTCAATATAAAATGTGATTGAATCTTTGGTCATAATCTAATGAAAGAAAAAATGCAAACAAAACAAACAAATAAAGAAAATATTGTTGGTTGATGTAAGATGGCTCTTACATCCTAAGACGCTCCAACATTAGAGTCATAAGGTAAATTGAAAAGAACATCCCTTATACTTTGAAATTTGATTTGAGTTTATTAAATACTACTCATACCACCTATTCTTGGTACTTCTTCCAATTCTAACCATCCAAAATTTTCTCAATTTATTCCCTTTGTTGTGGCCGCACCTAAATTTTCCATTTTAATTTTGTACTAGTAATAACTAACTCGCATTCATGATACTAATATGAATTAGCAATTTTTAAAATAGGTCATGTGCCTAAGCTTTATAATAACTCTATTCCATATACATTTTGTGAATCAAACTTTTCTACAACTTTGCAAGGGCCAAAAAAATAAAAAATTAGCTTGTTATATGTTCTTAGTGAAAATCTTTTGATCTTAAGATATATCATCACTTATTCTCAAATCATAAACTCCTTGTGCCTTCTCCTTTCATGTTTTTTCTCCTTATATCAACCATTTATTTTCTCTATTTGACCTCTCATTTATGTTGGAGTATTCACTCCACTCCACTCTAGGACCTCCAACCTTCAATAAATGTTCAAACCAAGAAATAATATTTAACCAAAAATATGGATTCATATGAGATGATATACAATGTACAAGAGCTTTAGCAAAGAGAGAGAGTGTGTGTACCAATGAGATTCAAGGGTATGTACAACCACCTAACAACTAATTGGCACAAATATTAATGAAGATAAACAATAAAATATTATTAAAGTTTACCTACCTAATGATTCGCTTAAGCTAAACTTAAGCGAGTAAATATTAATTTACTCCAACACCCCCTTAAGTGAAACTTGAGGAGAATATTATTATGCAATATGAAATCAAGATGCAAGATGGGTCCCTACTACAAAACCATTTTAGGTACCCATGTATGTAATGAAAATGCAATGCAAAAAGAAATCTCACAAAATAGAGAAAACAAAAACCATATGGGATAAAAATCCTCTCCAAAAGAGAGAAAAGAAATAAGATGTGTGGATGGAGGACTCAATCACACCCTCCAAAAACTACATACATCATGTATATACAAGCCAAAATTTATTATATGAAGGAAGAAAGGAAACTACATGTACCCTACCCCCACCTAATAATGAATAGTATCCTACAAATATGGTGAGAACTTGAAGACATTAAATTACATAGTCCAATGTCTACAAACAACATTTCCCCCCTAGGAAGAAAATAAACCAATTTTACAAATGTAGAAATGCTTCCCATTTTGGATAGGAATTGGTAAGAAGCTAAATCCAAATGCAGGATTATTATGTCTCTTAAATATCGTCATGTGTCACTAAGACCTGGGAAGATAATGCTATGAACCAATCAATACCATACCTAATCATAGTAGAAGGTAAGAAATAAGAAACCAATGGAAATTGATTTGAAGAAAGATCTAAAGACAAAGATGAAATAACATTTGGTGTGACACAACTATCATTAAATAGGAGAGAAATCCCATCAAATGTACCTCACAAATAAAAAATGTGAGATTCAAAAAATAAGGAACTAATATCTAGAAAATTAGAATCCTAATAAAAAAGACAATTATAAACTTGTTGATCAAGAATGGTAGAATTATCCAATGAAGGAATATTTACTACCTCTGACAAATAATTAGGAACCTTTGAAGTAACTGCAACCTCATTTGATGTTTCAAAAACATCCAGAGGATCATAGACATGCATTATCATCTCTAAAGAATGAAGAGACACATTGGAACTGCAAAAAGGATCATTGAGAGATGGTAGTGTCATAATCTCTGTATGACTCTTGAATGTCAATTTAAAGAGCATGATGGAACTCAAAATGTATAATTGACTCCAAAGTGTCATTATTTAAATTTTTAAAAATAACTCTAAAAAATCCAGCCCTATAACCTTTCCAAATACTATGCTCACAATGTGTGCCAAGAATAGGAACATAATTATATAAATATGACAATAAATGATACTTGCTAAGATGGGAAATTATGAAATCAATGCATTACCTATAGTTCCCCTTCTCTAAGGTAGAAGAAAAACCCATTTGTAACTATCTTAATTTTTTTTTAAATAATAATGATAGTTCCATCGATACATATATTGGGAGCTCCCAAAATTAATACTACTAAAATGGAAAAAAAAAGAAATTTGAGAAAAATTTCAAATGCAAATAATTGCCTACATTTAAAGAATATTTGATAAGACAAAAATAAATTTAGCAAAAAATATGTCTCAATTAGGGTGATGAGTTGATCTTTACATGTGTCAATAAACTCCATAAAGAAATCACCAAGTTCTAGATCATGTCACACATGTGAGTTAGAGATAAAACAAGCTCCACACAAGGAACCCCTCAACATGATCAATATGTCCAATGACTCATTCACACCCATTAATGTATTTTAGAATCCCCTAGGACCTATTAATGTATTCTAAGACCCATTAATATATTCCATGACCCATTAATACATATGATGATCCCTTAGGACCACTTAAGACACCTAGGATCATCTCCATCTCTTATCTCTCCCCCTAATTACCCCTAGATATCACTCTATATGCACCCTCCCTCATCTCACCATCCAATCCCTTCCCCTACCATCATCTCTCTCTCTCTCTCTCTCTCTCTCTCTCTCTCTCTCTCTCTCTCCCCATGCCCCTTGTCACTCTCCACCTCATATCTTCCCCATTATCCTTCTCCCTTTCTCCCTCTCTCTTCTCACCATCCCACCTCTTCACCCCATAATTCCATCCTTTCTCTCATTTAACTTATTTATTTATTATGATAGGTGAAGTCTCCAAATGAAGAAAATAAGAGAGATCTGGAGATAATGAGATATAGATAGACATAAAGATATATCTATAGGGAGAAAGAGATAGAGGGGGATAGAGTGAGATAGAAAAGAGTTGATAGAGACTAGTAATAAATAGGTATGGGTAAAGGGAGCTAGAAGGAGGGACATGAGATCTGGAGACATTGAGATATAGATAGTCATAAAGATATATATCTATAAGGAGATAGATATAAAGGGGAACAAAGTGAGATAGAAAGGAGTTGATAGAGACAAGTAAGAAATAGGTGTGGATCCTAAAATTTCCATTTTAAATCCTGGTTCTATTTTTTAATCTTACCTTGGTGGTGTTCATTTGGTTTTAAAGTTCCTTCCCACCTTATAGTCTTCAACAAATGTCTTTTGAAAAATGGCTAAGTCTAAGTTTTAAGTGAATTTTACCTTTTTTGCTTAGTCGCTAACTCACCAATCGTTGAAATTTTCATTCGCTAGCTTGTGGTCTCCTTTATGAATGTTAAGTTAACATTTGCGAGTGTACAATTGTTTAAGTTGAAGCCTTTGTTGCTAGGTCACGGACTGGTTAATAGACTTTTAACTAACCATGGTGACCTAGTGAGTGTTATGTTTTAGCCTTGTCACAAGCTCATAGACCTTTGTAGTGGTTTAACTTATCCTTGGTGACCTGGCGAGTATGAGGTTTTAAATGTTAATCACTAACTCTCAGATCCTTTTGCTGACTTAAGTGTTTTCTCTATGAGTTAACGAGATTTTTCTAGGTGTCAATGTTGCTTCATAATAAGAAGACTAAATCTACAGTGGTCACTGGCTTGTGAGCAATATGAAGATATTCAATTTGTCTTGGTGAGTAAATGATAGCATGACAAGTGGAAACTTATTAAATGAGAATGAAGATTAAGTTGCCAGCTCACGAGGTCATTTAATGGTTAAGTCGCCAACTCACAGAAGTTTTGGGTGATGAATAAGAATGTTAGAGAGTTGGTGATGAAGGTTAAAGGTTAAGTGAATTCCCTTTGATCACCAGGCCACAAAGGTCTATGACGGTTAAGAATAAATGTTGGTGACCTAGCGAGTGTGTGTTTGGGCTCAGTCGCCAACTCACTACGGTTAAGAAAATTGATGAAAAGTGTTAACAATATGGTGAGTTATCTGCATAAACTAAAGAAAAGTGAAACAACCTAGAGAATCATTGTTTGACACCTAGAGCTATCCATTGAAATGCATAGTTATGATCCAACACTGTGAAAGAATAGCCGAAGTTATTATAGTATATCAACTTGGTAAGAAATTTATGAGGCATAGATCGTTACAAAGATTGCATGATGATGATGACAATGCACTAAGGTGACGACATGAAATCAGCTCAAGAAGCTATAAAAGAATATGTTATGTCGATTGTCAAATACTTTTCCTTTTGCGCTTTTCCAAATTTTGTGTGTTGAGATTTGATTGCAGAGCCAACCTTCTAGCAACAGTTAAGGAATTTTTCTTTGTTGCAGGTTTATGAAACATACCAAGATGAGTCAATCAATTGTTGGGTTGCTTACTAAGAAGGATAAAGGTAGTCTAATGTCTAATAAATTTATCAATATGCTCCTGGGGTGTTCAAATTCAAATGCTGCAAATGAATTCCAATGGCGAGATTCATGGGGAAAATGCAAGAATGTTGACACTCCTAGCATGAGTGGTGCTTTTCTTTTCTACTTCTTCTAGGAGAATAGATTTAAAGAGATCCCCATCTCAAAACCCTAGGAGTTGGGTCTGGGAAAGCTGATATAACCAGATGTATACATGGATGTGGACTTGTTGAGTGAATTTGAAAGAAAATATGATGATGTGACTCTAGTGATAAGGAAAAAGAATATGTCTGAGCTTGTAAGGATTGACCGAGCCAACATAGTTGAGGATTTTGACATCACTGGTGCAATGTGCACCGAGAATGAACTAGATCAGGAGAAAGAGTATTTTGAGAAATTCCACAAGTTCATCAAGAAGAACATCATGCCAATGTTTATTCCTAGGGCATACGACAGAACGGTGATTATTCCTAAAGAATTGATGCCACCCTATGATCTAACAAAATTCCACCATTCCTTCCAATGTAATTTCTATGGATTTTGTAAGGTGTTGGGGATTGAGGTTGACAGAACTATAATTATGGACTTGCTACAAATGTCCATGGATATTTAGAATCCGAATGTCAACAAGGATTATGACTATTTTGTGTGGATAGTTAGTGAAATTCATGAAGGGTTGAAGAAAATAGCAACAATTGAGCAACCCTCAGATATTCAGTTCAAGCATTATTAATGCCTAATGCCCCTGATCCTCTTCTACAACCACTAGACTATCACTAGTACATTTGAGGTCAAATTCTGAGGGCCATTTGTTGGATTTGTAACGCTTATTTGTTGACATTTCAACACATGTATCTGTCATCATTTTTGCATTGGAAATTGTGATGAAAGAGACCTCCATCAGTTTACCAACACCCCATTACATCAGAAACTTGCACATGATAACAACTTTGTTATGGCATTTCCTGCGGTCCATCTATTAGAATTCCGACACAAAGACCTATTGAAAATATACAATCTCTGTCAAAACTAACTGTCGAAATGATATCCTTTCCGACATTAGAACTGTTGGAATAGCGACAGACTTACAACCAAATTCTGACAGATAAACCTGTCGGTGACATAGCATTACTATCAGACCAACCTATCAAAAATTGCATATCTACGACATTTTAACTGTCAAAAGAGCGACGATAAGGCAGTATATCTCTGATAGATTGCCCTGTCAGACATATAGCATTACTGTCGCAATAATTATCGTAAAGTATTTTTATCTGACATTATATCTGTCGGATAGGCGACGTGTTGGCCTATATTCTGACGGGAAGTGATGTCAAATGTATAGCACTTCTATCAGAATGAATTATAAAGTGTCAAAAAATTGACGGATATGCACATTAAAGATAACACAGCTCAAGAGACCATCATAGGTTGTCTCTTTCTTCAGTCTATATTATTGAAAGAATGTTTTACCTTTCATTAGCTCATCAAATTCGGGGATTTGAAAGAATTTAATAGAATATTTTCATGACAATGTATATTATTTAAGTTGACGTTGCACGAATTTATCTACTTCATGCACTTGTAGACTATGAGGATGGCGATAAAGAAGCATGGCCATGGGAGGAGATGCTTCTTTATCGTCATCCTCATAGTCTAAAAGTGCACAAAGTAGATAAATTTGTGCAACGTCAACTTAAATAATATATGTTGTCATGAAAATATTCTATTAAATTCTTTCAAATCCTTGGATTTGATGAGCTAATTAAAGGTAAAACATTCTATCAATAATATAGACCAAAGAAAGAGACAACCTATGATGGTCTCTTGAGTTGTGTTATCTTTAGTCCTAGCTACTAGGTAAGGCCTAGAAGACTTATACCTATCGATCGTCGAGAATAATCACCGCCTTGCATTTATGTACACTACACAAATTGCTCCCAGTCTCGCAAAAACATTTTACACTTGTACATCTCATCAATACTAGAGGCCTAAAGTAATTTTATACGATCACTAGCACATTTCATGCATGGATGAGAAACAGTATCCAAATTTTCTAGATAACCATTTTTGAGAAGATGAATGAGTGGAGGCCAAAGAAGGGATAATTCCACAACAGAAAGGAAGACATCTTTTTAGCCTGTGTCTGGATCCTACCCCAATTGTTGAAGGATCCAAGGCCAAGCTAGAAAGATGTCTTCCCATTCTGTCTACAACATTGTGTCCATCCATGATCTCAAGAATATCATCATCTTTCCACTCTTCATTTGCCAAAATATATCGCTTCTTCAAGCTTGCAGAGTAATCTTATTAATAAAAGAACTCTTGCCAACATTAGGGTACCCATAGATCAAAATAGTTGATGTTATTGGTGCTTGTGCACAAGGATATCGATTCACTATTTTGAAATGGCCAAATCATTTTTATTTCGATTGTAGAGAAAAGGAGTGGGAGAAAATGAGTAAGTGAAAGTTGATCGAGCGCGAGAGAAGGCATTGCATTTTATTTGATCATGAATGCTCTCTGAAATGACCAATCATGTTTTCTATTCAATTATTTTTGGTTCTTTTTTTCCCATATTCAGTAGATAAAAATCATGGTGGTAGCCACTTAGCCATCTTTTTGATGTTCCAGGTATTTTACAAAGATACAGGTATGTGGATTTATCATTCAGTTGCATGCAGTTATTGGTCAAATGCAAATATTTTGTCAAGTTGAAAGGGAAAGACATCAGTTTGGTGTTTTCGGTTTATGTTAAAAGTTGATTTGGTAAAATCCTCAAAAAACACACTACATGTTCTAAAATTTAAAGAAGTTGAATGTTAAATGTAAGATATATATCTCATCCATAGTAATCAAAAGAAAGGACATGAAACTTATAAGGAGATTTACCAATCCAAAAATATAAGCAAATAGGAAACATGATTGGTACCTTATGAATTGGTTTTTGAGGTGCACAATCTTCATCAATCTCCTCAAAACAAGACCCCTCCTCACAAAAAATGTATTTAACACAAAAAAAAAATCTCCCAAACTGAACCAATGGCATGTTTAGAACAAAGAAATAGATTAATATGCTGAAAATTCTATTATGTTTAATACGTGAAAAAGGACCAGTCCCAACAATTCTTAAACATACTTTATCTAATATGATAATAACATGCTAATTAAACTGATAAAGGTGTTATCTACATTTAATCTGCCAATTACTAATTACACAAAAAAAAAATTTACAAAACTGAACCAATGGCATGTTCTTCATGTGGTACAAGGAAGATTTGGCTATGAAAAAAAAAGTGAAACGACCTCATCATTTTTATTTCGATTGGATAGAGGAGTGAAAGCTAAGCGCGAGAGAAGGTATGTGATTTCTTCATCTTTTGAGCATCTGGCATCATATTCGACCGCAAATTTCAAATGCATTGCATTTTATTTGATCATGAATGCTCTCTAAAATGACCGCATTCTACTGGTGTCATGCCCTAGCCCATGCTTTATCTCCATTATTTGATGTTATTGGTGCTTGTGCTCAAGGATATTGATTCACTATTTTAAAATGTTTGGATCATTTTGGTAATGACTGTTCCTCTAGTACACAGTCAAGAAATGTAACTATCTAATAATTATATGTAATGTTGAATGAATTAAATGCTTTATCCTTGGTAGAAGTGAATGGAAGCAATAGTGTTGGTGTTAGGTTTCATTTATTATTGAATTCAATGGTTTCCAAGATGTGTTGAGGAGTTTGCTCCTTCTTTAATGTTAACTATTCCTGCACAATCCACTCATACAACAGTGAAATGCTATGTGATTGACAATTTCATACAACTGGTCCTTTGGTGTGTATTAAATACAATCCAGTCACTTATTGAATGCTTTGGAGACTACTGGTTTCACTTTCCATGCGTTACCAATGACTGAGATTCATTAAAGGATACAAAACCCTTCATTTTGGGGTTATTGTGTGTGGATTCAAATATAGGTTTGATTTGGTTAATGTTTAGAAGAGATCAATAAAGTATTTAAAGACAATCTTACATGTTTGGAGAGGTTTGAGAGGCACTTATCATGACTGTACCCTCACAAACAACGGCATAGACTGGTTTTACTAAGTTTCCTTTCTCTGTCGTAGGGGTACAGTCAAAGGGTTCATTGAAAAAATGATCCTTCAAATGGTTACTCTGAATATGAATGATTTGATATAGCATATTGCTCATTTTACTTGAAGTTTGGAATAGCTTGTGCAAGGGTGAAAGTAGTTTTGATAATTTTGGTCGTGACTTTTCCTCTACACAGTCAGGAAATGTAACTGTCTAATGATTATATGTAATGTTGAATGGATTAAATGATTTATTCTTGGTAGAAGTGAATGGAAGGAATAGTGTTGGTGTTAGGTTTCATTTATTATTGAATTCAATGGTTTCCAAGATGTGTTGAGGAGTTTTCTCCTTGTTTAATGTTAACTGTTCCTACATAATCCACTCATACAACATTGAAATGCTATGTGGAAGGGATGGTTGATTGTGTTCCTTGAGGGAAGGGGGATTTTGAAAGACTTGTTATCATTGTATTGTGTATTTCCAATATGTTTGGATGTAGTACAGACTAGGAGAATGAAGGATCACTCACTGATTGCATGATAACCCCACCAAGCATTCTTTCCTTTAAGTTTCCACAATATCTCAAAGTATGATCATTATTCTTTACTTTCTTCTATATGCTATTCTTTCTATGGTTTTGTTATCTCAGAAATATATCCAAAACATTGCAGATGTGCATATAAAAGTAAAATATTGTCCTTCAATTATTCCACATTGAAGAATTTCCTCCTCGCAGTATTCTCTTCATTTGTACAATATATGTCAAAAATGGTTCCCATATTTCTTCAAGATCTATTTTAATCTTTATATTGCAATTTTGATTAGATTTTACCAATAGTTGATTTCATTAGTATTTTATAGCATATACTCCTAATGTGAAATGTGGAGAGAAAGAAAGAGACACACTAGGTATGAATTACATGATATACCCATCATCACTTAGCACTTAAATAATAAATTATGGACAAGGAACAACCCCCTAACCTCTGGATGTTTGTTTCATGTTGGCCTCTTATTATATGCAAAGGAAGGCCTATCTTAATTAGGCTAACAACCACAGTGTAGGGGCCATAAATTATGGATCCCAAAATAGTGCACACTTGTATTAAATTAGGTTCACTATACTACAAGGGAATGGAAACCATGCAATAGTGCCTCATGGGGATGGAAGCAACCCTTCACCAAGAAGATGATTGTGTTTGCAATATTTACTAGAGGCAAAGAACATAATTTGGTTCCAGCAATTACTCCTAGAAGATAATGGCACCCACAAAACACTTGGAAAAGATAGCACTCACTATATCTTTTATCACTCTTTTAAAGATGGGACAATAAATCTCAAAGATTGATCAATGAATTCTTGAACACAAAGAACCATTGACATATATGATTCATGTGTACAATAGCCAACAACCAGTTGTTCCAATCATGGTGTCCAATAATTATGTTAGAAAAAGCATCTACAAATCACTTACACAACCATAATAGATTTAAACCATTAACTATAAGAACCTAACAATGGGACTAACAAAGATACAACCTAAACAAAACTTGATCATATTCCACCCTATTGTAAGGCCCAAGAAGTAACTGTATCTTAAAGATACACATTCCTCTAGATGAAGCTCAAAGTTCAAGTAGCTGAAGCATAGCAATACTTGAATGAATATAGGAATAATTTGATGTACAATCATTTGCTAGCTTGGTTTGTGGGTTTTCCACATAATATTTTCCCTTTAAGCACATTTATAGTTTGAGAAAATAAAATAAAAAAAATTCAGATTTATATTATCCTTTTGAACTAGCACACTGCCATCAAAATGCATAATCATTGGTCATATCAAGAAAATTCCTATTGATTAGTAGGATATCCTTATAAAAATTTGATGCATGAATTTCTTGTGAATTATCGACTGCTATGTATCCTGCAACTATGGAAGGAATAGTGTTGGTGTTAGGTTTCATTTATTATTGAATTCAATGGTTTACAATATGTGTTGAGGAGTTTGCACCTTGTTTAATGTTAATTGTTCCTGCACAATCCACTCATAAAATAGTGAAATGCTATGTGGAAGGGATGGTTGATAGTGTTCCTTAGGGGAAGGGGGATTGTGAAAGACTTGTTATCATTGTATTGTGTATTTCTAATATGTTTGGATGGAGGGCAGACTAGGAGAATGAAGGATCACTCACTGATTGCATGATAACCTGATTTTGAAGGGTCACTGGTTGAGGGGACAGTCAAGGTCTAGATGATTGGTCCATTGGAGGACCCTAGTTCTTTGTATTAATTGCTATTCAAATTGGATGCATGGATTTCTTATGAATTATTGGCTGCTATGTATCCTACAACTGCATCCGTAAATCTGCATATACTTCTCTAGGGTTGTAAGCCACTTAGGGATCAAAATAGAGAAACTAAATAAAAATCATTCTTTGTCCTATTTCCTTTTAACAAAGTCTCAACTATCAATGATACAATACATTTGATGCCCTAAGCTATCAATACAAATGCCACCTAGCTAGAAGCTCACAGGCTGTCCATTTGATAACCACAGTCAACATTTCAAAAAAATGGATATCCTTGAGCACAAGCACCAATAACATCAAATAATGGAGTTAAGGCATGAGCTAGGGCACGACACCAGTAGAATGTGGTCATTTTAGTCATAGAAATATACAATGGCATCATTAAACATATATGCTAGTAATATCAACAAATGTGAATCCAAACATTTGAATATAGTGAATCGATATCCTTGAGCACAAGCACCAATAACATCAAATAATAGAGATAAAGCACTGGCTAGGGCACGACACTAGTAGAATGTGGTCATTTCAGAGAGCATTCATGATCAAATAAAATGCAATGCATTTGAATATGATGCCAAAGGCTCGAAAGATGAAGAAATCACATACCTTCTCCTACGCTCAACTTTTGCTCCTTTTCTCCTGCTCCTTCTCTATCCAATCGAAATAAAAATGATGAGGCCATTTCACTTCTTTTTTTTATCTATACCCCAAATCTGTCAGAATTCCAATGGTCAATTAAACACCCATTGGAATACCGACATCATCGGGGCCTATTACCAAAAAAAACACCAAATTCATAATAAAAAGTTATCCGTCGAAAACTTCTCTCGAAATTTGGCCCCAAATGTAGTAGTGTATGGATCATGAGCTCATATTATACAGGTATGAGTTTGACTGTTTGCAACTAGTACAAAGATGGACCCAAGTTTGGGATAGTTCTTCCCAAATGTCAAATTTAATTGTTTTCAAAATTAGATAGTGCAGCCCCTCTATACTATGTTAGGAACCCCAATTGAGAGGTTAATAGGGGGACTTATAAGAGTTCTAAGACCTAGGCAGTTCTTGGATAACTTCCCTTTTTTGCATAATTGGGGGAATTTCTTCTTGTTTGACAATGCCACCATTATCAGAGTATATGGGTGCCCACAACCACCTCATATCTTGCCTAGGATAGTGCCACCTAGAATAGCATGGGTTGAATTCATCTAAAAATTAACCCTAGAAGATAAGGACCTACTAGAGAGGCATAAGAAAGGCACCTTTTTGCCTAGGTTGTGGGGAGTCCATTATTTCACAATAGGGAAGAAGGACCTAGATTAAGTAAATGAATTCTTAAGGCAGTTTAGGATGCCTTGTGTTGTGTCAAGATATTGTGACTCTGAGGGTTTTATTAACAAGTCATGCAAGGAGATGATTCCCTTCTTTTAGAAGGTAAAGGATCATGAGCCTCTAGAATATGAGGATCTGATTAGAAACAAGATAAATGTTGATGATCTTGTTGAAAGAATCCAGAAGTGGCAAGACTTGGCAAGGGTGGACAAAGAATTGAAAGAAATGAATGAGTCTTTCTCCAATTTTTTTCTTGACACTCCATACTTGGACAGGTTTGATAAGATGATTGATGCTTATGAGAAATTGATGGCTTAGATGCCCAAGGAGGTAGTTCTACAAGAGGCAACAATTGATATTGATTCTGATAAAGAAGTTTACAGCAGAAAAGAGGAGGAATCAACCTCTCATGACCCAATGGAAGATATGGAGAAGATTAGGGATGAAAATAGAGTTCTAAAGAGTAGATCTAGTGTTCTAGTCCCATGTCATGACACTTACTTTGAGAGAATCAGAAAAAAATTGGATAACATCCCTTATCAAAAAATAAAAGATATCAAAAACAGAACTGCCAATGGCTTGAAGGCTAGATGAAAGGGTATTGGAGGCCTAGGAGTTCATGAAAGCTGACTAGTTCATCAAAACCCCAAAGTTTAAGAGTTTTTTGTACAAGGTCAAGGAAAAGGGGATGAAGTCTACTCTCACCTTTGAAGGTGATAAGGGAGAAAAGAAGGAAAAAATTATAAAGGCTTTGTAGGATTATGATCCAGAATCTGAGTAGATCACTTGTTAGAATAACTGAGAGGGGGAGGTGAATCAGTTATCCAGTGTCCCAAAACAAAATGTATAATTCAAAACTATTTCTTCAATTTCTACTCTTCGGTAAACACTAATTACTTTCATTATCTATGCTTTTACCGATTACCAGTCTAAAACTGTAATAGTTACCGATCAAATCTAACATGTAACATGCAAAGTATGATAACAAACAAATATCACAATCAACACATAACACAAGAGATTTAACGTTGAAACCCTGTAAAGGGAAAAACCACCTAGGACCGGCAACCCAAAATTGTTCACTCTTCTGAAGTGAGGTCAGTTAAGACCCAACCCTGATAAAGGTTTACAAACACACTGTCAGGTGTGACCTTGTTAGAGGATTTTAGAAGTTAGAAGTTATCGTCCAACCAACATTCACTATGGGGTTGACAGGATAACAATGTTCATTCTATGAATGATACATCATAAGACTTTCATAGTCCACTCGGTTAAGAGATTTTGATTGTATACAATGGTTAAATATGTAACAGTAAATGACCTTCCTTAATACAACTTCAATTACAGATTACAGATCAATATTCAGTCCATACAAATCCTTCTGATCAATATTTCACTTCAAATTCAATATTGTATCAACTTACTATCCATTGGTAATTGCTCTTTGTAGCTCGGTAATTATGTTGCAGCTTTCTTCTTACTTAACTAGTATGATCAAAATGCATGAAAACCTTGTTCACATGATATTCCTGCAGTTTCTACTTCTTCTGGCATCATTCCATAATGAAATTCTAGTCTCTTATATAGACGGGTAAATCATTTTCTTCTCCACCATCAGATTTTGCCGCTTAACCATATTCATAGATTTTGTCACTTCAAACTTTCTCAACTGATGTGTCAATAACATGTTTCAATCTGCTCTGTTAGATCTTCCTTTAATTTTGTTAGCCGTCGATCTTCATAACAAACATTATCTGTTATCACTGAAATCTAGGTACTTTATAGCTCATCAATCTTATCGGCTAAATTAATCATTTAATTCATTCTATACCGCTTGGTTAACAAATAAATGCATCGGTGAACACTGCTCAATTAAAATTGTGATTGGTATACACTACAATCCATCGGTGTATACTAGAATTGCTTCATTTACCGACAACACTGCTTTGTGTCTTTCAGCTCTATACTTCATCATAGATGAATGCGACATAATAAAGTCAATATCATCAAGTCATAGACTCATCAACAAGTTACTCAATGTGTTCATTATCCTCATCTGTCATGTACATCTTTCCTCATGTAGATTTCTCTATTCTTCATCTCTTTCACCTTTCTTCAGATGTCTCGATATAGTAACTTACAAGATAAGTGTTGTCAAACTAGTTGACATCAATGACAACATAATATGATTTAATCATATTACATATCTAATCAGCAACTCCTCGGTGATCTTTAATCACAGATTCTTCAATTAGATTCCAAATCAGTTGTAGTCCAACATCACTAAGGATCAATATAGAGAGACAGTGAAGAGAAGTGGCATGCTATTGTTACCAGACTAGGACTTACAATTAACATTTGCGATTGACCAGATCAGAAGGTAGCCAAATCCATTATTTAGGACAGAGGTTGAGATTGGGGATATAGTAATAGGATCAAGTTTTGATCCTAAATCAAAAACCTTTGGATTATGGAAATTAGCACCCTCTATCCACCACCCTCTATCCAAAAGCCTCATGTGGTAAACATCCAATAGAAAAGGAGAGCTAATAGGATAATTTGGGATTTGGAGAATACATGTGACATTGAGGTTTCCTCTGCCTTGTAGTAGTTTTCCTTCATGAATTTGGCTAAAACAAAGAAAATTTCAAAGAGGTATACAAGGCCTACCATCAATTGACTGTTGTATCCAAAATGTATGAGGAAGTGATAGCCAAGTGTGCTCATACTTAGGAGCGATTGGATAAAGCCAAGGAGAAAATAAAGGAATTGAAGAAGTCAACTTAACACAAGGAAATGAGAGACGCATTAGTAGATGTACAAATTGATCTAGATGTTGTTGTAGAAGTCATGTCCAATATAAAACCAATGCAAGTGGATGAGCCACAAGAAAAGAAAGCATCATATGATGAGAAGAATGAGGTTGCACTTTCAACACTAATGGATATATTGCATCATAGGATGTAGGTAATCAAAGAGGGCATTGATGTTGTGCACAACTCACACATCACATTACAGAGATTAGAGAAGGACATTGTAGATTCTTTGGCTACTTTAGAGCCACCTTTCACCTTATGGTAAGGTAGGACAACTTTATTTGAGAGTTAGAAGTAGTGTAGTAATACAAGCTTGATTTCCCTAAGACAATCACTGATACCAGGGAGATGATTAATGCAATCAATTCATCCCTCTCATTTTTCAAGGGTAAAGAAAATCATGTTAAGATGAAATTAAAGGTATTTGTTTCTAACTATAGCCCTTTTGTCCCCCTGATTTATGATGATGATGAAAATTTAAAAGCAATGATTGTATGGAGTAGGGAGTTTGATGCCAGGATGGAAAAGAGAGAATCATTCTTGGCTACAGATGATACATTGGACATGGAGGCCTTCAAAAAAGTGTTAGACATCATATTCAAGGTTGAGATGGGTTTTTTAAAGTTTATAGCTGATGCCAAATCTATAAAAGACTCTAGATGGGACAAAGCGGTCAAGCAGTTGAATGAGATAAAGTCTTTTGATTGGCCATATGATGAAGAGGTGGCAAAGTGGAACAAAAACCTAAAAAAGAGGAAGAGAAAGCTAATTTTTTATCACCCACCATTGGAGGAAGAGGACTGGGGGACACATGGCACCTGATCATTGAGAACATGGAGGTCAGTTATCTGAAAGTGGCTAAGATTGTTCATTACAATCATTGAAGTTGTCTAGAATATTCCCAGACAAAGGTACCATCATGTTATCATACGAGGTTGATGCAAGCCTGCCTCAAACATAATGGTTCTGGCATAGGTTTTTTGTGAAAATGATATTTCCTTTTGTAACTATTTTTTGTCTTATCTTAGCATTCTATAGTTTGTTGCATCCTGAGTCATAACATGATTCCAAGATTGCTAGTGATATATATTACAAGCTAAGCAATTTTAAAAGAGAGGATAAAATGTTCATGAAACTCTGGTCTAGCCCGAACTTTTTTGTCTAATCTAAGTATACTCAGGTTTCCTTAATGTACTGAAGCATAATATATCAATGAAAATTTAGTTTTGAACCTTTTTCAATATATGATTGTCTTTGTATGTTTTGTCTGAATTCTTGTGAATTAGAATTGTAAAGCATTTCTGATTCATCAATTTATAAGGTAAAATATGAAATAATTTTTAGGTTTCTTTCAAGGGAAGTATAAGTCTCGAAAATGAATTTTAGAGGGTTTTAAGGAATACATATGAATTTGATGATCTTGTAGAGAACTATTGGAAGTTCTATGTAAGGCATCTTTATCTTTCATGGGTTTGGAATGTTTTTCAGTGATATGTTGTAGTGGATGTATGTTCATTTAGACTCTATACCCTAGGATTTTAACACTGGTCGGGTTCCAGAATTATAGGAAAATCCATAAAATTTATTCAAATATTTTATTTATAGTTTTTGTGTAATGAATGGTAAACATCTGTGTTAAGAAGATACATATCCGTTGTATGATTTACTAAGGAGTGGTAAATCAAGAAGGTACACCTGCCTGAGTCTGTGGAGCTCAAAGTGAAGCAGGATCTTATCCTCAGTAAGTTAGATCTTTTCTTGCTAGATTCAGAGTTGGGTTATAGAGATTCACAGGCATTATTTTCCATATAGTGATCTCCAACAAAAGTGGTGACTCTGATAGGGAGGAACGACTGTTTTAAGTCCTTAAGTGTCATATTTTACATTTTCATATCACTTTAGAAAATTGTATTTCCCTAGATTTGTTTTGGGTGGTGACTTTGCATTTATTATTATACCAGTGTCAGATATAGCACCAGATATTCTGGTGCATTTTTTCTTAATGAAGCCTCAAAAGAACACTAGGTCTTACCTAAAGAAATATCCTGAGGTTGCTTTAGAAGGTGAGCTTCCTAGGAGTAATAGGAGAGATTGGTCAAATCGAGTTGAGTCAAGTTCTGATGTGTCCTAGATGCCTAAGAGTTGTAACTTGGCCCCAGTACCTAAAAATCATCTACATCTTCTACAAGTACTAAATCAAATAGCCAGCCTTTGTTAAATCGCATATTTGATACTCCTGAAGATAGGCCTCAAAGCAAGAGTGTCACTCATATCCAATATAGGATAATTAATGAAAATAGGGTAAGGAGTCAGGGTCATACATGTAATAGTGTGTCAAACCCAAGTGAGGCATTGCCTAGTCTAATGGACCAACCTTGTTACCCAGTGGGAAACCAAGGACTTCATGATTTGATTAATCTAGGTGATACTGAGAACTATGATTCAACTCAGTATAATGTTGAATTCCTCCAAGAAGAGTTGTTGGCATTGAGAAGAAGGGAGAGAGAACAAATATTAGATGTGATGCAGTGGCATTCTTGGGTATTCATAAAATCTGCATGGTGGTGTGTTAAAGTGGTTCTGTGTTACTTGGTTGTAGCTTTTACTGAGGATCTCAGTCACTGAAGGAACTCAGTAAAACCTCTCGCGCTTGGTGGAACATGTACTCGGCGATTCTTGTGGTGCTCGGTCAACGTGCTTGCTCGATGATGCCTAGCGTGCTCGGTTATTTTACTGGTGCTTGGTAGTTCTAGTTTACTGACAGGAGTTCTTGGAGTTTTGGTTGGCCGACTTGGTGTATTTAATGTTGGTAGCTTGTGTTGTATTCTCCTGTGTATATCTAGAGGCCGACATGGAGAATTAATTGTAACAGAAAGAAAATAAATAAAAATTAAGCAAAAAGAAAAAATTATTTAATAGGTGGGACATTATCTAATCATGATTGATGTAATGAGTACAATCAATAAATAAATATGTAACAAAAAAGAAATTAAATATTATAACAAGAATATATTTTTTATTTATATGTGATGACAACATGGTAATCTACCAAAATTGGCTTACATATAGTCACAATAATGTTACATTTAATGGGTGTCCAATGTGCTAGACTTCAACCATTTGGTTACAATATATATAAATTCTAGAAATAAAAAGATAATGTAATACAATGCCATCCAACTCTATCCCATTTGTGTTACTACTTTCAAATGATTTCCACGAGTGTTTATATCTCAACTTCCAATCACTAGAGTGATTGCAATCAACCATAAGGTGGCACAAAGCTCAATGCTTTATGAAATGCAAAGGTGCATCTTTTGAAGTGAATGTGACAATGAATGGATAAAATCTATCACATAGATTAGCATTCTTATAAAGCTCTTACCCTCATGATGCTTATAACACAAAGTCTTCTTCCAATATTGTTGACACCCATAACAATATTGCATGACTACTTTTTAATTCTATACCAAAAAAAAGATAGTATAAGATAGCTAGTAGAACACCCAATGGTGTGTGTAATCATCCATCCCCAAGTTTGGATGAATTGAGTGGTTGAAGCTATAATAGAATCATGTATTAAGAATTCATAAAAGACAATATTTTTTTACATTTAATTGTGAAACCTTCATTAAAATCACCTTTGTTTAATTTACAACTAAGATTGAAGACATCATCAATGTGATGATTCATCTATACTATCTAGTCTTCACTACCAATGAAATGGACTCCTCGAAAATCCAACAAACAATAATTTATCATTCTTATAATAGGTGGTAAGTTGTGATGCACTTTTCAGCTCGAAGCATATCAAAATTGTGCACCTATCATATATTTATGAACAGTAACATACTATGGTACATTGGATTTAATCTTATTTTCATGATTTTGAATCACATCTCAAGGTATGTGTGAAAATTGTATAGCATTCATACATCAACATTAAATTGAAAGTGACCCTCTTCATTTATTTTTGATTCATATATGCCTAAAATTATAAGGCAACCATGGGTTGAGATTTCCCTTAGAAAGGTACTTTATTTTGGAAGTGGTTGTTTCCTTATTGTGGCACAGGAAAAGTTGTCCTTTTAGATTAATAGATGCTACTTTTGAGGGAAATATTTCACTCATATGGCCTACACATTTACATTTATAGAGATATCTCATATTCAAATGAATGTGTGTAAAAGTTATTTGTAGTATTATTTTTCTTATTTGATTAATTTGTATTTAAATACAATTTTTTTAATACCATTTTCTCATTCTTTATATGTATATGGTAGTCCTTAGTATAGTTGAGTAACTTTATGTTTCTTATTTCAAGTTTTTATTTCAGTGTTAAGTTTTACTATTTCAAAGTCTAGTTGTATATTATATTGGTGTGGTATGTAATGTCTTTTTTTTATTAATTTTAATTTTTTTTTCAATCTTGATATTGTTTTGAACAATATATAATCATTTTTTTAAAAGTTTTTTTAATATATTTTTATTTATTATAAATAGAATATATAACTCATTTTTTTATTCAATAACTTTTTAAATTGTCAAATATATTTATTATGTGTTGTGACAACTTATTTCTAGAAACACATTATATGTTTAGCCATCTATTTCTAATTTTCACTATTATTTTTAAGGCATCAATGCTTTTTCTTGATCTCTTAAAAAATGTGTTTTGTCAACATCATATAAAAGCTACAATGCACAATCATAAATTAAAAATTATGAATAATCTATACTAATATGTTACATGCTAAAAATTCATAGAATGTATTTTATAAATATAGTGTTCCATTTATGAAATAGTTCCTTTTAAAGAACATCGTCGGCCAGCCAAATAAGTATAGACCATATAGATAACACGTATATATTTAACATAAACATAATATGCTTTTTTTAAATGAGAAGTGAGAGCTCAGAGGGCATGAATCTCCTAATTCAATTGAAGGTGGGAGGGTTCCTCATTGAAAGGAAGTAAATATTGCAAAACAAATTCATACACTAAACTTGTGAGCAGGGTTATGCACAAAAAAAAAAAATAGTTTTTTACAACAACTACAAAAACTTAACATAAATAGCATACATACCACAACACAATGATTTATGTGGGGACAACCCTTTTGGGAGGAAAGCACCACTCTAAAATTTTCCCAATATATTATTTAGAATATAATAAAAAATAGACTTGTAGATAAAGCGTCTCATAGGATGGGAAGCTATTCAAGGGTAATCAGTTGTGTATACCTAGAAGTTCCATGAGGATCAATCTAATTAAGGAAAAATATATGGTGGTTTAGCATGACATTTTAGCATTGATAAGACAGTCACCTTGGTAGGTGAGAATCACTTTTGGCCACAAATTCAAAAGGATGTGAGGATTTATGTTAAGAGTTTTAAGGTATGTCAAATTTTTAAAGGGAGTACTTAGAATGTGGGGTTTTATACACCTTTGATAGTACCAGTTAGACCTTGGGAGGAGATTAGTATGGATTTTGTGTTAGGCTTACCTAAAACACAAAGAGGTTATGATTCTATCTTTGTGGTTGTGGATAGATTTTCCAAGATGGCACATTTTATTCCTTATAAGAAGACAACTAATGTGGTGCATGTGGATGGCTTATTTTTCAAGGAGATTGTGAGATTACATGGGCTACCTAAGAACATTATTTCAAATAGGGATGGCAATTTTGTTGGATATTTTGAAGGACACTCTGGAAGAAGATGAAAAATTATTCGAAGTTCAATTCTACTTTTCATCCACAAACAAATGGACAAATAGAGGTGGTGAACAAGAGTTGGGAAATTTTTTGATATGTTTAGTTGGAGATAAGCCTAGAAATTCGGATTTAATTTTACCTTAGGAAGAGTTATCTTATAATAAATCAGTGAATAAGAGTACATGGAAGACACTATTTGAAGTGGTTACTAGATTTAATCCTTAAAGGATAGCATAATTGAGGAATATCAATCTTGATGCTAGGAGTGATCAAGGAGAGGGATTTTCTGAGATTATGAAATCCGTACATGAGGAGGTGAGACATCACTCGGAGGAAATCAATCAATGATATAAGAGAAGAGCTGATATTAAGAGGAGACATAAGGAATTTTGTGTGGGAGATGAAGTTATGGTGTACTTGTAGAATAGTAGGTTTCTTATTGGTACTTATAAAAAGTTGAAGATGAATAAATTTGGTCCTTATAAGATCTTGAGGAGGTTTGATTTGATTTAGGGAATGCATATGAAGTGGAACTACCAGATGACATGCATAGAGCACCAATATTCAATGTTGTAGACTTATATGAATATCATGAATTAGAAGGAGGTAGTGTTGAGGAGTTGGATGTTGTACAAGAGTATCCTAAGAAGTAGAGGGATATGATAGAGCAGATTTTGGATAGCATAGATGGTAGGAGTACAAGGGGAAAGCAATATATGGAGTTCCTTGTCAAATGGAGGGATGAGGAAGTTGAAGATTCATCATGTATTTCTCAAGCTAAGGTAGACCACTTTGGTTTTTCTTTAGCCCAAGAAATGTGAGGGACTCACTTTTCAAGTACCCTAGGTTTCTGATGCAGGAGCATCTTGGGATCTTAGCAATCTTGCATCAACCAAAAATATGTTTAGTAGTTTTTTGTTGATCAGTCGTCTCTTCTGGTTGCGGTCGATTTGTACTTTTTATTTTGAGTTGTGGCTTCTATTGTGTATTTGTGGCTAGATTCCAAACCTTATTCTATGATCGCACCTCAATTGGAGTCATCACACAAGAGTTCTTGAGGATTCTTGCAAGACTATCATATCCTTCATTTTCCTGGTCAATCTTGTTGTTCACCAATCAAATTTCCAATCTACCAGTTGGAATTCCCAATTTCAATTGTGCCAACAAGTTATTACGTTTGAGGCCAACTTAATATAATGATTGCATCTCTTAGTTTATTCATTGGAGGTTGTTCATAGGGTTTTCAGAGCCAACCTAATTGTTGTGTTGTATTTTCTCTATTCTTGGGAAATGTGATCCATTCAAGACTGATCGATGATTGTATTGGCTATATAAGGTTATGGACTTTTTCCTAAGGGATAATTTAGTCTTCATAAAATTATTTGGTTATAGTTTGGATAGGATTAGAAGGGATTTCTTATCATAATCAGGAATGTATGCTTGGCATGTAAGACTACATGTTGTTGTAAGACTACATGTTGTAGATCGATTATAATTGATTTTCTGATAATAATTGAAGGTTGATCTTTCATTTCTTTTCTATCTTGGCTATTGTTTCTATTGTTTTGTGTTGGTTGCAAGGTTGGACTGATATTTTGTAGGTTTCTCCATCCTTAACTACACCATCTATGGTGGCCTTTGATTGTTGTTTTGCGTCCATCTTTAGAGGACTAGTACTTTGATCAACCACTTTCCTATCAATATCTTCCTCACAATTCAAATATATTACCTTCTCATCTATAGGTTCTTTTTTTTAGCTTTGGTCTTTGATCTGGTGATCCTAAAAGGTGAATTAACTACTGCAACATTCTTGGGATTCCTACTAGTAACAGATCTCTTAGCTTTTATTTTAGATGTACCTGCATCACAAGTTTTAATATTCTTAATAGAAAGAGAAATGGGGGAAGAAGGTTCATAAGATGGTTCAAATGCTTGGTGCTAATTGACTTTAGCTTTTCCCAATTATTGTTCCCTAAGCCACTTCTCTATTCTTCTTAACATGGGGAATATCCTCAACTCAATTTGATCTTTCTCTATCTCATACCAGTCTACTTTTGGGATTCCCTATTGTTTGATTTATTCATACTAAGGATCCATTATAGTCTCTCCATCCTCTTCCACACCAATAATGTCTATTTTCAAGCCCAAAGAAGCAATCTACTGCAAAGAAAATCTACTCCACTATCTTCCCAAAAGTCTTCCATGTGTGACGTGGGTAAAAAATTCCCTCCCAAGTTCAGATGCTCCCTATCGAACCCTCTATTATCTAAATTAGGCCTTGACATATAGTACATGAAGTTAATTTTTTTCAAATCAACTCTTAAATTTAGGGTATCTAAGAGAGATTTACACATACAGAGTCTAAGTTCAATGGGGAAAGAGATCCTAAAGTCATTCTTTGGTAGAAATTTTTTACTCACATGAGATAATTGTTTACATAGGCATTAAACCAACACAAAATAATCTAGGGCATATCTTGGCAGCCTTGTTGGCTCGCCTTCAAATCCTCTAGCTCTGATATAAGTAAAATGTGGAAATTGAATAAAGAAGCTGCTTACCAATTGTATATAAGCTTCTTCAAACATTCTCTTATCTAGGTTTTGTATCAATTCATGTGTCAACCTACCAATAAAAACTTCATTGATTCTCCTATAGTTTTCAAGGCATTTCTCCTTCTGCAGGTGAGGGTAGTATTCATAAATATTGATGTTTTCTATCAAGGTCTCATGATACAGGCCTACCCAATTCCTTGTACAAGCCAAACAATAGAAGAGATATGAGGACATAAAGAAATCATGATGACCCAGACAGCCAAGATTTAATTGATCATGAAGAGCCTCATCTATCACCTCTTCCCAATCTAGATATTTCATACCTTCCAGAATAATTTGAATGAAAAAGTGCATCCAGTCTTGGAAATAGAAGGCTTGATTGGTACCTCTAACCCTATGCAACAGTATGACCAAATACCTTACATATGGTTTTATGTACTCTTTGGTAAGAGGTTTGGGTAACCTTGAGCCCTCCTTTTGGGACTTCTGTAACCAACTCTTGGCTATGACACTATTGTACTATGATTTATTTTTTAGAAATGACTCACAGATAGTGAAGGGGTAAAGTTTAAATATATCTCTTTTTTTAGGAATCTTCATGACAAACACAATAGTTTCTCTATTGATTGGAACCAGAACATCTCTATCCTCCTTTCTAATACACCTGTTGCAAGAATCAGACCTATTCATGCACTCGCAGACTAGCTCAGGGCATAGTATAGCTAGAGGAAAGGCTGCGACTTCAACAAGACCACTTTCTACAATTTTCTTTATAAAGGAAGATTCTACATGGTTCCTATCTCTTTCCTTAAAGTCCTCTAAATCATAATGTACTAGGAATGTGTCTCTGAGCTCAGGAGAAGAACAAACTAGACTAAATGCATTTTTCAAAAAATTGAAAGGCAGTCCTCATGATAACAATTAACAAATTAAATAAATGGCTGAATTTCTCAAACGATACAAGCACTTTTGAATTAGTAACAAGGATAGGAGTGCTAAAAATTACCTTCACCAATTTGAAACTCCTACAAATTGAGAACCAAAGAAACCCTTTTTACCTCCTACATCGTCTCCTTCACTTGTCAAATTCATGTCTTTTAATCATCAAATGAGCTTTTAATCACTTTTTAAAGAGGATAAAATCTTGGAGAGTTATTACTAAATCTCTTCACTTGTGCCAAACTAATGCAATAGGACACCTCCCCCGATGTGAACATTAATTACTTGTCACCTCAACATGCAGGCTTACCACACAATCATTACTTTTCCCTTTTTGGAAACTTTAAAATTTATATTCATGAGATGCCCCGAATATTCCTTTTTCCACCTCCTATTTCCTTTTCAAAAATACCTTGCTTTTCTCCTTCATATTTAAATGATGAACTCTTGAACCAATTGAACCAAATGAACTTGAATAAGAGGCTCAAAAAGTTCAAGTTCATCCTAGTCATTTGTTACATTTTTCAAAGATTAAGACCAAATAAGGATGAGAAAGAGATGACAAGGACTGACACAATGATTTGACAAGACTGACAATGGCTGGACCTTGAACCCATTGAACTCATTGAACTCTAGAAGTTTAAGTTTGATGGGTTCAACACTTTACTTCCTTCGGATTTGAACACCGAAAATGGAAGACTCAAGTGCGATTGACAAACATTGAACCTATTGGACCAATTGATCTCATTGAACTTCCGAAAAGGTTAAGTTCAAGGTTCAATGCTTTTGTTCTAACATCAATCCGAAACTTAACACAAAGCTTTAAAGGGGAAAGAATGTTTAAGAAGATCCAACACTTGAACAAAAGAGTCTCGACTTCAATTTATTGAAAGAGGTAGATACACAAAATTAAATTAAGGACGAAAATTAAGAGTCGAAATAACAGTATGAAAAATAATTTATCCCCATACTTTTTACAGATTTTATTTCAATATTTATCGTAACATTTTAATGCTTTAAGTGAAAAAAAATCAGATGGTAAAATTTCTAAGCCTATTATTATGAAGCCTCTCAAGGTGATACAATCTCTTCTAAAATCCCATCAGATAGTCAAAGTTTCAATAAAATCTCTTAAGATAATATTCACACTTACAATCTCTTCTAGAATCCAGTAAGACCTTTCTTATAAAGTCTTTTAAGGTATACTAAGACTTAAATTGTAAATTCCCATTCGTCTCACCTCCACCTTAGAAATTGTAATCTCACCTAGTCTACCTGACCAAAAAGCCACCAAAGCTAAAATCCTTGGCATCCATGCAATCTTCACCAAAGTGGTGAACCCATAAATAGGCCTGTCATTCTACCAAACAAAATCACTCCGAGCTGTCTTCTTTCATTCTTGTTTTCGACATCTCTATTTCTATTACCTATTACAGAAGAAGAAACAAAATCTGTAGAATACAGAACAGGAACTAGCAGTCCTGATCCTAGGAGAACTGGCAGAGGCCCTACAATCCAGAGAAACAAAGGAAACCCAGCATAAAAGACCCTATTACCAACTATATTCAAATCGAAGCCTCTTTCCAACATACATAATCTATACTAATCAGGCTAGCAAGTTCCTGTCTTCTTACTGGAGTCGCTATCAAAGAGCCAACTTCACACTTGTAGCAGATCGACAGAGAATGGCAGATAAAAGAGAAGATGAAAAACATGAGTATTAACAAGTATTTTAGTGCCAATATGAAGTCCCCATGAGAGCCAAAGGGTGTATCATTGAGAGGCTTTTTCATAGTGTAGGTGCTGCTGATCACAGCAGCCAGTCCACAACCCAACATAATTGAAGTTACTGCCATCAAGACAGATCCCATTATGCTGTTCCTCAGTGTCTGCACTGCTAGAACCCCATTTTTATCACCACCACCCTGCATAGAAAACACAGATCATGATCCATCAATTCATACTAACAAAAAAAACTTCTAAATTAGCAGTCTTACAAATCTCTTACCTTGATCATGCCTTTAACCCAAAGCCTCCTTGCAATGCTATTGATGCCAATCACAGTGTTGAGAGGGTGATTCTTAACTCTATACCACAGGAAAGCATGGTATGTGATGGAAAGCAGAAAAGCCAAGGGCACAAGTACAAGATCTAGCAAATCTTTCCTGCACTCCATACTCTGGTTACAATGAGATGAGATTCTGAAACCCTAGTTGGTATATTTATGTTTTATTGTGCTTGTAATAGATGCTGAGTTGTGATGCATTTCTCACCACAGGTATAATCGTACCATTCATATATTATAAACAATACCATACTCTGGTACATTGAATTTGGTCTTCTTTTGATGGTTTTGAATCACATGTCAAGGTATGCGTGTAAAGCTTAGAGCATTCATATATATTAAAATTGCGTTGAACGTTATCCTCTTCAATGTGTTGTTGAGTGGTATATGCGTAAGGCAATGGGTCATGCAATTTGAGTAAAACTACCACGAATCTGTCTTCTCTCTTGTGCTAGCATGACCATTGTTAGAATAAGAATCTTTCTCTTTTCAAGAACAAACCATTACTTCGTGATTTTATTCAATGACGTCATCAGTGATGGCATTTTGCAACGGATGCGGCTATTCTCCAAACAAAATGCATTATTAAACAAAATGTATTATTGATCAGATTTGAAAAATCTGAAAACACAACAGATTTTTACGAAATTTTCAGGATCTGTTCTTCATGATCTGTATATTCTGAATCGAAAACAACAAAAAAATTTCGAAAACAAATGACTGTGTTTTCGTAAATCTGGAAAAAAAAAAAATTGTCCTGTAGTGTGTTTTTGTCGGGAGGATAGCCAGTGCCTTTCACAACAGCCATACAAAGTTTTGAAACTGCGAGTCACTCAACCGATTGGGAATCATCATTTAGACTTCAGTCATTGGATTATAATGCACAAAATAAAAATTTCAATTCTATCTTGTTTTTGCTGCCTTCTAATGATTGGTAAGTGTTTATACATTAGTAACCAATTGTAAGGGTTGTTTCGATTACTTGTACAATGGCACAAAACTCTTACTTTATGCATTGTCTAGGTGTATATTTGTAGTGAATGCAAGAATATCGATGCTACCCATATCATAAGGTCTTATAGGATGAGGCTATCCTCTGGAAAGAATGTATTGTTGACTTGTTCTGGAAATTTGGAAAACATAGTGAAAATTTACGAAATTTTCAAGATGAATTCTTTATGATCGGAAAGGTTTATGGTAGAAAACAACAAAAAAAATGTGAAAAAATTGTTGTGTTTTTGCAAATCTGAAAAAAAAATTCAATATTTTGGTTTTATGGTGCATTGTATCGGGAGGATAGCCTGTGCCCGTCTTATAGGCTCAATGTACTTTCTGATGAATTTTCCAATTGTCACAAACTTCAAGAAGTCAGACACAAACCTCTCATAATTAAATTAAAAGTTGATATGACTTTTTATGTTAGATAAGAATTGATTGAAATAATTAATGTATGTCTTTCTATGACCAAAATTATAAAAATTTGAATGTTTTTGAACAATCTAGGATGAAAATATTTTCCAATACAAGATAAGGTGTGTACTAATAATGAAATGCGATTGAGTCTTTGGTCATTATCTAATGAAAGAAAATATTTTTGGCTGATGTAAGATTACTCTTACATTCGAGGACGCTCCAACATCAGAGTAACAAGGTAAATTGAAAAGCACATCCCTCATATTTTGAAATTTGATATGAGTTTATTAAATACTACTCATACCACCTATTCTTGTGTACTTCTTCCAATTCTAACCACCCAAAATTTTCTCAATGTATTCCCTTTGTTGTGGCCACACCTAAATTTTCCATTGTAATATTGTACTAGTAATAACTAACTCTCATTCATGATACTAATATGAATTAGCAATGGTGAAAATAGATCATGTGCCTAAGCTTTATAATAACTCTATTTCATATACATTTTGTGAATCAAACTTTTCTACAATTTTGCAAGGGCAAAAAAAATAAAATTAGCTTGTTATATGTCCTTAGTGAAAATATTTTGTTCTTAAGATATATCATCACTTATTCTCAAATCATAAACTCCTTGTGCTATCTCCTGTCATGTTTTTTCTCCTTGTATCAACCATTTATTTTCTCTAGTTGACCTCTCATTTATGTTGGAGTATTCACTCCACTCCACTCTAGGACCTCCAACCTGCAATAAACCTTCAAAACAAGAAATAATATGTTACCAAAAATATGGATTTATCTAAGATGATATACAATGTACAAGAGTTTTGTTGTGTGTGTGTGTATGTGTGTGAGAGAGAGAGGGGGACCGGGGGGGGGGGGGGGGGGGGGGGGGGGGTGTATGTAAAACTACCTAACAACTAATTGGCACAAATATTAATGAATATAAACAATAAAACAATATTAAATTTTACCTAACCTCCTAATGATTAGCCTAAGTTAAACTTAAGCATGCGAGTAAATATTAATTTACTCCAACACCCCCTTAAGTGTAGCTTAAGGAGAAGATTATTATGCAATATAAAATCAAGATGCAAGATGGGTCCTACTACAAAACCATTTTAGGTATCCATCTACAATAAAAATGTAATGCAAAAATAAATCTCTCACAAAATAGAGAAAAAAAGAAAACCACATGGAATAAAGATCCTCTCCAAAAGAGAGAAAAGAAACAAGATGTGTGGATGGAGGACTCAATCACACCCTCCAAAAACTACATACATTATGTATATACAAGCCAAAATTTCATGGTTGGGAGAGAATGTGAATGCCATAAATGGTGATATAGGTCTTAGGTGATGAAATGAATTATGTGATTGGAGGAAAAAATAGAGGAGCACACTTATAAATAAGGGATAACCTTGATTTTAAACAAAATTGAAATGAAAGAGGGCCCATATTTTAATTTAGGTGTCCATTAAGTGACATATGAGGTACTACTATAGAAAACACACTATGGTAGGTTCCAAATAGTTCTTAAATTGTATACTAATTAGGTTCTTAAAATTTAGGATGGTACAATAATATTAAATCATGCCTGGATTGTCCAAACAAGCTTGAAGTTTGAATCAAAACCATACCCCAAGTAGTTGCTAAGTGGCAAGAACAATAGAAGAGTGTGTAAGTTGAGGGTCTTAATCACCTAGCTTGCACCATAAATTATGGATCTTTTAGTGTCAATAGAAGGGTCCCAACCATCATCCTCTTTTTATTTATCTTGATCATTTAGGAAAACAGAATTAGCTAACTCTAACTAATAAAATGTGTTATAGTTAAACTAGCCAAAATTACTTTTAGGCATCTAGCTAGGATCTCCACCAAAAGACCAACCAAAAATACCTACTGAAAGCTACCCAAGGCTAGCACCATGAGGAGAGGAGAGGCTAAAGAGTATTCAAACTGAGAAATGATCAATACCCCTTTATGTTTTGGGGGAGAGAATATTTGGTTTGAGAAGCTTAATTTCCATTAGCCAAGAGAATCCTACCACTTTAGTGCCCACAAGGAGGTGAATAGATCTAGGAATAAAGAGACAAAGGAACATGTCCATATTGGAAGGGAAATTTCCCCAATTCTTAAAGGTGATCCACCACAAGTGAAAGCTAACTGGTTTGCACCTACATCAATAATAATACATGATAACAAATAAATGATTTGGAAAAAAGTGAAACATTCTAGTCAATAAAGAAATGAGAAAAAAAGTTGCAAATTTTCTATCTGTCTATATGTTTAAGATAATATCCACCTTGAAATAATTCTAAATCTAATTAAATTTATGGTTGATCAATCTGACCAATGACCCAAAAAAATCATTTCATAAAATGAGGCATTGGCTAAGAAGGCTGAAATAAATCATGAATCCAATTCTATAGCTTCTGATGTTAGAGATTAAAAAAGGTTATTAAAAGACTCAAATTAGTTGTATAATAGAAAATATGGGTCTTTAATACTAGTATGAACTCACTGTGACCCTTGTTGTGTCTTTTAAAAGAACACACCAAGATAAATAAGCCAATTTAATACTTATCAAAATGGAAAGAATTTGTGTTTCTAAACTAGGATCAACAACTACAAATTACATCTCTAATTTAAAAACTAGATACCAAGTGTAAATGCAAAGAGATCCATTAGTATGGGAGACAAGATTTATAATTAAAAAAGGTATTATTTAGTTCCACCAAGGTTTGGAAGATTAAATACCAATTTTATGAACCATATCAGTTGAAGCATCCCCAATAATATTTTCAAAAATATCATAGTACTAATTAGAACTAAAACTTATCCTTTGTCTTATTCTAGGACATAAGGAACATCAAATTTATATAGAATAAATATTGTGGAAATTAGATACCATTCTTATGAAACAGCAAGGCTCGAGCCCATGGAAATTGAGCTAATGAGAGACCTTGATCTTTCAAAAGAGAGGACCACCAAACACTACTATTTTAAGGAAATGTCAACCCAAAATCTCTAGAGACATTCCAAAGAAGCTACAGGGGCTTCACTTAGTCAACCTTAATCATAGCACATGCATTCGTGGCATACTAAAGAATCCCCCTATTTTCAAAAGATATTGCCCCAAAATCCTTTTTTGACACCCTCCTCCAATATCCCCCAAACCTATTTTCCTAGATAAAACCCTCACCACCCCCCACCACACCCCCACCCCCCCCCCCCCCCCCCCCCCAAAAAAAAACCCTCCCTCCTATTTAGTAAATATATTACCCCCTTTTCTACACATTTTAAACCCTCTAATATGAACGTAGATGATATTGTATTTCCCTTTCAGTGAAGACCCTATGAAAGATGCCAAGTCATATCAAACTTATAATCTCACCAAATAATTTTAGCCACACAATTTCCCTCATTATAAATCATATCCTTGATAGTGAGAAGGGTTTGGAAGAATACCGACTAATTATATAGATAGAACATTAATTATATCATATAATTTTTTCTAACTTCATGTATGATGCCTTCAAAAGATTAAAGAAAAAATTAATAGATAAAAGTGGTCATAGGAATTTTAAAGCATGCTTGAAATTATAATGTTAAAAAAAGAGGCTTTGTGATCTATAAGAAAGCTTATTTCAATTCTATATAATGATTACATACCACTTGAGAATACTAGAAAATATTTAGGAAATTTCCAAAAAGATAAAGGTTTCACTATGATTAATTTACTTCTAGCCAAAATCTTGAAGCCAAGAAGGAATAGAAAGAATACACTATAAGTAGGACTAAGTCAGGTGACATTGGATGACTGAGCCATTAGTTTGATAGAATATATCCAAGCAATTGAGGAATTATTAATATTTTACTTCTATTCAATGAGAGAGAAAATATTCATCAAGAAAATGGTCATTAACAAGTTGGGTAGATGAATTAAGCAATGTAATGCCTTGACTAACCCATGGGTATTATAGAGAGCTTGTTAACTAGTTGAATGAAGTGGGGTCCAAATATGAGGCATTGAAGAATGACAAGAATGTAAGGACATTTAGTACAACTATGAGCTTTCAAAAAATCAGTTTTTGATAAAAGGACCTTCTACTTGGAGCATCAATCATAGTTCCTACCTTCCCAAAAAGGAATAATATTATCGAGAATATATTTAAATTTGAGGAACCCCATACCTTTTATGAATACTTTGGGAAAGAAGATGATGCACTTTCATGTCAAAGCTTTGGCCATGGTCTTATAGAACGCATTCAACAAGTTGGTAGGCCTCCACTCACAAATGTCTTTCAAATCATCATCTTTATATATGAGTCTTATATTTCCTTTATTTGTAACTTTTCCTAAGAATTTTCAATGGAAATATTCTAGATAGACTTTCTGTAGGCCCTCCTAAATGAAACTATAGAGTTTCATACAAAATATACAAGGAAACCCATCACTCCTAGGAGCTTAGTCATCAACCATTGTGTGTACAAATTCCTTAAGATAAGAAAATAGAGAAGGATTGATCACACAAGTATTTTTATGGTGAATAAATATGATAGGGAACAACTTGAAAGAATTCTTGAAGAGTATTCTCATGTTTAGGAAAATTATCATGGGTGGTGAATACTTGATCATAATGTTTGACAAAATCCTTGACATAATCTGATAATTCCTTGAGTATATATTGGCTTCCCTTAACTCTTCTAATACCATGAAAATTATGAAGAGATCTAACATCCTAGAAAAATCCTTAAAAACCCTATCACCAACCTTAAGCCAATGAAGTTTCAATTTAATTTGGGTACCTCTAGTAAATTGGTTGTCTACTCTCTACTCATGCTTCCTTAGCTATTCCACTCAAAAATAAAAAGTATAATAAAATAGGTTATATTTACTTGTTCCTTAATTCATAGAATGATGGACATATGATGTGGTAGCCTCAACCTCCTAAAGATGATCAACTAGAAACCATAAATGTGAAAAAAATGAGACATGTGTTATACGACTTTGTTCCACTACATAATCCAACCAATTGGTTAAGAGGGACAACTTTATAGATTTTAGTCCTCTTGATGTGAGCCAATAATGACACAATAATATTTTCCCCTTCTTGAAAGAGTTCAAAATTTTGGCCCTACTAGAGTTAATATTTTTCCCTTTTTGATGTTACACCATTGTCCATTTTTCTTAAATTTTCAAGGTGGTAGCCTTTGAAGGCTTAGACACATCAGCCAAAAAGGGATGTACCAAAGGGAAATCCTTAATTTTATGGTCAAAAAATATTGCTAAAGCAAAAAGTTAGTCCAATATTAAGATAAAGCACTCATTGGGTATGAAGAAGATTTCTTATTTGAATATCTATCAACTCTTTCATGTCTTTAGATGAATCAAACTCAAAGAAACAGCATCTTTTAGGATACTTTTGATAATAAAGAACAAGTTAGGATCAGCATAAGTAACTTCCTAACAAAGAAACAATGTGATGCAACAAATGCTAATATAGCAAGGGAAGGCTCAAAAATTTGATTCGCAAAAGCACAATGTGCAAGTTTTAAAAAATAGCTTAAATGAATATGTGTAATATGGATCATGCTTAAGGATAGCCTACGCATGATTAACTTAAAAAAATGAAAAAGAAAAAAAAAATCCCTTGATAAGGGTTTGGATGGCATCAAGGGAAACTCCATGTGGGTCCCAACTTTTGTCAACTCATTCAAGTCAAACATGATATTAAGGAGAGTTCTACCCACAAATTCATCTATAAGAGAAAATTTGCTCTAATAAGTTATATGCACTCTCAAATTATAGGATGAGCATAACCACAACTGTTGGGATTTTAGAAGGCATACCTCATAAAAAATACTTTGCACAAGTTTCTTGTGTTGTTTTCTCTGAGGATGCACATTGCAAAATGACCGAATCATCTACACAAGCAAGAAATGCTATGTTGAAGCTAGTTGAGGCTATATAAGGTAAACATTGGAAAGAGATCACTAGCCATCATGTGCTAATGATCTATATTCATTTAGTGGACTTCCATGAACCAATTTGATAAACATTTCATGCAAACACTTAATTTGTCTTAATATTTAAAGAACTTCAATATACATTCATTTATCATTTAAAAACATTTTATCATCCTAAAACTTTAAGAAATATTCATTATAAAAATATATTGATATACAACACTAAAAATGAATAAACATATATATAAACATTTTACTGCTTTAAACGAGATAAAATCAAATAGTGTAAGTTTGATATATTGATACTTACAATCTATTCTAAAATCCCATAAATCCCATCAGATGGTGAAAGTTTTAAAGCTATTATTATAGAGTCTCTTTAAGATGGCATTCACACTTAACAATCTCTTTTTAAAATCTCATCGGCTGGTAAAAGTTTTAAGACGTTTATTATAAAGTTCACTGGGATGATATTCACACTTACAATATCCGCACTAACAATTTCTTCTAGAATCCCATCAGGCGGTGAATGGTAATATCACCTAATCTACCTGACCAAAAAGCCACCAAAGATAAAACCCATGGCATCCATGCAATCTTCACCAAACATAGATAGGCCTGCCATTCTACCAAACAAAATCATTCCAAACTCCCTTCTTTCATTCTTGTTTCGACATCTCTATTTGTATTGCCTATTACAGAAGAAGAAACAAAATCTGTAGAATACAGAACAGGCACTAGCAGTGCCGATCCTAGGAAAACCGGCAGAGGCCCTACAATCCAGAGAAACAGAGGAAACCCAGCATAAAAGACCCTGTTACCAACTATATTGAAAGCGAAGCCTCTTTCCAACATCTCACAGACATAATCTGTACTAATCAGGCTAGCCAATTCATATCTTCTTACTGGAGTCGCTATCAAAGAGCTAACTTCACTCTTGTAGCAGATCGACAGAGAATGGCAGATAAAAGAGAAGATTAAAAACATGAGTATTAACAAGTACTTTATTGCCAATATGAAATCGCCATGAGAGCCAAAGGGTGTGCTATTGAGAGGCTTTTTTATAGTGTAGGTGCTGCTGATCAGAGCAGCCAGTCCACAACCCAACATAATTGAAGTTACTGCCATCAGGACAGATCCCATTATGCTGTTTCTCAGTGTCTGCACTGCTAGAACCCCATTTTTATCACCACCACCCTGCATAGAAAACACAGATCATGATCCATCAATTCATACTAACAAAAAAATCTCCAAATTGGCAGTCTTACAAATCTCTTACCTTGATCATGCCTTTAACCCAAAGCCTCCTTCCAATGCTATTGATGCCAATCACAGTGTTGAGAGGGTGATTCTTAACTCTATACCACAAAAAGGCATGGTATGAGATGGATAGCAGAAAAGCCAAGGGCACAAGTACAAGATCTAGCAAATCTTTCCTGCTCTCCATAGTTTGGTTTCAATGAGATGAGATTCTGAAACCCTAGTTGGTATATGTAGATTTTATAGTGCTTGTAATAGATGCTGAGTTGTGATGCATTTTTCACCACAGGTATAATCGTACCATTCATATATTTTAAACAATACCATATTATACTCTCGTACATTGAATTTGGTCTTCTTTTGATGGTTTTGATCTCAAGGCATGCGCGTAAAGCTTAGAGCATTCATATATAAACAAATTAGGTTAAACTTTATCCTGTTCAATGTGTTGTTGATTCGGATATGCATAGTATAGTTTTCTAGCTTGGTAGTGGCGTAAGCAAAGTTGGCTTTTGAGCATGAAGCCACTTTTAAGGGCAAAGTTGGCTCCAGCAACCGTTTTCTTTACGGTGCTGTCTTATCATATTCCATGAATGTCAAAACGACAAACTGAAGTACTCATTTTTTCTCAGTTGTATATTTTTCTCTATTGAGAAATCTATGCATCATTGGTCATGGAATTTTATTGAGAAAAACTACCAGGAATTTGTCTTGTCTCTTTTGGTGGCATGACAATTCTTAGAATAAGAAGCCTCCTTTCAAGAACAAATCATTACCTCACCTAATGATATTATTCCTTGACACCTTTAGTGATGGCAACTCGCAACAGTCATGGAAGGTTTTGAAAGTGTGAGTCACTCACCGTATTGGGCCTCGACATTTAGGCTTCAGCCATTAGATTATAATGCCACAAATTACAAAGTTCAAAAGATATTGCAATATAATATCATTCAATTCCATCTTACTTCTTTGCTGCTCTCTGATGATATTTTAGAGTGTTTTTATATTACCTTTCAATCATAAACGAGGTCTCCATTAGTTACAAGGTCACATAAAGCTTAATACTTTATGAAATGTGTAGGCTCATTTTTATTTTTTTTACAGTGAATTTTGATGCTACCCATATCATAAGATCTTTTAGGTCTAATGTACTTTGTAATATGTAGTTTTTTTAATGAATTCTTCAATTGTCACATGTTTCAAGAAGTTGATGCAAACCTTATAATATTAAATTGAAGGTTGATATGTTATTTTGTTATATTAGATAAGGATTGATCAATAATTAATGTATGTTGTTAAACTATGTAAGATGAGCATATTTTCCAAGATAAGTTGAAATGTGCACTTGCAATAAAATGTGGTAAAATCTTTGGAGACTATCTAATGAAAGAAAAATTATAAAGAAAATATTTCTGGTCGATGTAAGATTGTTGTTACACTAGCCTAGGATGCTCCAATGTTAGACACACAAGATTAATTAAAAATTGCATCCCTCACCCTTTGAAATTCAATATGAGTTTACTAAATACTGCTCATACCACCTATTCTTGGTACTTCTTCCAATTCTACCATGCAGTATTTTCTCAATTTATTCCCTTCATTTTGACAGTATCTCATTTTTCCATTGTAATTTTGTGCCAGTAATAATTGACTCTCATTCATGATACCAATATGAATTAGAAATGTTGAAAATGGGTCATATACCTAAGATTTATAGTAACTCTAGTTCATATATATTTCATGAATCCAACTTTTCCAAGATTTTGTAAGGGCAAGAAAAAAATATTTTTAGCTTGTTATATGTTCCTAGTGAAAACCTTTCCTTCTTGAGATATATGGTCGTATGAGTTAAGATCCTTTGTTTGGGGGCTTTCTCCCAAAAAATAGTGATGAGTTAAAATTTTAGAAGAATGTGGTTGAATAAATTACACACTAGGACCTTTGGAGGCTCCTGAAGACACTAAAAAATGGTCCACGCCTATGTGCCCCCCTTTATCATATCCACAAAAATTTTCAGACAGCGGGTCCCTAGAGGACCCTAAGTTTAGAGAAATAGGAATTGATAAGTTGGGTCTCCCTCTGGTGGATTGGGACACCCCATAGATTTTGACTATTGAGGCCATAACTAGAATAGTGATTGAGTGAAGCCATGCTCATTTTGAAAAGGCATGTTCCAAAAGCATCTATCTAGACATATATCCAAAAGAAGCTACCATTTTTGGACCCCAAGTAGTAGAAAAAACCAACTTTCTCAAGGGAAGTATAAATTTAGTGAATCATCCTAGCGCGGCAACCGTCCAACCCAATACCAAATCCTCTTATGAGGTAATTAAATGAGTAATCAAAGCCATCCCAGAAATCAAAAGAAGCATCCGAGGACGGTGTAACCTATGGCCTCAAAGTCATCCATGTAGGCTTCCAAACCCTAGATGCCCCAACACCCTTAGTGGATACCCCATTTAGTCTGTCATTTATTTAGGAAGAAGATGAAGTAAAGATAGAAGCTATCGAAGAACCTATCGAAAGGAGAAAGAAGAAAAAAACCTACATATCTCCAAATAATTACCCGAGCCTAGAACTTGAAAAGGAGGCCAATGTCAAAGAAATTCCCTCTACCTCCCCTGAGATAGAAAATACTCTGGAGGATCCGCTTGGGATTTTACAAGACAACATCGACGACTTCTTCCATGTCGATGAACAAGGAAACCTTCACCACATGGAAGAGGAGGTGAGAATGATCAAAGAGGAGGGCTAAGAGAAAGATGCAGATATCCTCTAAGAAGCCAAAAAATTGAACACTAAAGTGCACTCAAGAACAGGTGGAAGAACTCCGGCGAATGGAAGAAGAGGAAAATATAGTTGAAGATGCTTGCCTCCATACTGAAGAATCCTCTGAGAAACAAAGGCAGGAGGAAACCATGAGGATGGAGGAGGAAAAAAGAAAGATAATAGAAGAAGAGATGAAAAAGGAAGAAGATATAAGGATGGAGGAACAATCATTGGCTTTTGAGGAAACTAAACCTTCAGGAACAATCTTACCCTCAGCAGCTTCCCCTCCATCTCAGATAGATAATCAAGGCACATTTCCTATCAATACAAGTGAAGTGGAGGCCCCTTTAGGATTCCAAGAGGAGGAAGTTCACATTGAACAAAATACTCCATTCATTCCACCTGCATAAGATACCTCAAAGATAATGTAGGGGAAGAAGAAAATATATAAATCTATACGTGCAATAATGTTGAGTAAATGGCCATGGAGGGACTGAAGAAAAGACTTGTGGGGAACCCCAATGGCCCATAAATAATAACAAGTAATGTCCAAGGCCCACCCCAATGGCTAGTTGAATCCCAGAGGAGATAAAGAACCACATAAGCATCCACTCCTCTTTCACTCACAAATATGTTGAAAGAGAAAAAGGTGCCTAAATGGTCAAAAAGGGCTCGTACACTCCATACAAATTAGAGGGGTCTAGACAAAGATGTGGTGGAAATAATGGTGGCCTTGCCAGAGCATAGGGAAGGATCTGAAGAAGCAGCAAAAGAATATACAATAACAAAGATTCCCCTTGGCCAGCAAGACTGAAGAGGAGAAATGGACCTCCTTGATGATGCAAGTTGGGTCATCCATGAATGGTATGAAAAGGAATACCATAAAAAGAAAGAGCTCTAGGCATCATAGTCAAACCTCCAAAATCTCTTGATGGATTTAACATCCCACCTCTCTTCTAAAATGTTGAAGGATTCCACCTCCAGAAAGCTACTCCCAAGGGAAACATAGATGCACTTTGGGTCATGAAAAATAAGGCATGGGAGGTGGATAGATGGATATAGGAGAAATTGGAGGTGATGAGGAACTTTTTATTAAAGTCCCTTCCAAAATTATACAATGCTCATGAAGTTGTCCACAAAATTAGCAGGATTGTCGGTACATGGAAGGATCATGTAGAAAGATATGAGGATTAGAAAGAATGCCTCAGAGAATTTTTGAGCCTGGGAGAGGAAAACTTGGCTGAGATAAAATCTTTATGGAATGCACTTTACCAATTCATAAAGACCCAATACACCAGGCTTGCATTCAAAATCAAGACAGGCAGGCAACTGGTTAAGGTCTTGGAAGAGCATAAGGCTAAGGTCTGGGATCCAATGGACCAATTCATTACATTCATTTGTGAGGTGACATCTGCACCAAATTCATTTTGCCTAGGTATTTACACCCTATAGATTCTTTATTGGTTAGATTTGATGAGTGATTTGATGCATAATTTTGGCCGTTGCAAGATTTTCATGGCTCAATTTTGGGAAGGCTCTCCCAACTGATGTTGAAGGCTCATGATGCCACCAGTGCAACTTCAAAAATGAAAAGAAAGGTGGAAGATGCAAGAGACCATCTCAAAGAATCCATAAGCCACATGCACTTCCTAAAGGAGGTAGACAAGGAAGGTGTGTCCAAGATACTGGAGGCCTTCCATAAATTCTGAGCACAATAAATTCTTTGGGTCTTGGTACTTTTCTCCTACGAACCTATATTCTTTGATTTATCATTCTTTGAGTGCAAGCTCTCAGAGTCTATAGTTTTTTCTTATATTTTTGTATTCTTTATGGGGGTCAACATCAATGATTTCTCTAGAGGTGACTGACTGCCATCTCAAATTCTTGTCAGATGTATTATCAGAGATTGAGTTAATACAATATGGCATGAAAGGTGACAGGGGAAGATAAAAATATAGCAGACATTATCCTGACTCTCGAGGCATCGATCCAACATTTAATATCTAGTGTACAGGGAGAACATTTGGAGACATGGAGTCCTCACTACATTTATGGAGCACACTGCTCGAGGCACCTGAACTTAACAAGTCACATCCACGTGCTCTGGTGGTGTCTTCTCGATGATTGTGTTCCCCAAATTTCTCACTCTTTTTCCTCCCCTCTTCTATTCTTTCATTTTTTATTATTGTACCATGATCAGATATTTCTGACAGTGTAGGTAGTATCAGCTGTAAATATTGTATTTTATGGAAATAAGTGGGTTGTAGATCCCAATGTAGATTATAGGTTGTCTATAAATAAGCAGTGTGATGCCTGACCAAGGGTCATAAAAGTTGATGATTTTTTTGTCCAAGCTATTCTTGTGCTATTTTTTTTTTCGATCTAGTTGTTAGTATCCTCAGTAGGTTAATGCTCCCCTGGATCTATGAATGTATCAACCAGTGATGTTGTCCCTCTTAAACTAATGAAGGAATAAAGATTTCTCTTGGTGCCATACTTCATGTTGTTCTTCATTCTAGATTTAGTGAATCTATTTCATGTTGTACACTTCCTTATGTCTTCTTCTCAAATTTCTTTGATAGATAACTAAAATGCTTTTTCTTTCACTACTAATGTATATTTTGGTCGATGATCATATGTGTGCTTAGTATGGTTACTACTTCTTTGTTTGAGCATTATTGATGTTTGAAAGTTTACAATATGACTATAGATAGATTTATACTAGCTTTGGTCTATCTTTTTATGTTTCTTTCTTAAAGCTAACGATTACTTGTAGGAAATATCATTTATCCTGAATCTCTGAAATCCAACAAGAATAAAACTAGCAATCCCCTTAACACAAAAATAGTCACTTGTCCAACTGAACCATCCCTCCACCATTGTCTCCGGACTACCAGGTACTTGGAAGCTAGGAGGGTTCATTCTCTAGTAAACCTCTTCAGGAAAATTTGGTTGGTACTCCAATACCTGGTGACAACTCTCACCATGTTGGTGAGGTCATCACAAAGTTTCATCAACACATTATTGATTAAATACTTAGGAATGTTGCAGTTGAAATGGTTGTTATGATAGTCATGTACCTTTCTTTTGAATATTGCATTATATCTTGATTGATCATTATTTTTCATTTAACCTTTATTTAATAGAATTGAAATTGATATTGGCATTGATAGTCACCTTATCTACTATTCTTTTGTTTCTAGCTCTATTCTTGAAGCTATAAGTTTTCTTTCTAGAGAAGCAAATTTATCCTATAGCATGATCTTTGTTTCGTGTATCATGTAACTAATTGTTATTATTTTATTCCTTTTCATTTAACAACATGTTGAGCTCTACCCTTGTGGGAGCCCATTTCACCCCACAACTTATAATGTGTATGATATCAATTTAGAATATTCAATGATGATTATGATATATGTACCATTTCTCTCTCCTTACTAGTTTCTCTACATGGTGAGGTAATTAGAGCTAAGGATGAAGTTGAGGATGCTACTCAATTGTGGGATTCATCATTCTAGGAAATGATGGGTCCCACCTCTTTATTTATGCTTCACTCTCTTATACATGTTTTACTTTTATAATGTGTCTTTCTAGTTACTCTCACAGCTTGTGTGAGATTTGTACCTTACTGTTTACGAATTAAAAAAAAAATTGATGTAAATAATTGTAATTTTTTCTATTATAAAATATTATCATAAAAAATGATCTGTTATTTTTTATCAACATTTACTTTCAATAATAAAACTTAATCAAAAACCAAATGTATACCTTGTTAATTTGTACGAATGTTCATTTCCTTAAAAAATCTTTTTAAATGTTATTAGATGTCCATTTCCCTAAAAAATATTTATAAATGTTATCCTAGAAAATATTTCAAATGCAATATGAGTTACTCTATAATCATATAAGTTATTTAAGAGGACTGATATATTTAACTAATTAAATTGAAAAAAAAATATATATTAAATTAAGAAATAGAAGCAAAACAAGAAGCATTTTTACAAGAAAAAAAGGAAGCAATAATGGAAGCCAAAATAGAAGAAAATCATAAGCAATCTTGGAAGCAAAACTTGGCCTTATCTAGGAAGTAATTCAGGTAGAAAATAAGGAAGTAATAATAGAAGCAATTTTAGAAGCAACAAAAGATGTAATAATAGAAGTCAAATTAGAAGAAATAAAAGATACAAAAATAGAAGCAAAGCTAGATTCAACACGAGACATTATATTCAAAGAAAAAATGGGAGCAAAACTAGAAGCAAAATTGGAAGTAAAACTCGAATTAAAAATGGAAGCAAAATCAAAAGAAAATATGGAAGCAAAATCAAATGGAAACTTGGAAGCAACACAAGAACAAAAATCAGAAGCCAAACTAGAAGCAACAAAGGATCCCATAATGGAAGCAAAAATGAAGGCAAAAAAATACATCATAATGGAAGCAAAAGCTGACATCAATGTGGAAGCCAAAAAAGAAGATATTTTCAATGCCATGCCAGAAGCAAACTAGGAAGAAAGCTTTTGCAACGCAAAATCTAGCACAACATATGGTGCAAAATATGGCACCAAACTCGTCACAAAAAATGACACTAAAGATAGAATGTAGTTTAGTGTCGAGTTTTGTGCTGGCTGAATTGCTCATTTCAGACACAAAAATGTACTAAAATTTGATGTTATTTTAGGCCCTCATTGTCTATCCTATTGTAGTGAGTCTATGTTCTCTATATTTGAACCTTGTAACATACAATCAACTTTGATGAAAAATCATGTACATGTATGAGTGTGATTGGGAAAGATTCCATTGATATTGGGGAGGGAACCTTCAATGGTGTGTTGTGTGTACCTCACTTGACCAATAATCTTCTTTCCATCTATCAAATCACTCATGGTGTAGAAAGAAAGACTATGGAGTTTACTTCTAATTCAATTATCATCAAAGACTTAGAGAGAGGAGTTTTCATTGGTAATGGGGTGGTGGATCATGCACCTTGGTTGTACTCCTTTATATACGTTTTTCCTATTGATGATTATTATTCTTCAAATGTTGACACACTTCTAGTATAAATTCAAATAATGAGAATAAATTTAGCTAATTGAACTTGGGTATTCTCACATGTGATCAAGCTATTGAGCCTTCCATTCCATCTCCTCATATTGATATCACACCTACTATTTCTCCTAATGATGCTTGTGGTTCTATAGTTTTGGATCTAGATTATGATTTAGTGTTGTATGATATACATTGGCTTCCAAACACTATTCCTTGGTATAATTACTTGTTAGACATTGTAGGGCCTTTTTGTGGAGTCCTATATTTCAAAATTGGGTGACAACATTGATGATATTTATCTTCTCTTTTGTGGAGAAGGACCTTCTTCTATTTTTGTGAAGAAATACTTAGAACTGTAATCATCTAAAAATGGTCATTTAGACTATTAGCCCCTTTCTAGCATTATTTTTTAAAATCATCAATTGCTTATTCTTGATCAAATCCTAGTTCTGTCATTTATTTGATTATTTTGTATGGGCTAACCATCTTATCTTAAGTCTTTATTTAATTAAAAGGAGTCTCCTCCTCTTTTATTAAATAAAAATCCCCCCACTTTTCCTCTTATCCTAAGTTGCACAAGTAAAGCATTGTTCTTATTTTATAAAAAGGGAAAAAACACTTTTTGTCTCATATGGACACAAAAGTCAACTCTTGTTTTCTCATTGGAGGATATTTGTGCACATGGATTTCTCCTCTTTGATGCTCCACCGTTGATTAAATATTTTGCCTCTTAATCTCCATGGTCCATTCTTTCTCATTTCCTATAAAAGAACAGCTCTCTTCTCATTTCTTATATCCATCTCTTGAATGCTAATGTTATGCTATAGGTTTTCTAGGTCGCTTTGGAGCTTTTGAAGATTTGGAGCATTCTTGGCTTTTGCATCTACATGCTATCATAGTTTCATTTCTTGCATTATCATAGCATTCATAGCTTCATATTTAGCTTAGTTTCCTTTATGCTTTAGATTACTTCATGTAGCTTAATTAGGAGGCTTTGTAATACTTGTTCTTTCCTTTCATAGCTTAGTTGCATTGTTCTTTCATTTCCATAGCTTAGCTTGCATTTCCATTCTTAGCATAGCTTGCATTTCATCTCCATTTGGATCTTTGAAGATATTGGCATTCTTGCCCTTGTCTCATTGAATCTCCCATTGCATGGTTTACTAGCAAGGTTATTGGCTTAATAGCTCTAGCTGAGAGCACTCTTAAAACCCTTGCACTCTATGCCTAGGGAGCTCTAAATCGATTTCTCAAGGTTTCCAATCCATGGATTCTCTTGGAAGCAATGATTTAGAGAAGTGCACTATTTAGTGTGTACATTTTTTGTGCCCACTGTGGGGCAAGACAGCTCTGTTTTGTCCTTCTTTTCTTGCATTTCCGCTGCAAGTTTTGGATGTTTTTTATTTTTTTTTTATTTTTGTACGTTGTTTGTACTTCTATGCATCATTGTTTTGGAATCTTGCACGAGGTTTCTCACCGTATCATGTGAATTTTTGATGGTACTAGCACTTCTGTGCGCGACAAAGGTGTTTTATCGTGCGGGCCTACGTATTTTCTCGCGCGAGCCCGTGTACTTTCTCATGCGAGCTGTCGTACATTCTCACGCGAGCTTGTGCTTTCTCGCATGCGGCTCAGTACCTTTTCATGTGGCCCTCTATACTATCTCGCGTGAAATTATGTGACAGACAGAGACCAGAATTCCAAATTTGTTAGTTTTGCTTGTTGTTTTTAGTTTTTGTAATTTTTTGAAAATTTTAGCATTTTCAAAATCCGTGCACCCATTTTTGAGAAATTTTCACATACGGTATCAAAAATTTAAGTGTGATATATCGTTGGAAAGCTCTTTCTAAGCCTAATCCAACCATGTTGATTTCATTTTCAAATTTTGTCATTTGATCAACTATTTTACTTGCAGATTATCTAATTTTTGATGTGCTAACCATTGTGGGGCTAACAAGTTGTGCTTGTAGTTGCTCTCATTGCTTGAAATATTTACTTAAAAGAATGCATGTCAAAGCTCCAAATGCACAAGGGCTACTAATAGTTTTTGCAGGGCTGCCCAAAGCATAAAAACCAATCAAGTGCTTGTTTAATTGCTTTCTTTTTAAGTGCGGCATATACTAGTTGTTTCATTTCATAGGAACATAATATCTTGTTGTAGGAATTTTTGGGTGGTAGGAGAAGTATGCTCTTCACCCTTGTGGTGAACCAAAAAATCTTGACCCATCTTTGGATTTTGAAAGCAAGAGGGTAATCGAACATTTGCTTGGTGTGTTTGGGAGAAAATTTTGAGATAGAGGAGTATGCTCTTCACCCTTGTGGTGAAACAAAAATCTTGAACCTCATAAGTTGACCCACTCTTTATTTAGATCTTTAGAATCCTTTAGCGGGCCTGCTCTTGAGCAATCAAGAGGAACGACCCAAGTGGGGACAAGCCTTTTGCCGGCTATTCTGACCCACTATAAACTCAAGGCTATCAAGGACATAAAACCTTGGTAGATGTAGCACTTATCTTTTCTTGATGTGAGTAGCTTGTGGGATTGCGACCATGAGGAAAGTATTGAGCAAGAATGCTTAAGGTACTCTTGAGGCCGCGAGGTCTGTTACTTGCCGCAAGGTAAGGAGTCCCTTTGGGGAGCAAGAGGGGTGATACGAATGGAAGCCCTTACTAAGAACCATAGATAGAAACCACCCTTTTTTGTTGCTTAGCTTCTTGGTGCAAGGATTGATCCAAGTGGAATAACCCGGATCACCCCAAGATTACTCACCATCTGTATTCCTTTGGTTGTGTCATTGACACCTCCATGACAAAGCCAACATCTATTGTGGGCAACCACTTTGTGTGAGGTGATGGAACATCAAGTGTGGGCCAAGTTGCTAAGTATTGAGCCTTTGTCCTTCTAGGCTAGCAAGTGCTTGAAGTGTTCTCGTTGTGATCTACCCGTGCAAACATTCTCGAACATACAAACATCATGGTAGTGCTCATCGAATTTTTTGTTTTGATATCACAATTGCTTGTCTTAGCAAGGTTTCTTTTGCTCTTGCACAAGTGTTCTATGACATGTTTGATCACCTACTGTTTGTAAATGTAAGGAAACTCACGTGCGGAAACAGCTTCCTACGCTAATCTCTATAGGAGAGTATTGTGCAAATTCTTATAAATCCTTACAATTTTAGATTCGTTAACTACTTTAACAAAGATATTGCAACCACATACAATGCATACAGAAAAATAGAGAATGACACAACGATATACCCTGGGGAAAACCTTTCAGTAAAAAACCCCAGCACTCCAAAACCTACACAATGTATTATCTTCAACACAAAGATTACAATACACTTGCAATGCAAGTTCTTTCAGAAAATGAGAGACAAAGCCAACAAGACTTAAACTTCTATTATATCTCTCCCATAGGAGCAGCATCATATATATAGACTCCTCTGGACCCAAAAATAGACACAACCACCAAGACCCATGCACAAAGCCACATGTACACAATTGTTACATGCAATCCCAAGAATAGGCATCCATCCCTAGAATAGACTATGACAGCTTGTCATAGAATCCATCAAAAATAACGGTCACAAGAGAAGTGTAAGAGAATCTGTCATACCAACCTATTTTTGGCATATTCTCTTACACACACTAACCACTTCTTCTTGGGCGCCCAAATAGGCCCAAGTCATAAGATGCTCTTACGCCTGTCATAGCACATTCCTTAAATAGTTCTTATGCGTCATAGGAATTCATCATGACCATTTCAGTCATGATCTCCTTACGCACAAGATGCCGACACATCAAGTGGAGTGACACATCAACATGCCAACTAGACATGTACACTCACACTTAATTACATTATTTGCAAAAAATACATTTACAAAACAAATAATAAGAATAGGAATTATCCAAGGTTGAGGCACCTTATTCCTAACATTCTCCCACTTGTCGAACACCTTGTAAGAGAAACAGGAACATAACAGGAACTTTAACCGCTATAGGCCAAAAGGCCCATAGAATCCGAACACCATCTGAACTTCTCAGTGCCCACTGGTTTCGTTAATGCATCTGCAACATTCTTCATAGTATCTACCTTCTCCAAATTTATCTTTCCATCTTCCACCATATCTCTCACAAAGTGAAACTGCACATCAATGTGTTTCGTTCTGGCATGGAAAGTTGGATTCTTTGCAAGGCAAATAGCGCTCTGACTGTCACACCAAATAGTAATCTGTTTTGCATCAACACCAACATTAGAACACAATCTTCTAAGCCAAATGGCTTCTTTACAAGCATGATTAGTAGCCATGTACTCAGCTTCTGTAGTGGACAAAGAAACCACAGGTTGTCGCTTACTCATCCAACTGATGGCACCACCAAACATAGTGAACACATAAGCACTGGTGGATCTCCTGCTGTCAATATCACCTGCCCAATCTGAATCCACAAACCCATGAATACAAACTGAATGCGGAGATCCAGAAGAGTTACCATGATAACATATGGAGTAATCTGATGTACCCCTCAAATATCTGAATACTCGCTTAACTACATCCCAATGTACCTGTCCAATATTAGCCATAAACTGACTCAGGACCCCCACTGCTTGGGCAATGTCTGGTCTAGTACAGACCATAGCGTACATAAGACTGCCAACTACACTAGCATAAGGTACTCTACTCATGTCCTCCACCTCACTAGGAGATTTTGGACAATCATCTACAGATAACTTTGTTCCCATAGAAATAGGAACACATAGTGGTATACAATCTGCCATGCTGAACCTATCCAACACAGACTTCACATACTTACTCTGACTCAACCAAAGTTTTCTATTAGACCTGTCTCTACTGATTTCCATACCCAAGATGTACCTAGCTGCCCCAAGATCTTTCATCTCAAACTGTGCTAACAACTGAGATTTAAAATCAGAAATCATACCCTTACCCTTCCCAAACAGCAACATATCATCAACATATAATGCAACAATAAGAAGGCGATCATTTTCAACTCTGAAATAAACACAATGATTTGATTTTGATCTTACAAATCCAATTGACAACACAAAGGCATCAAACTTAAGGTACCACATCCTAGGAGATTGCTTCAAACCATATAGAGATTTCTTTAATCTGCAAACTAAGGATTCTTTACCTTTAACAATGTAGTGCTCAGGCTGTGACATATAAATCTCTTCCTCCAAATCACCATGAAGGAATGTTGTCTTCACATCCATCTGTTCTATCTCTAAATCATATGATGCAGCAAGAGATAACAGAAATCTAATGGATGTCAACTTTGCAACAAGAGAGAATATTTCACCATAATCTATTCCCTCTACCTGTAAATACCCCTTTGCAACCAATCTAGCTTTATACCTTTCAACACTGCCATCTACACAGAATTTCTTCTTGAACACCCATTTATAGCCAACAGATTTTCTCCCTTTAGGCAAAGGTACAAGGTCCCAAGTTTTTTTTTTCTCCAATGAAGCCATCTCATCATCCATAGCCTCAATCCAGGAACCTGCATCTTCCATGCCCAAAGCCTCTTTCACAGATCTAGGCTCATCAGTGTTAGTAATCAAAGCAAAGGCACAACTGGAATCTAACATAGAATAACCAAACCTTTCTGGTTGCTTTCTTTCTCTTGTGGATCTCCTCAAGGGCTGCGGTTGAGGTTATTCTTCCTCTTCTTCTGAACTATCAGAGCTACTAGAGCTCTCCTCATCATTAGGCCCAACATGGTCTCTCTGTTCAGTCTTCTCAGGGGTAGGAGGCAACTGAACAACATCTTTTTCCTTTTCTTTTTCATCTAGTTGTAGCACAATAGGAGAAGATGTTAGCTCTCTAAAAATAACATTTCTACTATACAACACCTTAATAGTCATGGAATCCCAAAGCTTGTATCCTTTCACACCAGCACTGTATTCGATGAAAATATATTTAACAACTTTGTTTTCCAACTTAGATCTTTTCTCCTTTGGAACATGTGCATAAGCTTCACAACCAAAAACATGAAGATTTCTAATTGAAGGCTTCTTACCAGACCACACCTCCATGGGTGTCTTACCAACAAGGGCTGATGTAGGAGATCTATTAACCAGATAGAAAGCAGTGGCCACAGCTTCAGCCCAAAACCTTTATTCTAAACCAGCTCCACTAAGCATACTCCTAGCCTTCTCTATCAGTGTCCTATTCATTCTCTCTACAACTCCATTTTGTTGTGGGGTATAAGGAGTTGTCTTATGCCTCTCGATACCTTGTTCTTTACAGAACTGTTCAAACTCTGCTGAGCAAAACTCACCACCATTGTCAGTTCTCACACACTTAATCTTCTTACTATTCTGATTCTCTACAAGAGTTTTAAATTCTTTGAACTGACTAAAGACTTGTGTCTTACTTTTAAGGAAATAAATCCATGTCCTTCTACTGTAATCATCTATGAAAGATACAAAAAATACAGACTTGGAGATTGGAGGAACTTTTACAGGACCAAATACATCAGAATGAATAAGATCCAAAACATCAGAAGATTTGTGAGAACTAGAGTAAAACTGAACATGATTTTGTTTACCATAGACACAGTGTTTGCAGAAGTCAAACTCGAGATTGCAATCATTTAACCGCTCAACGAGATTTTTATTTTTCAGGGTTCTGAGACCCTTTTCACCAATGTGGCCAAATCTCATATGCCACAACATTGTCTTTTCTGCAGGAAGCTTACCTTCCAAAGTGTTTGCACTACCATTGGAACCAATAGCCACAGACTTCTTCACTGCTTGTTCAGATGGTGAGGATGAAGAACTATTACATAGAGGAATACATGCATCTAGCTGAAATAAGGTACCTCTCCTAGTACCCCTTGCAAGCACTATCGATCCTCTCATCATCTTGCATCCTTCTTTCGAAAAAACAACTTGCACACCTACATCATTCAGCATACTTATAGATAATAGGTTTCGTGCCAAATCCAAAATGTGCATAACTCCGTTGATTTCCTTTACTCATTCATCAGGAAATTTGATAGTGACCCTTCCGCGTCCAACTATCTTTAGGTGAGAATCATCACCCAAGTACACCTTTCCACCATCGAACTCTTCATATTTTGAGAACCAATTTCGATGAGAGGTCATGTGAAAAGATGCACCTGAGTCAACCAACCACACATCATCAGATGCATGGGCTGCCAAAGCTGTGATGAATGCATCACCATCTTCTTGAGATCTTTCTGAAGCTGAATCTGAACCTTTCTTCTTCTTCTTCGGCTCTTTGCAGTCTTTAGGGAAGTGCCCAAATTTATCACAGTTCCAACATTTTTCCTTGGACTTATTGGAAGTCTTTGACTTCCCATGGGATTTGGATCTACCCTTATTGTCAGACTTATTGTCATTTTTCTTCCCTCTTTTAGTGGATCTCCCACGAACAGCAAGGGCTTCTTTTTCTGAAATGGAAGCCTTTCTCCGCATCTCCTCTAATAGCAGTGAAGACACCACATCATCCATTTTGAAGGTAACTAAAGTGCTTCTGAGAGCCATCACAAGATGGTCCCATGAATCTGGTAAAGAACACAAAAGTGTGTAGCAACGATCCTCCTCCTCTAACTTGACACCAGCTGATGTCAACTATGCAGCCAGCAGATTAAATGCATTTAAATGATCTATTAAGGATCCACCTTCCTCCATTCACAGAGAGTACAACTTCTTCCTTAGGAACAACTTGTTCACCAAAGATTTGGCCTGATACATGGCCGCAAGTCTTTCCCACAAACTATTTGTGATTTTCTCATCTAGAACATTCAGAAGGACTGCATCGGTTAAACAGAGTCTATGAGACCCTTAGCTTTACGGTCTTTGATATCCCAATCTGCTTGAGCTATAGTTGTTGGTCTTGTAGCACTTGAAGTCACTTCCCATAGGTCACGATCTTCCAACATGTCTTCCATCTTGAGTTTCCACAACTCAAAATTAGTGCCATTAAATTTCTCCACCTCCATTCTTCCATATGATGAACTTGCCATCTCAATCTGCAAATAAGATTCAGAATGCTCTGCAAAAAAATCCCACTCAAACTTGAGATCAGCTCAAAAAACCCTACCCAACAACTAGGATCAAAAGTTGATCAAGCTCTGATACCACTTGTAAGGAAACTCAGGTGCGGAAATAGCTTCCTACGCTAATCTCTATAGGAGAGTATTGTGCAAATTCTTGTAAATCCTTACAATTTCAGATTCGTTAACTACTTTAACAAAGATATTGCAACCACATACAATGCATATAGAAAAATAGAGAATGACACAACGATATACCTTGGGGAAAACCTTTCGGTAAAAAACCCCAGCACTCCAAAACTTGCACAATGTATTATCTTCAACACAAAGATTACAATACACTTGCAATGCAAGTTCTTTCAGGAAATGAGAGACAAAGCCAACAAGACTTAAACTTCTGTTATATCTCTCCCATAGGAGCAGCATCATATATATAGACTCCTCTGGACCCAAAAATAGGCACAACCACCAAGACCCATGCACAAAGCCACATGTACATAGTTGTTACATGCAATCCCAAGAATAGGCATCCATCCCTAGAATAGACTATGACAGCTTGTCATAGAATCCGTCAAAAATAATGGTCACAAGAGAAGTGTAAGAGAATCTGTCATACCAACCTATTTTTGGCATATTCTCTTACACACACCAACCACTTCTTCTTGGGTGCCCAAATAGGCCCAAGTCATAAGATGCTCTTACACCTGTCATAGCACATTCCTTAAATAGTTCTTACGTGTCATAGGAATCTGTCATGACCGTTTCAGTCATGATCTCCTTACGCACAAGATGTCGACACAAAAAGTGGAGTGACACATCAACATGCCAACTAGACATGTACACTCACACTTAATTACATTATTTGCAAAAAATACATTTACAAAACAAATAATAAGAATAGGAATTATCCAAGGTTGAGGCACCTTATTCCTAACAGTAAACCTGTCTATTATCTGTTATTCCTATATTCTGGACTATGAAATTGAACTTGCCAAACTTACAACATTGACCAAATTTCCTTTAACACTGAGTTTTTTCACGTTCACTGGTCAAGAGTCGCACTACTTGCCTGGAAACTATCGCACAGAGTTATTTTTATGTCTCCTTATTGGTTGCTATCTTACTAATTTGTGTCACTTCCAGTTTCCCTTGGTCAGTCTAGGTCAGATCTTAAATACTGTGACATGTTTCTCAATATCCAAATGACCTCAAATGGTATCAATTTGCACAAAATGACTCTTGGTCTTCTTTCTTCCACTTCTCCCATGTCTTCCTAGTCTCTCATTTTCTTCTTCCTTCATGCTTCTTCCTCTTCTTCCTAAACTCTTCATGTCTTCTTGATTCTTTTCATCTTATTATCTAGTCTACCTTCTTCTATTCATCTATTCATTTCTTCCATGCTTGATTCCTCCTCTTTTGGAACCATTAATTTCAATTATCTTGTTATGGAACCTCTCTTGAGAATGGATGATCTTGAACTCATTGCTCAATTCGAAGAGTATCTTTATTCCTCCAAAAATTGCATGGATGATAAACTTATGGAAAAAGTAGAAGAAAAATTGATTGAATCAGATGCCTTTGCTAGAATCCTACGCATGATCCTGGCACAGCATCCTGCTTCCAAACATTCTTCATCTTCTAATTCTTCTCATCCTTCCTCATCCTCCAAATCTTATCATGACTCTTCTAAGTCTTATTCGTATTCCTCATTATCCAAGTCTTCTTCATCCACTAGGTCTTCATTTTCCTCTTCTTCAAGATCTCATTCCCCTTTTACTTCTCCCAAGAATCTTACTCCTTGTCTCAAGGCATACCATGATTAGCAATATGATAGCCCTCATGATACCTATGACACCTCTATTTCTAAGAGTCCTCCTAGTTGTAGGCTCGTGCTTACTGGAAATGGGTTGCCACATTGGATAGATTGTGATGGTGATCCATATGATTCGGATTTTGAAAGGGAGTTTGATGATTTCTACAAACAATACCTAGATGATGCATCCACTTCTATTGAGGAATATAAAATGTACTGCACTGATATAAAATGTCACTACTATGATAATCCTTCCTCTAAGAACTCTCATGCTGAAGATAAAGATTACACTCTCAAGAAAGATCATGTTAATGCTAAACCTTTATCTTGTGATGGTCCCCTTCAATCCCCTACTTCCTCCAATAACCATACACTTCCTAAAGCTTCTGAGTCTTCCAAATTTGTCATAAATCCTTCATCCAACAAAGATCCTAATGCTTTTCATGCAGTTCCCTACAGTTATCCTCAAGGGCTATCTCTTAAAGAAGCTCAAGCTAACCTTCACTTGGCTGAAAATACTTCCAATAATGCTACACCTAGCGAGTCTAAGCCTTTATGCACTATAATGCCTACTTTAGCTAGTCTTTCACCATCTATTCCAAAATCTTCCATGCAATTCCAACACGCTTCCTTGTCCTTAGAAGTGGCTCCATGTCAAGAGGACTTTAAAAATGATAAAGAAAAGAATATATAAAAAGATCAAGATCAAGAACCCTCCATGTCATCCAATCCTTTTCATAACATCTCTGATCCGCTTCATGGTTCTTTTGATCCTCTACGCTCTTCCGCATTCATCCCACCATCTCCTAAGCAAGATCAAGCTACTACTCACACCATTGAGCTTATTGACAATCAAGATGACCTTACTTCCATTAAGGTTATTGAAAATAGTGTTGTTACTTCCAATGTTTAACCTATTGAAAATCAAGAAAAAAATGATGCACTTATGCTATCCAAAGCAACTTGTCAAGATCAAAGTCTTCCATCTTCTTGTTCTACCACTCCATGTTCACCTCCACTTTCTACTCTTCCTAAGTTTTTGCAAGCTTTGAAAATTCCTATTGAAGAAGTTGCTCCTATTCAAGATGTTCACAATCCTATTGAAAATCCTGATGCTCACTCTAAAAATGCTGATGTCCTTGGCTATCATATAAATGTTGATGAATTGGTTGATTATCCTTTTGCATCTTCCACATCCATCCTTGGACTTCCTCCACCAATACCAAAGGCTTCATGTCTTCCTTCCATCTTGGGCCCTTATGTCCCTTCACTTTCCCCTCCTAACTCTCCTAATTCTTCATCCATCTTGGGTCCTTACGTCCCTCCATCCCCTATCTTTCCTTAAGATCAACATAGATGCATACCCTTGAATCCTTTTCATCCACCCATCCATCTAAACTAGTCATATCCTCCTTCTTCCACAAGTCCCAAGTCTTTTGGAAGTAACTTGAATGTTCAATATAAGAAAAAAAAGCAATACAAGAATCCATAAAAAAAGAAGATCACCATGTCTACTCTAATCGACATGGATGCATAAAGTCAAAAGAGATATCTAAGAAGAAAACTATAAGACAAGTATGGGTTCCAAAATCCATCATTGAAGATATTCTCTCTAAAACATCAAAAAGAAATGAAAAGCCTAAGGCTATATGGATTCCAAAGTCTCTCTTGAATGAGTCTAATATTGAACAAAAAGTGAAGTTGACATTCAAGCTTTCAAAGGCTTCCACTTCATCTTCTTCCAAAAACATTCTTTCATTCCATGTGCCTAAACCGCAACCTCTGCTAACCATTCACCATATTCCTTCACATATTCCTTCATTCATGTTTCCTCCATCCTCTCACCACCCTTCAAGATGTGTGTTGACGTTGATCTTGCCTTCCTTTCCATCTACCCTTTCATGATCCTTCCATTCATTATCCTTCTACCTTCTATCCTTTTTCCTCATTTACCTATTCCTCCTATCATCCAACCTCACTTGCTTTACATAAAAAATTTATCCTCCATTTTTCTCTTCCATCTTCCTTTCCCTATCAGCATCTTTGAGAATATCATTTTGAATCCTTGGCATATCATGGTTTATCCTTTCAAGGAGCATTATCTAAAAAGCTTGCCTTCTTCCAAAAAAGAAAATAGAAACAAAAAAAAATGAAAAAAAAATTGAAAATGTGCCTTGGTGGAAATCTGGAAATAGGTGCCTTGGTAGCAAAAGTAAAGAGAAATAAATTTGTCCTATGGTAAAAACCACTCTCTTGTGGTGCCTTGGATAAGTACCATGATGAAAACCTGGCAATCAAGCATCATGCATAGTTCTTCTACATATTTCATCCATTATGTCTTCTCTCTTTGATCTTGGCAATGTTGACCTATGCACGAACATTTAGCTATCTTGTGAGCTATCTTACGATGATCTTTTTTTCATTTCATTCATGTTTAGCCTTCATATTTATTTTCCTCCATTCATTCTATCCTTTCGCTATCCTTTTCCCCTTTTGTCTTGATCTAATAAAAAAGAGTAAAAAAAAATGATGCTATGAAGCCTCTTGTAATGTCTACTCCTTTGGACTGCATCCTTTCCTTCTTTTGCATTATGCATTTGTGACTTATCCTATGCTGACCTTTCATTGCTTGTCCAAATGCTCTTTGCATGACAATTTTTCCCTAGCTTGGGTACTCTTGAGGAGTTTTCCTTTGAGGATTCCTTCCCTTCATTCTCCTTCATTCTCTTGTCTTTCATCTCTTCCACTAGCTTGTTATTCCCTCTTGTCCTCCACCTTGCTAGACATTGGGACTACACAATGTGATCTTGCTTGGGAGTTTGATGTCTGTTTTGTCTGGGGCATCCTTTGTACATACTTATTGATCCTAAAAAACTTTAAAAAAAATTCATATATGATGCTGAAAAAATTCAAAAAAACATATAAAGTCCTAAAAAAATACAAAAAAATTTTTAAAAAAAATCCTGAAAAAAATATTCCAAGTGGTGAAAACGTGGAAACAGGCGTTGCTTGAGACCTTTGCACCTATGTCTATCAGTCTTGTGTGAAGCTCCTTCACTCCACTTCTCACTTTGCCTCTCCTAGCCTGGAATCAATAATTGTTTTAGTCTAGGGGGCATATGTTGTTCTAGCTTATCTTGGGTCTCTTTGTGTGTCTAGGTTTCTTAGGCACCTTGCAAACGATGTTTTTCAACACAACCCCAATTGTGTTTTTCAACACTTTCTTAGCATCGAGTGTTTCTCAACACTTATCAGATATCCTATCCATAGTCTTGAATGATGCAATATTTCCACTGGCAAGGGTGATACTCAAAAATTGACTCTATGACCTACACACACACACTTAAACACTTGACTTGTTTAGATTTGTTTGACTTTATTTCTTTGTGTGCTGTCTATGATGATTTATTTGATGAGTGTTCTTTCCCTAAGAAGTTTTCGATGATGCATAGCTAGAAGACTGAGGGTATGAGGACATGTTTTATTGCTTTTTCTGCTTGTGGGTATATTTTGTTGGTCCTAACTGTCATTAGCATTTATGCTTGTTCCACTTGACATTAGGGTCTACAAGGTGTTATCCTTAATTGTGTTTTCAAGTGCGTACTTATAGCCATCTTGACTTTCCTTGTGTCTTGATGCGAGTATAATATTGCTACATCAAACTTAGTTAATCTCACTACACTAGTCATCTTAACCTATATGTCTTTGATTCCTAGGTGGGATTTCCACATTCCTATCTGATATAGATCATATTCAAATCCACATAGTTATACTAGTGTGTATTGTATGATCTTGTGATGCTACCAATACCACTCGATGATGAATATTAGAGTCTAATAGCTTTGTAACCTTGCAAGTAAACCACTTTTCATAGTAGCTTGCATTCTTAAGTTCATGATAGATAGTTTTGCATCTTGCATATGGAGAGAGCTCTCCTTTCATCTTTCGAAGACCTGTTGGTCAACTGCTCTCACCTTTCACTTCTTCCTGATCATGTCTTTCACTTCTTGTCTTTCAAATCACATCATTTTTAATTCATTTTCAGGATCGAAACTAAAATTTGAGTTCACCTTGATCGTCAAATCGCATTTCTCCTTCTTCCATGCAGTTGGCTGACCTTTTGAGGCCTGATCCTTCGATCTTCGCTGGGGCATCCTTTCCTTCTTTAGCTCCATCTCTCTCACCCTTCTAGTCTTTCATTCATCTCATTTCATCTCTCTGAGGTCTTGACTGGGGCATATCTTAACTGCTTGATGGTTATTCTCTTATCTTTCATCTTTGATTATGATTTCTATTGATTTGATCATGTTGCTCTTGCTTCTACCTTCCCTCTACTTCAATTTGCTTTCGATCCCAAGGGGGCAGATACATCATATCCTATTGGCTATTCTCCAGAGCATATGCTAGACCATTCCATTTTCTCTGATCGATCTATCTTTGTGCTTGACATGTTAGTTCTCATCTCGAGTCCTGATACTGTCCATCTCTTTCCTAAGTGTTCAGTACTGTCACTCCTAGGCTAACCATGCAAGATTTTCTCTCTCTGCACTTCATTCTTTGGAGTCAGATCTCTATCTATTGCCTTTTTGGCTTATCTATTCTTTGATGTAATGTGTTCCTAGATCGATCACACATTAGTCAAAGAGGGAAAAATGTAATCATCTAAAAATGGTCATTTAGACTATTAGCCCCTTTCTAGCATTATTTTTTAAAATCATCAATTGCTTATTCTTGATCAAATCCTAGTTCTGTCATTTATTTGATTATTTTGTATGGGCTAACCATCTTATCTTAAGTCTTTATTTAATTAAAAAGAGTCTCCTCTTTTATTAAATAAAAATCCTCCCACTTTTCCTCTTATCCTAAGTTGCACAAGTAAAGCATTGTTCTTATTTTATAAAAAGGGAAAAAGCACTTTTTGTCTCATATGGACACAAAAGTCAACTCTTATTTTCTCATTGGAGGATATTTCTACACATGGATTGCTCCTCTTTGATGTTCCACCATTGATTAAATCTTTTTCCTCTTAATCTCCATGGTCCATTCTTTCTCATTTCCTATAAAAGAACAGCTCTTTTCTCATTTCTTATATCCATCTCTTGAATGCTAATGTTATGCTGCAGGTTTTCTAGGTCACTTTGGAGCTTTTGAAGATTTGGAGCATTCTTGGCTTTTGCATCTACATGCTATCATAGTTTCATTTCTTGCATTATCATAGCATTCATAGCTTCATATTTAGCTTAGTTTGCTTTATGCTTTAGATTACTTCATGTAGCTTAATTAGGAGGCTTTGTAATACTTGTTCTTTCCTTTCATAGCTTAGTTGCATTGTTATTTCATTTCCATAGCTTAGCTTGCATTTCCATTCTTAGCATAGCTTGCATTTCATCTCCATTTGGATCCTTGAAGATATTGGCATTCTTGCCCTTGTCTCATTGAATCTCCCATTGCATGGTTTACTAGCAAGGTTATTGGCTTAATATCTCTAACTAAGAGCACTCTTAAAACCCTTGCACTCCATGCCTAGGGAGCTCTAAATCGATTTCTCAAGGTTTCCAATCCATGGATTCTCTTGGAAGCAATGATTTAGAGAAGTGCACTATCTAGTGTGTACAAGAACCTCTTCTTCATTCTTTGCATGATCATCCTTCAAAGTGTGGCATGATTATGGATACTTTAGACCAGTATTTATAGGAGGTCTCTTTATCTTTAGAGGAGATAGTTGAGTCTTTGGATATTGTTCTACATTCATCTCCACTAGATCTTGGTTTGTCATTTTCAGTAGTATATCCTAGTACACCTGATTTGGAGGGGGAATCTTTCAGCATTGACATGTGTTCTAGCATGAATGTTGAATATGTCCTATGGGGGAGTATTCTAGCATTTCTAGAGCAAACGCATGTTGCATTCATGACTGTAATTGTCATTGATATCAACACACTGATTATACTAAAGTTTAGCAGAATAATAGATAGAATTTGGTTTAGTGCACATAGTGTATTATAGATGAGGTTATGCTAAGTTGAGTACATGTTTTGCATGATGTTCTGATATCATGGTTAAGAGCACGTACGTAAATTCAAGTATTTGTGTTAGTTATGAGTAATTTAGTGGAAATTGTATTCTGTTAGTATTCCTGAGAAGTGGTTTGTGATAATCGAATTATATCTCCTAACAGGGATAGAATATGGTTAAGCGAAGTTATTCAGAGGTTGAAGAAATTACGGAGGTGACATGGATGAGTCACTATAGTCAGAGGTTGTGTGTGTGATGATTTATTAAGTTTGTGAGATGAAATTTTTATGTGATTATGGAAATATTATGTAACGTGTAATGATTTATATTTTGTAATTGGTTAAGCTTAATTGGCCAAATCAATTATGAAATATTGTGCATGGTATAAAGGAAGGAATATTTTGCTTGATTGTATATGTAGAAATATGAGAATGATATGATGACGATATGATGCGAAAGGTGAAATAATGTGAATTAGTGATTGATGTATGATGTGAAGTGAGCAGATTTGGTAGTGAGATCTAGTGAAGCATTTGGTGCGGTTTTAGCACAGTTGGGGAGGAAAAATAATTGATTCACCCCCCCCCCCCCTAGTTATCTTGGTGGACTTTACTTTCTAAAAATTGGTATCAGAGCGGCAGGTCCTTGAAAGAAAAGTTTAACAGCTTAAGAAGATCCATGGTGAGTCACTTCAAAAAAGAAATTCTTAAGTTTGATGGAGTTAACTATGACATCTGAAAAGAAAAGATGAAGACATATTTTCTATGTCTAGGACCAGGATATTGGTTAATTACAAAAAATGAGAAATGTATTATTGAAGAAGAAAAGATTGAGGACTACACTAAGAAAGAAAGAGATCTATTCATGTGTAACATACTTGCCAGAGAAGCACTTTTGTCAGCCCTTCTTGAGAATGAATACAATCAGGTAAAAACTCTAAAGACATCTCATAAAATTTTCAGCTAGCTTTGGAATCTACTTTTGAAGGTGATAAACATGCTAAGAGAATCAGATTAAAAAATTGGATATGTTTATTTTAAGAGGCTAAGATGATGGAAGATGAATCTGTTAGAAGCTATATTGGTAGAATATCATAGATTGTTGTAGGTATCAAAGCTTGTGAAGGAAATAAGAATGAAGATGAAATCACATAGACGATCTTGAAGACTTTGACCCCAATATTTAAGCAAACATCATAGATGATTGAACAAGTCATACCTTGTACTGAAAAATTCACTAGAGAGACTCTTCTTGGAAGATTGGAAGCAACAGAGATAAGTTTGAGACAATCTAGAGATTTTCCCAAAATTGAAATTGCATTCAGTGCACTTAGTGTTCGCCCTACTTTTTCAAGAAGTGCAAGTATCAATGGAGATTATGCTAGTAGCAATAGATCTAAAACTGAAGAAGATAGAAAGATTGAAGAAGGAATTGCCTTTCTTGTGAAGAGAGAACCAGAAGGTAAGAAGATCTTTAAATGTTGGACATATCAAGAATATGGTCATTTTGCATCTAAACGTTCTAAGAGAGTGAAGAAATATAAAAAGAACTTTAAGCCTAGAAGACCTAAAGAGTGTTATTATGCTAATGATGAAGAATTTGAAGCTGGTATTGAGAAATTCTTAAGTGAAAGTGATAATAAAAGTGATGACATAGGATTTGTTGCAATAAAAGAAGAAAACTGTGAAATAGAAGTCAAAGAAGAAAAATATTTACTATCACAGGTTGAAAAGAAAACTAATTGGATTATAGATAGTGGTTGTTCATATCATATGACTAGCAATATGAATAAGTTTATTAAGTTTATCAATTATGATGGAGGAATTGTTAGAGTTGGAAACAATACACCTTGCCGAATAAAAGGAATAGGATCCATTACTCTTGATGGAAAGACTAACACTGATGATGTTTACTTCATGGATAGATTGAAACATAATCTTTTAAGTGTTGGACAACTAGTTGACAAGGGATATCAAGTTTAGTTTTCTGAAAAGACTTGTATAATCAAGGATAAGAATGGTAAGATGAGTTGAATCCTACTGAGATGACATGTTTGATTGCTAAAGTTGATGATAGTTGGTTATGGCACAATAGGTTTTGTCACATAAACTTTGATAACATTGTGAAAGAAAGTACCACATTTGCAGTAAGAGATTTGCCTAAAATAGTGAAACCTACTAACATGGTATGTAGGGAATGTGTTATGGAAAAATAGAAAAGAAATTATTTTCCTAGAGCAAGAAGTTCACCACAGTAGCAAAATTGGAGATTGTTCATACAGATCTGAGTGGTCCCACAAGAAAAAGAGGATTTTATGGTGAAAGGTATTTTATGATTCTTGTTGATAATTTTACTAGGATGATGTGAGTAGCATTTCTTAAAGAAAAATAAGAAGCATTTGATAAGTTTAGATTGCTTAAGAATAAAGTTGAGAATGAATCAGGAATGAAGATTAAATGTTTAAGATTTGATAGAGGTGGAGAATTTACTTCAAAATAATTTAATACTTTTTGTGAGGTGAATGGCATTAAGAGACATCTTTCAGCCCCTAAAATACCTAAGCAAAATGGTATTGTTGAAAGAAGAAACAGATCAATAACTGAAGAAACAAGAGCTATGTTGTTTGAGAATGATGTAGCAAAGATATTTTGGAGAGAAGCAATAAACACAGTAGTGTATACAATGAATAGAGTAAAAATTAGAGCAGATACATACAAAACTCCTTATGAATTATGGTTTGGACATGCACCATCAGTAAAATATTTCAAAATCTTTGGAATTAAGTGCTACATAAAGAGAGATGATGATATTGGTAAGTTTGATTTGCGAAGTGATGAAGGTATTTTTCTTGGTTATTCATTGAAAATCAAAGCTTATAGATGTTTTAATAAGAGAACTAAGACTATTGTTGAGAGCACAAATGTTAAAGTGGATGAGAAGTTCAGAATTCGGGAAAGAATACTTGATTATGATTCAGATGAAGAAGACTATCCTAAAACTAATCAAGAAAATGTTGAATTATTTTATGAAACTAACAATGATTTGCATAATGAGATTTGTGATGAAGAAGAAAGAGAAGAACCACGATCTGACACCAAAATTAAAGCAAGAATTGAGACAGTAACACCTAATAAGAATTTGATAAGGAATCATCCTGGTGATCAGATTATTGGAAGCAAAGACAGAGGAGTTATGACAAGAAATAAGGTACAAGAAGAATTATGTTTGATTTCTCAAATTAAACCTAAAACTACTGATGAAGCTTGTAAAGATAACAATTGGATTCAAGCAATGAAGGAAGAATTAGATCATATTGAAAAGAATAATACTTGGGAATTGGTTCCTAGACCTAAGGACAAAAATGTTATAGGAACTAAATGGTTTTTTAGAAACAAGATGAATGAACAAGGTGAAGTTGTAAGAAACAAAGCAAGATTGGTATGTAAAGGATACTAATAGCAAGAAGGTATTGATTATGAAGAAACATTTACACTTGTTGCAAGAATTAAAGTAGTAAGAATTGTTTTGGCCTATGCAACTTATAAGAAATGCAAAGTGTATCAGATGGATGTGAAGTCAGTATTTTTAAATGGTGAATTAGAGAAGAAGTCTACATTGAGCAGCCAGATAGTTTTCCTTTGACTCGAGAAGGAGACATGGCATGTAAATTGAACAAAGTCTTATATGGACTAAAGCAAGCACCTAGAACCTGGTATGAAAGATTGGATAAATATTTGGCAAAATTGAGATTTGCTAAAGGCACTACAAATATTAATTTGTATCTAAAAGAAATAGAGAATGGTCTATTAATTGGAGTTATTTTTGTTAATGATATAATCTTTGGAGGTGAAGATGAAGCAAGTGATAAATTTTTTGATGGAATGAAGACAAAATTTGAGATGAGCATGATTGGAGAAATGAAATTTTTCCTAGGTTTACATATTGTGCAAAACAATGATGGTATTTTCTTATCTCAGACTAAGTATCTGAAAGACCTATTGTAGATATTTGGTTTGGAGAGTTGTAAGCCTGTTGGTACACCTGTGGTAACTAGCCATAAGTTATCTAGTATAGATGAGACTCATGCAGTTGAACAAAGGAAGTATAGATCTATGATTGGAGGTTTGCAATATCTAACTCACACAAGACCAGATATAGCACATTTAGTGTGTATTGTTATGAGATTTCAAGTTGATCCTAAGGAATCACATTATGTAGCAGTGAAGAAAATATTTAGATATTTAAAAGGTACAACTGATTATGGATTGTAGTATGATAAATAAAACAATTTTACCCTATGTGCATATACAGATGCGGATTGGGGAGGTAGTGTGGATGAAAAAAAGAGCACAAGTGGTGGAGCATTTTTTCTTGGAGGAAGATTGGTTTCTTGGCTAAGAAAGAAACAAAATTGTATTTCACAGAGCACAACAGAAGCAGAATATGTAGCAACAGCAAATAATTATAATTAGATAATATGGATGAAACAAATGTTTAAGGATATTGGAATCAAGTTCAATGAGCCTGTTATCATACACTGTGATAACACAAGTATAGGAAGTATGACATCTAAGAATTGTGTATTACATTCTAAAACAAAACATATGGAGATCAAATATCATGTTGTAAGAGAGAAAGTTGCAAAGAAAGAATTCAGACTTGAGTATATCTAGTACAAAGGAGTAGATTGCAAATATATTTACAAAGCCTTTACCTAAAGATACATTTTATTATCTAAGAGGTATGCTTGGGGTTATGCCATAGCCTACTTTTGATTAGTGATGCAGAAAGTTGCATCAGTCCAGTGGTATAGAGCACTATCTTTCTAGATTGTATGTTGATGCTTCCTCTATGGGGGAGTATCTATTTTTTTGAGTTGATTCATGAAGGACTCTTCGTAAAAGTTATCTTCAAAAAGTGTCTTTGGACATTCGAGCTTGTATTGGATTGACATAGTGATGCTTACTTTGTCATTGATGTCAATGGAGGAGAATGATACATGAAAAATATCTTATGATTGATGAAGAGGATTTGAAAAGTTAAAGAGTATCAGCATTGGGGAGAAGGATACATGAAGAACATTTGATGATTGATGAAGAGGATTTGAAAAGTTAAAGCAGAGCTACAATATTGCATTTTGGTATTCGTGGAACTTGGATGTTTTTCATCTATGTTGTCATCAATGCCAATGGGGGAGATTGTTAGCATGAATGTTGAATATATCCTATGGGGGAGTATTCTAGCATTTTTAGAGTAGTCGCATGTTGCATTTATAACTATTATTGTCATTGATGTCAACACACTAATTATACTAAAGTTTAGCAGAATAACATACAGATTTTGGTTTATCGCACATAGTGTATTACAGATGAGGTTATGCGGAGTTGAGTACATGTTTTGTATGATGTCCTGATATCATGGTTAAGAGCATGTATGGAAATTCAAGTATTTGTGTCTGTTATGAGTAATTTAGTGGAAATTGTATTCTATCAGTGTTCTTGAGAAGTGGTTTATGATAATCAGATTATATCTCCTAACATAGAGAGAATCTGGTCAAGCAAAGTTATTCAGAGGTTGAAGATATTGCGGAGGCGACCTGGATGAGTGAGCATAGTCAGAGGTTGTGCATGTGATGATTTATTATGTTTGTGAGCCAACAATTTTATGTGATTATGGAAATATTATGTAACGTGTAATGATTTATATTTTGTAATTAGTTAAGCTTAATTGGCCGACTCAATTATGAAATATTGTGCACAGTATAAAGAGAGGATTTTTTTCCTTGATTGTATATGTAGAGATATCGGAATGATATGATGATGATATGATGTGAAGGTGAAATAATGTGAATTTGTGATTGATGTATGATGTGAAGTGATCAGATCTGGTGAAGCATTTGGTGTGGTTTTGGCATAGTCAAAGAGGAGAAAGTTGATTTTTAAGAGTAAGAATTCTAATATTAGAAAGTTGATTTTTAAGAGTAAGAATTCTGCTGGTGTTGTTGATCTCAAACATGTTTTCCACAGCTTTGAACATGTCATAAGCAGAGTCTAACTTTGTGATGACAGGTAGTAGATGATTTTTCACTCCATCCACTAATAATTCCATTGCTCTAGTATTATCTTTTTCCCATTTATTCTTGTCATCATTTTCATTAGGTTTACGAGGATTCTCTATTATTGTCTTCAAGTCATTCTTCCTTAATATCAACATCATTCGAAGTTTCCATGATTCAAAATCAGAGGCACCTTCAAGTCTGTCTTCTAGTCTCATTCCATTTGCCATTCTGAGATTTCCAAAAATATGATCTTGATCTTCCTTCAATTTAATCGGAACTTCCTTCAAGCGGTTAGGCTTCAACGAAGGAACCTAGCTCTCATACCATGTTAAGTTTTGGATCAAGAATATATGGCCTTTAAATTTTCTGTAATAACTCAATATATATATAATTGTATTGTAACAATATTCTGCAGATATATCTAAATTATATTATATCATATTCTGCAGATTGTAGAAGAAAGAGACTTGTATTATTTTTCTATATTCGGTTGAGTAAATGAAATAGCACACTGTTCATATATACGAAAGTGCAATGGTTTAATTTGATGAGGCGTGACTTATTCATAAGTCATGACCCATCAATTACCATTAAGACAAATTTATCATTAACACTAGCATGCGTTGTTATAGTGCTCAGGGAATATACACCGCATGAAAGAATACCGATAACTATCGGTTGGTAAATGAATAAACCCGATAGGTATCGGGTATCCTAATGTTTAATGCAATTCAATATGTTAATGACATGCGCTGAGTATAATATGCATTGTGTATAATAGACAATAGTATTACTGCAGCTCATTAATACTAATACCGATATGACTGGTATTATCCTGCTTTCGTTTATTTGATATAAACCGATATCAATCGGTATGTATTAACATTATTTATGATTGATATGTATTAATATCATTAATTTCATTAACTATATAATATATATATTGTATAATAATAATCTCATCATTATTATAAATATATCAACAATATTATTAATTTGATGTTGTTTATTAAGTTTAATATTATAAAGAGAAAATAATTAAATATGTATATTAATATATATATAATAATAATAGGCATTACTATTATATATATATATATTAATATATTATTTATTTATTTTCTCATAATATTAAGATCATAAATTATCTAATCAAAGCTATAAACATCAACAATGGACATGTGATTCCATCTTGTGTTGGTGATAATTTATCTCATGGTTATCATGTTCTATTTTCTTTCTTGTTTAAGATGGAAATCTATATTGTGCTCAATTCAATTAACTTATTTATTGCATCATTGATGATAATATAGTTTGTTCTTGTTTATTTTGTCTCTCTTTCTTCTATGATATTCATTGGCCTCTAGATCTTGGGTTGTTTCTATAGGAAAATTATTATACCTTAAATGAGTTCCTTACTTTCTTATTATACCATCCTATCCACCCCAAATGTCATTCTAAATCTGTGTCATGCTTCTCCCTAATAAAACATTTCTCATATTGAAATTTGTAAAATATGTCATTGACTACCATTAAATAACATATAATTTTAAGTAGAGAGTTATATTCATCGTTTTAATTAAAGTATTCTATCCATGCTTATCATTTCATTACATGTTTCTATTCTTCCAAGAGATTATAATTATTTTTATACTAGTATTTAAAATCTTTAAATCTAATTACAAGTTAGAACTCTCATTTTTGTCAACACATTTCAACTCTTACTCAATGCATCAACAACCATGTTTGAATTTCAACACATTTTATTCAACACAAAGGAGTAATTTTCTGTAAAACATAAATATACTTGATTTATCTTTCTTTGATCATTCAAATATTTTAATGCTTGATAATAAATTTACAACAAAAACTTCTTTGGAAATAAGTTACATCTCTAATTATTGAATACTAGAATTACTATGTAAAATTATTGATCATAGACTATGTATCTTCTTAAACTATTTAATTTATCACTAAAATAAGTTACTTTCCTTCCTTATAGAATTAATATTGCTTCAATTATATTCCCACTTATGTTACAATCAACCTAAAATGGATTAAATTTTTGAAATTCCAACACTAGCTATTTTATCACCTTCTTCAACAGTTACTCAAAACTTATACATACTAAACTAATGTACACTTGAACTCATTTTCATCCCTCCTTATAGTATTAATTAGTATTGAAAAAATACCTCTAAGTTTTTATAAACTTCCTATAAAAACATTTGAGCTAGGAAAATATTGTATCACTCCAACATTTTATGATGTAGGCAAATCCATAATTTCTAAACTTTCTCCATATCAATCTTTAAACATTCAAGCAAAATTTATTTAGTGTCTTATTCATCAATTTCATAAATGTAATTCCTCTCATCTACCAAAAAAAATACATCATTACAACAAAATTGATCCTCGTAGTCCTTGAATGAAACTAGTAAGTGTCTTCTAATGTTGGTGTTTTCCCTCTCATAATGTATTACAAACGTATCAAATTGACAAGGTCTTTCCTATAAAATAAAATTAGAAACATCCATGGGAATTATATCACACAAGAATTAATTATGATGTGTTTTCATCTTGAATTTCAACAAATATTATTTATTTATTGAAACATTTTATATTTATTCTATAACCAAAAACTATCATATGGATTAGATATTCTAATCTCTTTAACTATAAATTAGGCACTAAGTAATCAATCGATAACAATTTAACAACAATTATATCTTAGCTTGCATCCAGTCCTATAAAAATTATTCTTTTGTATTGGCTCTTCTTCACCCTTATGTCTCAACAAAGCTCCTCATGATATGTTATTTCCTTTATTTAATTCATCCTCTAGGCTAGGTGGATTATATTCCTCTATATATGTAATTATTTCACTACCTCATAATGTCTTGTTTTAATTGAATTTGATGACTTTCAAACACTCAATATCCTTCTTTATCACACTTGAAATGTTTACTTATGAAATTGTTTACATCATTCCTCCCAAATTTTCCTTTGCCTATTCGATAGTTGTTTACTTTATCATTCTCGAGTGAATTATTAATTTATTTATTATTATTGTAATAATTACTACTTCATCCCTATTGTGAAATGTATCATTAATCCATGTTGATTATAGTGAAAGTGCATGGAAGTGGTATACAAAAGAGTGGCCAAGTGGTCTATTTAATTCATAATGTTCTTGTGTTATATTGAAAATCAAATAACACAAGCACATTTTACAACAAGAAATTATGCTTGTGTTTTATGGTTACATAACAAGAGTGCATTTTGTAGTCATAAAAAAAGAGCCTTTTAATATTCTATAAAATGACTTGTATTTTATAAATTTTCTTTTCAGACTCATTTTTCCTTGCAATAGGTTTGGCAATAAGCATAAAGGCTTGGACTATTAATTTTTCCCATCTCCTGTATTTTTGACCTTCAGTAGAGGTTTTCAACTTCCATATCATCAATTTTACATATTGTATAATTATATTTAACAAAATTACCACCACAATGTTACATTTCATCTTAACCTTTTGACCATATAATTTTATATCATTATTTTTAGTTTTAATTTATATTATTAATATTTTTATATTCCATATATATATATATATATA
>BSBK01001390.1:0-52500 GCA_027943335.1 Chamaecyparis obtusa
AAATCTATCCATAAAGATTTAGTTGCATGGTGATAAAGTGGAATACGATTATTATAATGTCAATTTAAACGCAATTATTTTCCTTTTTTTTAACATAGATATTGGAAGTGCGCTTTAATGTGTCCATTAAATTAGATCTATGCCTTTTTACATCCAATATGAAGAAAATTACATTATATCATATAATAATTATAAAGCTTATTTATATAATTTTAAACTTAATCAACGAAGATTAAATACTTTCTATTTGTTTTACAATTTTTCAATTCTTTTAAATTTATATATGTTTAACTTTATTACAAAGTTAAATAATTTTAATAAATAAAGATTTAATAGAAGAATTTTATTTTAATTATAAAAAATTAAAATAAATAAGTAGTTAAGTAAGATAAATATTTTATTTTAAAATTAATATATTATTTCAAATAAGGTTATTTAAATTATTTTAATATTTTAATCAATAAAGATAAATACTTTATATTTATTTTTCTATTTATTTTTCAATCTTTAAATTTTTATATATACACAACTTTATTGAAAAGTTAAATAAATTTTAATAAATAAAGACAAAATAGTTTTATTTTTCTTTAATTATAAAATATATTTTAAAGTAGATAAATAATTAAGATAAATAATTTATTTTAAAATTAATATTTTTTCAAAGTAAATAAGTATAATCATGTTTATTGAATAAATTTATTTTATTAAGCACAACTTAATTTGTATTAGAGTTATATGTGTGTGTGGATTATGAAATTAGATAAACATAGTTTTAGAATTAATGATACATAATGGAGTTGAATTTGTTTAAATTGGTTTGTCACTATCCAAATACAAATACCTTCATTTAATAAGTACCTTAGAATCTATACTATCTAATAAAATATTAACGTGATTCAAGTTTATATATATTGTAGGTTTGATATTTATTGTCTGTTAATATGATTTAGAACAACAGAGAGGGGGGGTGAATCAGTTGTTTTCAGGTCCCTGATGTATAAAAACAATCTCATAAACTTATCCTTAAATTAGATCCAAAACCAAAACAAACTCGGTCATCACTGATTCAATAATAGAAACATCTAACAATGCAGTCCACTACCTAGCTGTAACTTAACTTGTAAAACATAGCAATGTTCAGATCTAAACATTCACACAAGTATAAACACCAGGTTTTATAGTAGAAACCCAATTTGGGAAAAACCACTTTGTAACATGCTACTATTATTTTCACTCTTCTGAAGTGAGCTCGGTAAAAAGCCAACCCTGTCAAAGGTTACAATACACACTGTCAAATGTGACCCGGTTAAAGGATTTCAATCACCCTGTTAAAAGTGAGCCTAGTGATAGGACTTACATACACTCCATTAGAATGCAACCTTGTTCAAAGGATTTAACATATGACTGTTAGGTCAACCTCTGTTAAAAGGATTTTAACTGTTACAATGGTTAGAAAGTAGCAGCAGTATTATCTAAAAAATATACAACTCACTTTGCAATATCAGATCCGATTCCGTACACTAATGCTGGTTTACTGACTTTGAAACTTTGTCATTTTCATCTCTGATCTGCTCAGAACTTTTCTTCAAGCAATCACCACCATTCTCCTTCAACCTTTTCTGCTTATTCAGTCAATAAAACTTTTCTCTTCCAACATTCTCTGTTCACCATGTGCATACATATCACAATGTTCAGGTTCCCTTATATTTTTCTCAATTAGGTTAACTCATCTTTTGCCGCTTGATCTCATTCATAGATCTTAGGGTTAGGTCAAATTCATTGAATCTACCTGCTTTATGTTCTTTGGCTCCTTTTCTAGAATCATCTCAAATCTCTTAAAGATTTACAATAAAATGTTTTACAAAGCATTTAATGCTTCCAAACAATCAATAAATAAAGTCAACAAATTTTACATAATCCAAGAATTCAACAATGTCGGCTCCAAAATTAAATTCTCTTCAAATATAAAATTGCTGATGCTCAGTCAATACTGTGATTGTTCACTCGATATTCATGTAGAACATTCGGTCAATACTAAAACTGTCTCCTCGGCTTGCACTATCTTCCTTGGCAATTTACTGGTGCTCGGTCGACACTATAATTTTGCTCAGCATATACTACTCAGTCAATACTAACATCACTCGGCTTAAACATGATTTTTCCATTCTTTGCTCGGTTAAGCCTAGTAGTTTAGTTTTCAGTCTTACTAAGATAAACAATACATTATCTCATCATAGTGCAACATAGTTAAATACACTTTGTAGTATCAAGATAACTCAACCTTTCCTTAGGTGCTATTGTTACCAACCTTGCTTAGCCCCTTAGCAACACTCAAATAGATATAGTACTTTGCTAAGTAGCAACAGTCTTACCAATTAAGGTTTGACATCAATGACAATACAACAATTGTTTCAATTCAGTTTCCAACTATCTCCTTCTTTGGCATTGATGGCAACACCATATGATATCATCTGAATAACACATGGATTACCAACCAATCCAAAATCTCATCTGTCCATCAGAAACTTGTTTATAATATCTTTAGCTTCATTCTGATTCAGAATCCTGTAAGAAGTATACCGATCTCCCTCTATCCTGATTCTTCATTTCAGTTCATCATCCTTTTCCCTTTTAGTTCCATCAGCTCATCAACTCTTAGTTTTCAGTATCATGTGTTATCATATCTCATGTGTTATCATATTAGTACATTCTCCCTCTTTAACAAAAATGCCAAAGTAGCAACTAAAACTTACATCCATCAGATGTAGATAATATCTGTGTAGCTATGTGTTTCTTCCTCTGTCATCTTGCTTATGACTGGTTTCTTGTCTTTGCTTCTCTTCACAACTCTAGGCCAGCCCTAAAGTGTGACAATCTTTTGCATCAATTTGTCAAATGTTTTGCTGTAGCACATTTGATGCAGTGCTCCTAGCTTGTCTAGGCAGCCTCAGTTAGGGGAAAAACCCCTAATTGACTTCTCAAATACTCATGATCTTCTTTGGGTAAAGCTTTAGTGAATATGTCTGCTAGTTGTTCTTTTGTATTCACATATTCCATTCGGACTTCTTTGTCTTGTACTAATTCTCTCAAGTAGTGATACTTGATTGCAATGTGTTTGGTCTTAGTGTGCATCACTGGATTCTTAGAAATATTGATAGCACTTGTGTTGTCACAGAAAATAACAATAGGTTCAATGATTTTTTCTTTCATGCCTATCAACAGTTGTTTTATCCATACCAAGTTTGAACAGTTAACTGCAGCAGCAACATACTTGGCCTCGACAGTAGATTGGGAAATGCAATTTTGTTTCTTGCTTGTCTAGGAGACTAATCTCTATCCAAGAAAGAAAGCTCCACCACTTGTACTCTTTCTGTCATCTACATTTCCTGCCCAATCAACATCTGTATAAACTCGAAGTTCAAATTTATCATCCTTCTTATAATATAGACCATAGTCAGTAGTTCCTTTCAAGTATCTCATAATTCTTTTCATGGTCATCATATGTGTTTCCTTAGGATTAGTAGAGAATCTTGCCACAATCCCAACAGCTAATGCAATATCCAGTCTGTTGTGTACAACGCATTGCAATTTTCCAATCATAGATCTGTACATAGTTCGATTCACTTCTGCAGCATCATCATTCTTAGATAACTTTTGTCCAGTAACCATAGGAGTTCCTACTAGTTTAGCATCTTCCATCCCAAAAGTTTTCAGTATTTCATTAACATACTTAGACTGTGTAATGAAAATTCCATTCTTCCTCTGATATACTTGTAAACCAAAAAAGGATTTGATCTCACCAAACATACTCATTTCAAATTCAGTTTGCATTTCGTTTGAGAAACTTTTGCATAATGCATCTTGTCCACCAAAAATAATGTCATCAACAAATTTTTTGCCAACAAGATACCTTTACCTTCTTCATCCTTCATATACAGATTGCTTGTGTCATTTGTTCTTGAGAATCCAATCCGTATCAAGTAGTTGTGCAACCTCTCATACCATGCTCTAGGTGCTTGCTTCAATCCATATAATGCTTTGTTTAGTTTGCACACCATGTGTCTTCTGTTTGGATCAATAAAACCTTCTGGTTGTTCTATGTAAACTTCTTCTTCTAGTATACCATTGAAAAATGCAGACTTGACATCTATTTGATATACCTTGAAATCTTTATAAGCAGCATATGTAAGTAGAGTTCTTACTCCTTCCAATCTAGCCATAGGGGCAAATGTCTCCCCATAATCTATTCCTTCTTCTTGTGCGTAGCCTTTGCATACCAGCCTAGCTTTGTTCCTAGTGATTTCACCATTTTCATTCATCTTATTCCGAAATACCCACTTTGTTCCTATAACATTCTTGTTTTTAGGTCTCAACACTAGAGTCCAAGTATCATTCTTCTCAATCTGGTCAATTTCTTCATTCATTGCTTGTATCCAGTCTTCATTCTCCAATGCTGCTCTAGTTGTCTTCGGTTCAAATTCACATAGTAGACATGTTGGATCCTTAGTCTTACTTCTGGTCTAGATTCTAGTATCTTTGTCTCCAATTATTTGTTCAGGCTTATGATGTCTTCTCGCATATTTTGCCAAAATAGGTTCAGCTGTTATCTCCTCTATTTCATCATGTTCTTCAATAAGATTGTCAGATTCAACTTCAGAATGCTCAACAACCTCTTCTTGATACTCAACAACATTTTCTTGTAGCTCGGCATGTTCTTGTTCTCTCTCGGTACTATTTTCTCGACGCTTGGCAGCTTCTGTCTATTGCTTGGCATTGCTTACCCGAGACTCGGCATCAGGTGCAAGTCGGTTACTTACCTCTTCTTCTTCTTCAATGTACACAAAAGATCTATAATATTCTGGTTCTCTTTTACTATCAGCTTCATTTCTTTCTGTATACTCATCAATTTTGACATTCACACTTTCCACAATTTTGTTAGTGTTAGAGTTCAAACACTTATAAGCTTTACTTTTTGTGGAGTACCCTAAGAATATGCCTTCATCACTCTTAGCATCAAACTTTCCATTCCTAGTGTCTTTTAATATATAGCACTTACTTCCAAAGATTCTAAAGTATTTAACACTCGTTGCATGTCCATGCCATAATTCATAAGGTGTCAGATTTGTACCTTTCTTGATCTATACTCGGTTAATAGTGTAGACAATAGTGCTTATAGCTTCTTTCCAATATCTCTGTGCCACATTCTTTTCAATCATCAATGTCCTTGAACAATCCAAGATAGATTTGTTTCTCCTTTCTTCTATACCATTCTGTGGAGGTGTTCTAGGTGCAGACATCTGTCTTTTAATTCCTCTATCATTGCAAAATAGATTAAATTCATTTGATGTAAATTCTCCACTTCGGTCAGATCTAAGACATTTCAGGTTCCTACCTATCTCCTTTTCAACCTTAGCTAAATACCACTTAAAATATTGAAAAGCTTCAGATTTTTCTTTTAAAAATATCACATGCATCATCCTAGTATGATCATCAACAAATAAGATAAAGTATCTAGCACCACAGTAACTTTGTACACCCATAGGTCCACAAAGGTCAGTATGAACCAAATCTAAAATATTTTCAGAAGTAAAGGATTTGCTCTTGAAACTTGACTTTGTCATTTTTCCTAACTGGCATTCCTTGCACATCACATTCTTAGGTTTCTTCAATCTAGGTAGACCTCTTACTTTTTTTTTCTTACTTATCTCTACCAGATTGTCAAAGTTAACATGACACAACTTTTTATGCCATAACCAAATATCATCAAGTTGTGCAATCAAACATGTTTCTTCAGATAGGTCAACATAGAACAAATTACCTCTAGTATGATCTCCACTTCCAATCAATTCTCCAGCAGCATTAAATATTTTAGCTTGCTTGTGATGAAATTTCACTCGGTAACTAGTTTTGTTAAGCTGAGCAACACTTAGCAAATTGTAATTAAGACCTTCAACCCAATATGCATTTTCACAGTATATCTTATCAGTTAGTTTAATCAAACATTTTCCTCTAACAGGTGTATGCACCCTAAAATGGCCACCTAGACTTTGGGCCCCCATTCAACAATTTATCAAATCCCTGAATCAATATTTTCAAAAATCAGCATTTTATCAATTATATCAATTTCCTTGATCAAATCCTATTTTATCATTTTCGATTATTTGCCTTGGGCTAACCATTTTATCCTAAGTCTTTATTTATTTAAAATGAATATTTCCTCCCTTTTTATTAAATAAAAAGCCCCCACTTTTCCTCTTATCCTAAGTTGCACAAATAAAACGTTATTCCTATTTTATAAAAAGAAGAAAAACACTTTTTGTCTTATATGGACACAAAAGTCAACTCTTATTTTCTCATTGGAAGATATTTGTGCACATGAATTGATCTTCTTTCAAGCTCCACCATTGATTAAATCTTTTGCCTCTTAATCTCCATGGTCCATTCTTTCTCATTTCTTGTAAAAGAAGAGCTCTCTTCCTCATTTGCATATCAATCTTTTTATGTTAATGTTATGTTGTAGGTTTTCTAGGTCACTTTGGAGCTTTTGAAGATTTGGAGCATTCTTGGCTTTTGCATCTACATTCCATTCTTAGTTTCATTCATGCATAGTAGCTTCATATTTATGCTTTCATAGTTTAGATTTTCTTTCAAGCTTTAGAGTAACTCATCTAGTTTAACTAGGAAGGCTTGGTAATATTTGTACTTTCCTTTTCATAGCATAGCTTGTACTTTCATTTCCATAACTTAGCTTGCACCTTGCATTTCTAGCTTGCATATTCATCTTAATCTAGTTTGCATTTGCATTTCATAGTGATTCTTGGGGATATTGACATTCTTGCCCTTGTCTTCATTTGAATCTCTCATTGTGTGGTTGACTAGTAAGGTCATTAGCTTAATAGCTCTAGCTGAGAGAAAACTTCAAATAATCTTGCAACTCCATGCATAGAGAGCTCTAGGTCACTTTCTAAAGTTTCCCTTTCATGGATTCCCTTGGATATAATGACTTAGAGAAGTGCACCATTTGAGTGTGTACATTTTTGGCGCCCACCATGGGGTAGAGCATTATTGTTTTGTCTTTCATTTCATGCATTTTTAGAAATTTTTCGTCATAGTTTAGCGTCATTTTCGGCTCTCTATTTTTCTATCTCAGAGTGTCATGTGACAGTTTTCTAGTGTCATGTGACAATTTCTTATATAGCAGGGTGACACTTTACCAGTTAAAAGTGTCGCATTGTTTGACAGATAATATCACACTGTTTAGTATATTCTGTCGCCTACAGGTTAGCGAACTGTCGCACAGAGATAAACCATCACCCTCATATACAGCGAAGTGTCGCATGATATTTTTGGTGACTGTATTGTCACCTGTACCCGATAGTGAGTTGAGTTTTGGGTTTTTTGTTTTTTTTGAAAATTTCAGCGTTTTTAGAATCCATGCCACTTTGGAAAACTGGCACCCATTTTTAAAAAAATTTCACATACGGTATCAAAAATTTAAGTGTGATATATCATTGGAAAGCTCTTTTTGAGCCTAATCCAACCATGTTGGTTTCATTTTCAAATTTTTCCATTTGATCAGCTATTTTATTTGCAGATTATCTAATTTTTGATGTGCTAACCATTGTGGGCCTAACGAGTTGTGCTTGTAAGTACTCTCAATGCTTGAAATATTTTGCCAAAAGAATGCATGTCAAAGCTACAACTGCACAAGGGCTACTAACAGTTTTTTTAGGGCTTCCCAAAAAGTATAAAAATATAAATTTTTTTTTGCTTATTTGTTTATTTCATTTCAAGTGTGGTAATTACTAGTTGTTTCATTTCATAGGAACATAATATCTTGTGGAAGGGATTCTTGGGTGGTAGGAGAAGTATGCTCTTCACCTTTGTGGTGAACCAGAAAATCTTGACCCATCTTTAGATTTTGAAAGCAAGAGGGTAATTGAACATTTTCTTGGTGTGTTTGGGAGAAAACTTTGAGATAGGGGAGTATGCTCTTCACCCTTGTGGTGAAACAAAAACCTTGAACCTCATAAGTTGATCCACTCTTTGTTTAGATCTTTAGAATCCTTTAGCGGGCCTGCTCTTGAGCAATCAAGAGGAACGACCCAAGTGGGGACAAGCCTTTTTCGGGCTATTCTAACCCACTATAAACTCAAGGCTATCAAGGACACAAAACCTTGGTAGATGTAGTACTTGTCTTCGCTTGATGTGAGTACTTGTGGGATTGTGACCACGAGGAAAATGTTGGGCAAGAATGCTTAAGGTACTCTTATAGCCGTGAGGTCTGTTACTTTCTACAAGGTAAGGAGTCCCTTTGGGGAGCAACAGGGGTATTACGAACATAAGCCCTTATTAAGAACCATAGATAGAGGCCACCCTATTTTGCCGCTTATCTTCTTGGTGCAAGGATTGATCCAAGTGGAATAACCTAGATCACCCCAAGATTACTCACCATCTGTGTTCTTTTGGTTGTGTCATTGGCACTTCCACCACAAAGCCAATATCTATTGTGGGCAACCACTTTGTGTGAGGCAATGGAGCATCAAGTGTGGGCCAAGTTGTTAAGTATTGAGCCATTATCTTTTTAGGCTAGAAAGTGCTTGAAGTGTTCTCGTTGTGATGTACCCGTGCAAACATTCTTGAACATACAAACATCGCGGTAGTGCTCATAGAAGTTTTCATTTTGATATCCCAATTGCTTGTCTTGGCAAGGTTTCTTTCACCCTTGTGCAAGTGTTTTATGACATGTTTGATCACCTACTATTTGAAAACTTGTCTATTATCTACTATTACTATATTCTAGACTGTGAAATCAAACTTGCCAAACTTACAACATTGACCAAATTGCCTTTAAAACTGAGTTTTTCACATTCACTGGTTAAGAGTCGCACTGCTTGCTTGGAAACTATCGCATAGAGTCCTTTTGATGTCTCACTGCTGCTTGCAATTTGAAGTTGATTTGTGTCATTTCTAATCTTCCTTGGTCAGTCCAGATCTTAGATCTTAGGTGCCATGACATGTTGCTCAATATCCAAATGAACTCAAATGGTATCAAATTGCACAAAATGACTCTTGGTCACCTTTCTTCCACATCTCCCATGTCTTCCTAGTCTTCCATTTTCATCCTTTCTCTTCTTTCTTCATGATTCTTCCTAAATTCTTCATGTCTTCTTGATTCCTTTCCTCTTATTATCTAATCTATCTTCTTCTATTCATTTCTTCCATGCTTGATTCCTTCTCTTCTACAACCATGAATTTCAACTACCTTGTTATGGAACCTCTCTTGAGAATGGATGATCTCAAACTCATTGCTCAATTCGAAGAATTTTATTCCTCCAATAGTCCTTCTAGATATCTCATGGATGACAAACTTAAAGCAAAAATAAAAGAAAAGATGTTAGAAAGTAACAACAGTGTTTGATCTGAAAACATACAACTCACTTTGCAAATAACATATCTAATTCCATACACATATGCTGGCTTACTAACTCTGATCCATTTCTATCTCCATCACTAATCTGCTTAGAAATCCCTTCAGGCAATCACAACTCCTTCTCCTTCAGCCTTTTCTGCTTATACAATCAATAACAACAACTCCAGCATCCTCTCTCTTTCAACCTCATGCTTAGGTTTCCTTAATACTTCCTCAATTAGGTCGATCCAACTTTTGCCACTTAATCTCCTCTGTAGATCTTAGGGTTAGGTCAGATTCATTGAATCCTTCCAACTTTATGTTCTTCATCCATCCTTCTAGACACATATCAAATCTCTTTATGGAATCACAATAAAATATTTTATAGTGCATTAAATGCTTTCATACAATCAATAAATAAAGTCAACACATTTTACATAATCCAAGAATTCAACTATGTTGGCTAGGAATTTGAATTCTTCTTCAAATGTAAATTACTGATGCTCGGTCATTACTATGTTCAACTCCTCGGTCTTCACTTGGTAGCCCGATCACCACTAAAACTATTTCCTCGATAATTAACTAATGTTCGGTCAACACTAAATTTACTCAGCATATACTGGCTCAGTCGACACTAACATCACTCGGCTTAAACTATATTTCTTCACTTTTTCTCGGTTAAGCCTACTTGTTTAGTCTTCCTTCTTACTTAGATAAACAATACATTATCTTATCGTTGTGCCACATAATCAAGTACTCATTGAAGTATCAAGATAAATCAACCTTTCCTTAGGTGCTATTGTTATCAACCTTGCCCTAATCCTTCTCAACAATCAAATAGATATAGTACTTTCTGTAATCATCTAAAAATGGTCATCTAGACTATTAGCCCTTTGCTAGCATTATTTGCTAAAATTATCAATTGCTTATTCTTGATCAAATCCTAGTTCTATCATTTATTCGATTATTTTTTATGGGCTAACCATCTTATCCTAAATCTTTATTTATTTTAAAATAAATTTCCTCCCCTTTTAATAAATAAAAAGCCCTCACTTTTCCTCTTATCCTAAGTTGCACAAATAAAGCATTATTCTTATTTTATAAAAAGGGAAAAAACATTTTTTGTCTCATATAAGCACAAAAGTCAACTCTTATTTTCTCATTGGAGGATACTTGTGCACATGGATTGCTCCTCTTTGATGCTCCACCATTGATTAAATCTTTTGCCTCTTAATCTCCATGGTCCATTCCTTCTCATTTCTTATAAAGGAGAGCTCTCTTCTTCATTCTAGATCCCCAACTTTTTATGCTAATGTTATGCTGCAGGTTTTCTAGGTCACTTTGGAGCTTTTGAAGATTTGGAGCATTCTTGGCTTTTGCATCTACATGCTATTCTAGTTTCATTTCTTGCATTCTAGTTTCATTTGTCATAGCATTCATAGCTTCATATTTAGCTTAGTTTCCTTTATGCTTTAGATTACTTCATCTAGCTTAATTAGGAGGCTTTGTAATACTTGCATATTTCCTTTCATAGCTTAGCTTGCATTTCCGTTTCTAGCATAGTTGCATTGCATTTGCATTTCCATTTGATTCTTGGTGATATTGGCATTCTTGCCCTTGTCTTCATTTGAATCTCCCATTGCATGGTTTACTAGCAAGGTTATTGGCTTAATAGCTCTAGCTGAGAGCATTCTTAACACTTTTGCACTCCATGCCTAGGGAGCTCTAAATTGATTTCTCAAGGTTTCCAATCCATGGATTCTCTTGGAAGCAATGATTTAGAGAAGTGCACTATTTAGTGTGTACACTTTCTTAGATAGCAACAGTCTTACCAGTTAAGGTTTGACATCAATGACAATACAACAATTGCTTCAATTGCAGTTTCCAACAACTTTTTTGGTCAAAGTCCTTCAACATTTTCCACTTGGTTGGATTCATTTCATTTTTTTACTTAGTCAAATCTCTTTCACAATTTCGTTTAGTTAGAGTCCTACCACTTTCTACTTAGTTGAAATATTTTTCCTACCTTTTTTACTTGTTTGTATGTAATAATTTTAATGGTTGTGATTATACTCATCTTTAAATGTGTGATGGTGTAGTCTTCTCTCCATGAGTGCTCCATCTTGAGAGCCTGCAAGTGTAGAAGAAAAAAGTTCTAAAAAGTAGCATCCATTACATATTTAAAGATGAGTATAATCAAAACCATTAAAATTATGCATCCTTATAGTAATCTAGATGCAATTTAAAGTAGAAAAAAATGTGACGGTGAGAATCACACCCATGGAATTCTCCTTTATATTTTGGACCCATAATGACTAGGCTATTGTTATGAATCGACTACAATGTAAGTTTAACTTTTATGTGAAAGCTAGAAAATGACCCAATCCTAACCTTCATTTTTCCATATCCCAAGAGTGAAAAATTGCTAAATTGAATCTACCATGCGCTAGCCTAGTTTAGACTTATGGTTGTGGAATTAGCTCAAGTTATTTTTTCACATCATAATTTGAGCCTCACTTTTTAAATTCAAGTTCTCAATTTGGGAACACATTTTCTTCCCATACTAGTCATTATGAGCTTACTAAAAGATAAATAATTCAAATTGCATACTAGGGTGTGTATTCAAGAACTAACTCTGATTCGATTCGATAACTAGGAATTTATTAAGAACATCTAAAAATTAGTGACATTTTTTGAAAATGTGTTAAATTTATATTCCATCCATCTTAGGAGCGTATTTCTTGGTTTTCTATTGTCTTTGATCTTTATTCATTTTCATTGAATCAACTTACTTAGGGGCTTGACTAGAAGATAATAAATATTTATCTAACAAGTTCCTAAATAGTGTGAGTTGACAACGTTTTCCCAAATAAAGATCTTAAATTCAAGGGGGAACATATTAGAAAAGTCCAAATCATATAAGTTCAAATTTACGACCTTAGGTTTAGTTTATACATGTAGAGATTATTTTTATCCTCATATAAGTGAACCAAAGAGCTGTACATCCATTTATGTAATTATGTGAAAATTGTTCAACAAACTTTGATTTTTTAATAAACTAGAAACTAAATTTGTGATATCTAATAAAATAAAATTTATACCAAATCCAAAATAAAGTACACTAATTGTATTCATTTATTTCCACATCAATTTTAAAATTAAATATCTAGTTGCAACTCTTTATCTTTTTCATTTTTAATGTATTGTTGCTATTTAAACTATTTATGAGGCATTATATTCTCTTGCATAAAGTTCACTCTTCCAAACTTCAAATATATAACATTTAAAATTGATAAAAAAAAATGAATGAAAAAGAAAGACAATAAAAAAGAATGCTTTGGATATGTGATCTTTGGTAGACCTCATTTCAAAACTTTACATTTTGTTGTTCCTCTTAGTTGATTTTTGGTGGAGCCCTTAGTTACCTCATAACAGATGTGTGATTGGCCAAAGATCTGCACTACTGAAGATAAAACAATATACTCCTTATAAAATATAAGCAAATTCCTTCCTACCCAAGTTAAATATAAGCAATCTCTTCACACCTGGCTCACATTTATTCAATTGTTATTTCGTACACAAGAATAAAATGGTATAAAGCAGAAGCATATGCCTCTCATTAGTCTTGAGATATCAATTATGATCTATATGGCTTTTGTTTTTTTATTAAATTAATACAAAGAAATAATATAATAAAGGAGGGCAGTTCAAGGACTGCCAATATAGATAATGCAATTGACAACACAATACTATTAGTAATAAAATGGTGATACAAAAGTTTGCAGCCATATAATAAGCCATTCTTCAATAGCCAAAAAAAATTGCATTTTTTGATCAAATTTGAACAAACTTTGGTGTTGTTTTAAACATAGTATGACTATTTTCTGATGTTGGAGAACTTAGAAACTTGATAGATTTCAAATAATAATTGATTTTTGTTGGTATTCTTGGTGGCACCCTGTCGTTGAAAACAAAGAGAGAATTTGAAACAAGGTGTTAGAATAAAATTTTAGGATTTCTATCCTTTAGTAAATAGATTGTTTTGAAAATATTAACAGTCACCTGCATCTCTGTATACTAAGCAAAACAAATTATCTTTTTTGTTTTTAATTTATTGTTGTATTTAATTAATCTATTTTAAAATATTTACAAGGTACTTTTCTTTGTATAAACTTCATTCTTCTAAAGTCTAAATATAAAATTATTTGTAAATGGGCTCTTGGTCTGTTGGTCAAGTTGAAAAGTTTGTAATGAGCTCACTAGGAAACAAGTCTTGTTGAATGCAAAGCTTTGACATCATAGTATCGGATTTCTTCAGCCTAAGGCTCATGCTCTCGTATTGTTTTATAGTGTGTCAGATTATAAGATTTCTTCAGCCTAAGGCTCAAGTATATAAGTTTTTAGACAAAAGTGGTACATTCATTTCATAGTTTGTCAGATTGTGATATTTATGTCAGCATTCAAATATATAAATTGTTATACAAACTCATTGAATCATATTTCATAAGTAGTAGTACATTCATTGAATCTATGAAATGCATATAAAGATAAAACATTAAGACTTCTCAAGAAATCATCCATTACAATTTTTTCCCAATTCAAACACACTTAATTATTAAATTTCTTATCCAATTTTCTTATTTTCTCATTTTTATAAAATATTATACCTTACAAAAACATTCATCATAAAACTCCTTTTTAATCTTTTTTTCAATGTGTCAATGAATCTTCCTTGGTTGCAGTCTTGGGGCACATTGGAGGAATTATTTTACGACATTCTTCCCTAATACTCTTTCATATCGCTTCTAAAAGCTGCCATGACAATCACACGAATGAACAGGTGGATATATGATCTTTGGTAGACCTCATTTCAGCACTAACAATTTTCTCCTTATCACCTTCCCTCGTAACACTGCTGTGATTGCCCAAAGATCTGCACTACTGAAGATAAACAGCATACGCCTTATAAATATATGCAACTCCTTCCTACCCAAATCGAATATAATATAACTATAAGAAATCTCTTCACACTTTTCTCATATTTATTTAACCATTATTGCTTCTCACAGACTTAAAAAACCGTATAAACCAGAAGCATATGCCCCTCATTGGGAAAATTATAAGTTCTATAATTTCAAGTAGGCCTACCAAGGATACACAGAGTGCTAACAAGTGGTCATCATGTTCAATACAAATGTCACAACTTGTATAATCCTATCTTGTTGGTTATAGGACGCAGTTAAGTTCTTTACAAAATGTATTATTGATCGAATTTTAAAAACTAAAAAATAAAACAGATTCGAAATTTTCAGTATCTGTTCTTCATGATCTGCAAATTATATTTTGTAGGAAACTTAGCCCGTACCCTGGCTATAAGAGCTATGGATATATTTTTAAGTGATATTTTATAAGATTGCATTTTTAATAGCCATTAGTTTTGAGATATCATTTATGACCCATATGATTACAAGTAGATGTACTCTCATGGAAAATGTAAAAAGTTTTATAATTCATATATTCAATTATTACACAATATACATAATGTATGTCTACATTTTTAGATTTTGTATTATATTATTTTTCTTAATTATACATCATAAATAATGTTCTACATGTTACAAATAATATATAGAACATACAACCATCTTCAAACTTGAGAGGCAATTTTAAGAGCCATGAGATTCTTTCTTGAAATATCTATTGTATAAAGATTTCACTATTGGTAACTTTATCCTTTCAATATCTCACACATCTTCAAGTTCGCATATTAGTAAAATATATTTTATATGGTACTAATGTATATGTGGATAATAACACATTTATATCTTAGATGACATATTTAATTATACTTACAAGATTTATCTTTCTAAGTTATTGTTTGTGTGGTCCTAAATAATTGAGAGCGAAATTGGGCCAGGTTATTATTTGTATGTGCTTACCCATTCACACATTTAGATGAAATCAATGGAAAGGAGAATATATTATCATTGTTCATAGAGTTTCATTACTATGTTTAGATAAATAGTTGATACTGGTAGGATTTTGGACATGATCTCAGTCTGTTCAGTAATCTCACCCAATTCTGTCATGTCCATGAAATCCCTGAAATCTCTCATCATCTCTCAACTTTTCAACCATCAATTTAGGCTCGCACAAATAGAATGCAAGTATAACTAGCAATTAATACATTATCTGCATTTGTATGAGAAACTAAATACACTGCATCCCTAGCTGAAATAAGGAACACCCATTATGACAACATTTATCTAATTGAAAAAAATTATTATATTTCATGATAAAATTGCTAAATATTATCATTCAGCCATCAAATTACACCCAAACCAGCATCAATTATTTTCAACTGTTTCATAAAACTACATACATTGCACTCCTTGCCCAAATTAAGCACCCATTATGGCTTACACATGGTGCCCTTGAAGTCATCCAAGGTGAACCATATTTCATTAACCCTGCTAAAATTATTGAATGGAGAATTATACTGTGCAACTGTAAAAACAGATGGATCATCCTTAGACAAACACTTACGGGTAAGATTACTTTTTAGTAAAGTCCCCAAGGGAGTTCTAACAAGAGTTTCCTTAAGCTTCTTGGCCTCATCTTTGACATTCTGATCTCTTGTAAATCCCCCAAAAGTCCTCACAGCAGTACAACGAGAGTTTATCACTTGTGGGTGCAGCTCCTTGTCATCCATTGCAGGAGGAGGAGAGTCTTGGAATTGCTTGGGCATGTGCAGGCGAACAACAAAGGAAGAGTTATAGCATGTAGGACTTCCACTAGACAAAATTGCATCTGTCACAACTGGTGCTGTCATGGGCACTTTTTGCTCTTTTTTGTTGTTCCCCTTCACATAATCATGCAACCTGCAAGAAAATTACCCCACAATCTCAGACAAAAAAAATGAAGAAACCCAATTCTATATCCAATGGTTTAAGGGACTTAAAAATAAGGTATAAACATGGGGAGGAGGCAGATGATGAAGCAAAATAGTACTTGAGGAATCCCTCCTTGGTGGCCTTTTTGAAAGAAGAGGAAGCTATTTCTGAGGTGGACATCCAGACTGTATTGTTGTAAAGCCTGATCTGGAACTCTTGGTCTTTATGAATGATGATATAAGCGGGGCATTCATATTTTTTGCAGGTCGGTGCTGTCTCTGTATATTCATCAGCTTTGTAGCACTGAAAATGATTTATGAACAACAATACTACTAAGCCAAGCATGAAGCTGAATTTCATCATAGAAGTTGTGGCATTTGTATTGAGCATGGTGACAAACTTGTTGACAGTCTGTGTATCCTTGGTACTCGGATTTATAGCGATCTTGGACTTGCTTTTTTCAATGGAAGGTAGCTGTTTTTTCTGGTTTATATATATATTTTTTTATAGTTGATTGGACTTAAACAACACACATTAAGATTATTTCATGTGAGCCTTATCATTAGATTTTGTTTTTCTATTTTTATATTTTGTAACTATCATCCCTACTTAATATATTTGAATTGTTATTTAATATTATATAATGTATTTAACTATTAATTACTATTATTCAAATAATATTAAATATTATTATATAATGATATTAAATATGTTATTTAAATTACAAAAGAATATTAATAATTATACATGATCAAAGTTATTATTTGGAGTATTGATGGATGATTGTCATTGACAACTGTTTAGGGGAATGGAAATTGGTTGATGAAAGTAATATGTTAAACTTTTGCTATAATATTATATTCATAGATGCCTACAATTTCCAAACCGTCGCTGTGTTTGCCCAATGATGCACACCCTATCACCGTAGGATCATTTTCCATGTCCTGTTCTGTACCTTCCTTCAATGCTCTGACCACAGATTCATTGGATGCCATGATCGCCCTTCAACATTGTTAAGATCTGTCACTAAACTTGCAAGCTGTCCTCTAAAGGTGTTACTCTTGTTTTTTAAGATTTTCCTGTTATTAAACATTGGTTCATAATAGGCTTTCATATTGATGTATGAACAATTCCTTTTACCTTTTGGGTAAAACATTGTCTTCTTCATTGTCCCATCATCTCTATTATGGTTTCCATAACTCAACATCAGATTTTGACTCTAAATTTTCGAGCTGGCTTTTATTTATACCTTATGAAAATGGTGTTGACTTGAAGGAGACGACTGGATTGTCACTTAATCTTGGTCACTGCCACCTTCACTCTTTCTTGATGACTGTTCTCTTCATAAATCTCATGGTTGTCCTTATGCATTTTTATGCATACTCCTTAACTAATCTGTATGCTCTGTCCTTTGGAGATCTTTGTTATCCTACTTTTGTCATGTGTTTTTATTATTTATCATTATATCTTCCAGACACTGTCATACTTTCCTCTAATAAAAACTCTTGATTGTCTTCCTTTGACACCATAATTGTTCTTCTCAGTGTCTTTCATGTGAGAATGCATAAGATGAAGAAAATGTGATAGGTTTTCACAAACCCAATGACACCTATATCCTCTAAGTCGGAGATCACAAGCTTGTATATCATTCATTTACTACATTGTGGACTTTTGGCCTATCCAAATCAATTCCACAAGAATGTAGGTAGCTATATAGTTATATGTCTGTTGTCCACTCCTTGGACTTTCCTCAGTTAGAATGAGCCTCATCCCTGTGTGGTCTTTTAAAACTGTCCACTATGCACTCATTCTTATCCATTTCATGTTCATATACCATCAACATCTCTTTCTTCTTAAATTGCACTTTCCAATAGTCCCTGAAGCTCTTCATTTTCATCTCTTGAACTCGTCTCAACCACACATCAATATATGCTTCCATCTTACACTTTTTCCCTTATAACCATGCATCAGGATGTTGATTTTGAGATATTGTTGGCTTGTCCGAGGCCCAAAGCATACCATGCAAGCCTCGACTCCACAAAGGACAGTAAGCTTTCAATCTGCCTTGTGCATTTGATCTTGCAGTTAAAAGTCTCATGCCTCCATAGTGGCATCTCTTAACAAATAGACTTTGTCACACAAAAGTTTATTAATCTTCAGGAGCAATAAAATACCAAGGTACCCTTTATGAAGGCATTACATCTAACTGCTATATACTTGGATAACAGTCCTTTAAAACTGACACACACATCTCATTGAGCTACTTTTAGAACATTGTGATAAAAGTTTCTGGCTACTTACTGTTATAAATATGATCATAGATTGCCATTTGTGTTTTCTTGACGATCATGAACCTTTTGTTTTAGCTCTTGTTCTTGCCACCACCTTCATGCTCTGACCACATGATATTTTTATGTTTTTTTTTCCACTCATCTTCATGACATGCAATTTATCATCTCATAAGATTCTTGACTCATACTATGTGACTGTCCAGTAACTGCCCATTTGGATTGTGTTCATGATCTAAAAATATTATGGGATACCCTCCACACTCTTTCTTCTCTCAACTGTGCAGGGTTCCAGAATTCTGAAAACTTCTTGGCTCTTGTCTTCTTCCAAAGAACTATCATATGTAATCTCTCTTCTTTGAGACTCTTACCAACAAAGAAGGAACAGTATTGATAATGGAAGGAAATTATGAGGAGATAAACAAAGAAATAGAGGAAGCGGTTGTGGAGGTAATGACCTCTGGACCAGAAGATTTACTCAGTGAATCTGATCAAGCAGTTGAAGTAGAACATCAGACTGAATCATCACCAGCTCCGCCACCTAGCATCAACATTACAGATGAATCTATGAACATTGAAGGCATGAATATCACCTTAGATAGTGAAGAAAACCCATTCAATGACCAAGGAGCCGATGTTGGCAATTTGACAAAACTTAATGAGCAAAAGGATGAAGCATCAAAGAAGGAAGAATTAGTATCTAGACAAGGAAAGAAGAGGAAAAGGAAGAAAGTCAGATTAAGATTGCAAAAGAAGAGCATGCGATGCAACAGGAGCAAACAGAAATTCCTAAGGTCACAACAAAAATTCCATAGAGACCACCCATTGAATCAGTGTTTGTAAGCTTAGGACAAGAAGTTGATGATGATGATCAAATAGAATTGATCTCATCTCTGAATAAGATAATTTGAAAGAACAAAAAGGTAAAAATCTTGGAAGGAGGACTACTTGAGGTAAAGTAAACTTCAAAGCATGATATCAAGTCAAGTGATTGAGGTTGATCCCCAAGCAAAAGCTAAAGAAGTAATGAAAGCTTTTGACATGGAATTCACAAATTTATCAGATACTGCAACAGTCAAAGCTCAAGCAGCCCATGATGCACAAGTATTTCAAGTTGTATGCCAGAATATCAAAAATGATTTAGATAACTTGGATGTAAGCATAAAAGAATGAGAAGATCCTTAGAGAGAGGAAAAGCATTGTACATTCAGTGTACACAATCCCACAACCACACATCTGGAATATTAGAGAAGTTGAAGGTCAAAGAAGTAGAACTACAAGTGACAATGAATGACTTGCAAAGCCCTAATAAGAATATATCAGATATTGAGAAGAAAGCAAGCAAAATTTATGATGACATGAGACTTCTGAAGGATGAAAAGGAGAAGAAATTGAAGAGATTTGATCTACTTAAAGAGCATTTATCACTAAAGATCAATATTGTGGAGAATCTGTTGGAAGAATGTCTTTCATCAAAGACATCTTATGACAAATTTGTATATGATAATCTGAAGGCAGTTGAAATTGCAGCCTTTGGCCTATGAGCATTACTAAGTGTTTCAGACTTAGTGAAGAAGACATGGGACAAGGAAATAGAGAACTTGAAAGATAATTTTGCAGATTGTGTTGCAAGCCTTTTGGCCTTGCAGTATTGAGATCATAGAGGTAAAACAATTTTGTCATAGAATTGACACCTTTGTCATTATTGTCAAAGAGGGAGTAGTACAGTATGAAAATTGTATGTATATATAAGATATAGATATGCAGTATAGTATGAAGTATACTTGTAGGGGGAGTATTAGTTTTTGGAGAAATAAGTAGATATGATATGTATAGACATATAGGATCCACATTTTATGTAATGGCCACACTTTTTGTAATTTAAGTTTTTGGGACTTAGCCAATTTTTCCATATGTTGCCACCAATGACAAAGGGGGAGATTGTTGGCAATTTGGCTAAGTAGGATATTATAATGTTGTCATTATGGAAACATATACTCAGCATGAAGATAGCATAATTGAAGGAAGCAGTCTTGTATGAGCGCATTAGAAAGTTGTCTAAGTACAACAGTGTTTACCAGTCTAATCAGAGACAGTTTTGATTAGCGATGTTCACAAAAGAAGGTTTAGCGCATGCACACTTGAACATGGATCATTCTATGTATATCAAAGCCACATATGAGAGCACAAGTATGTACGACATGTACGGAAGAAGATATTAAAGATTTACAGAGACAGTGTTGAGCCGACCTGAATAGAGTAGAAGACAGAATATGATTACATTGAGTTAAGGGATTATTTTGTTTATCAAAATAATGACTTGACTAGTTAGGGACGACATCCTAGTTGTTTACCCTAAGGAAGCATGAATTGATTTTATATTTTGAGAAGTATAAGTATTGTAAGCCGACTGGAAGTTATTTTTTGTAATAGCTTGTATATATGTAAGCATTATGTAATGTGAAATGTACAAGTTACATATAGAAATTGTAATAAGTTGATATATGATGCGAAGTTGTATATTGTAAGAAGAAAGGGAGTAAGTATTGTTTATGAAAGCGAAGAACCTACAAAGCTAGATCATAATAGAGAAGCTATTCGGAAACAGTAAAAGGGTTTTTGTATCTTACCTTTGTATCTGAAGCTATTATTGTAAATTGCATGTTTGGGCAGTGAGCTCATCTTGCAAACATTTTTGTTTTGTAATAGCAACTCTTAACATGGTTAAGGCTTCTAATAAGGCCTAGAATCCTTTAACCAGGACATAGACACTATATGCATGTAACAGACTCCTAACAGGGTCAACATCCTTAACCAGATACTTTTGATTAGTGGATCAATTGTGGGTATCATCTCCCTTGGCCAGGATTTCCTCGAGAACAATCATGGTGTTATGAGTTCATTTGTTTTATTGTTGTGCTTATTATTTGGTTTACTTAGTTTAGTTTCTTATGCAAGCTTCAAGTTAATTTCTTATATCCATAATTGGGCAAAAGTAAAAGTTTGTAAAATACTGATTCACCCCCCCTCTCAATATTTCCTATTTCTAAAAAATTGCACACCCATAAAATTCTTCTATATATTTTGGACCCATAATGACTAGGCTATTGTTATGAATTGACTACAATGTAAGTTTAACTTTTATGTGAAAGCTGGGAAATAACCCAATCCTAACCTTCATTTTTTCATATCCCCAAAGTGAAAAATTGCTAAATTGAATCTACCATGTGCTACCCTAGTTTAGACCTATGATTGTGGAATCAACTCAAGTTATTTTTTCACATCATAATTTGAGCCTCACTTTCTAAATTCAAATTCTCAAATTGGGAACACATGTTCTTCCCTTACTAGTCATTATGAGCTTACTAAAAGATAAATAATTCAAATTGCATACTAGGGTGTGTATTCAAGAACTAACTCTAATTCGATTAGATAACTAGGAACTTATTAAGAACATCTAAAAATTAGTGACATATTTTTAAAATGTGTTAAATTTATATTCCATCCATCTTAGGAGCATATTGCTTGGTTTTCGATTGTCTTTGATCTTTATTAATTTTCATTGAATCAACTTACTTAGGGGCTTGACTAGAAGATAATACATATTTATCTATCAAGTTCCTAACTAGTGTGAGTTGACAACATTTTCCCAAATAAAGATCTTAAACTCAAGGGGGAACATATTAGAAAAGTCCAAATCAAATAAGTTCAAATTTGCGACCTTAGGTTTAGTTTATACTTGTAGAGATTATTTTTATCCTCACATAAGTGAACCAAAGAGTTGTACATCCATTTATGTAATTTTGTGAAAATTGTCCAACAAACTTTGATTTTTTAATAAACTAGAATCTAAATTTGTGATATCTAATAAAATAAAATCTATAACAAATCTAAAATAAAGTACACTAATTGTATTTATTTATTTCCACATCAATTTTAAAATTAAATATCTTGTTACAACTCTTTATCTATTTCATTTTTAATGTATTGTTGTTATTTAAACTATTTATGAAGTATTATTTTCTCTTGCATAAAGTTCACTCTTCCAAACTTCAAATGTATAACATTTAAAATTAATAAATAAAAATAAAAAAGAAAGACAAGAAAAAATGAATGCTCTGGATATCTGATCTTTGGTAGACCTCATTTCAAAACTTTACATTTTGTTGTTCCTCTTAGTTGATTTTTGGTGGAGCCTTTATCTACCTCATAACAGATGTGTGATTGGCCAAAGATCTGCACTACTAAACATAAAGCAATATACTCCTTATAAAATATAAGCAAATTCCTTCATACCCAAGTTAAATATAAGCAATCTCTTCACACCTGGCTCACATTTATTCAAGTATTATTTCGTACACAAGAATAAAATGGTATAAAGCAGAAGCATATGCCTCTCATTAGTCTTGAGATATCATTTATGATCTATATGGATTTTTTTTTTATTAAATTAATACAAAGAAATAATATAATAAAGGAGGGCAGTTCAAGGACTGTCAATATAGATAATGCAATTGACAACACAATACTATTAGCAATAAAATGCTGATACAAAAGTTTGCAGCCATATAATAAGCCATTCTTTAATAGAAAAAAAAAAATTGCATTTACAGATCAAATTTGAACAAACTTTGGTGTTGTTTTAAACATAGTATGACTATTTTCTGATGTTGGAGAGCTTGAAACTTGATATATTTCAAATAATAATTGATTTTGCTGGTGTTCTTGGTGGCACCCTGCCGTTGAAAGCAAAGAGAGACAATTTGAAATAAGAAATAAGGAGTTAGAATAAAATTTTAAGATTTCTATCTTTAATGAATAGATTGTTTTGAAAATATTGACATACACCTGTATTTCCATATACTAAGCAAAACAAATTATCTTTTTTTGTTTTTAATTTATTGCTATTATTTAATTAATCTATCTTGAAATATTTACAAGGTACTTTTTTTGTATAAACTTCACTCTCTTAAATTCTAAATATAAAATAATTTGTAAATGGGCACTTGGTCTGTTGGACAAGTTGAAAGGTTTGTAATGAGCTTACTAGGAAACAAGTCATGTTGAGTGCAAAACTTTGACATCATAGTGCCAGATTTCTTCAGCCTAAAACTCATTCTCTCGTATTGTTTCACAGTGTGTTAGATTATAATATTTATGTTAAGACTCAAGTATATAAGTTTTTAGACAAAAGTGGTACATTCATTTCATAATGTGTCAGATTGTGATATTTAAGTCAGGATTCAAGTATATAAATTGTTATACAGACTCATTGAATCGTATTTCATAAGTAATGGTACATTCATTGAATCTATGAAATGCATATAATGATAAAACATTAAGACTTCTAAAAAAATCATCCATTACAATCTTATTCCAATTCAAACACACTTAATAATTAAATTTCTTATCCAACTTTCTCATTATCTCATTTTTATAAAATATTATACCTTACAAAACATTCATCATAAGACTCCTTTTTAATCTTTTGCAATGTGTCAATGAATCTTCCTTGGTTGCAGTCTTGGGGCACATTGGAGGAATTATTTTACGACATTCTTCCCTAATACTCTTTCATATTGCTTCTAAAAGCTGCCATGACAGTCACACGAATGAACAAGTGGATATGTGATCTTTGGTAGACCTCATTTCAGCACTTGCAATTTTGTCCTTCTCCTAGTGGGCTTTTAGTGGGTGGGGACTTATCATCTTCCCTCGTAACACTGCTGTGATTGCCCAAAGATCTGCACTACTGAAGATAAAAAGCATACGCCCTTTAAATATATGCAACTCCTTCCTACCCATATCAAATATAATATAACAATAAGAAATCTCTTTACACTTTGCTCACATTTATCTAACCATTATTGCTTCTCATAGACTTATAAAACCTTATAAACCAGAAGCATATGCCCCTCATTGGAAAATTATAAGTTCTATAATCCAAGTAGGCCTACCAAGGATACACAGAGTGCTAATAAGTGGTCATGTTCAATACAAATGCTACAACTTGTATGGTTCTATCTTGTTGGCTATAGGATACGGTTAAGCTTCTTATAAAATATATCATTGATCAAATTTTGAAAACTAGAAAATAAAACAGATTTTCGAGAAATTTTCAGCATCTGTTCTTCATGATCTGTATATTATATTTTGTAGTTGAAAAATACAAAAAATTTGTAAAAAAATCGCTGTATTTTCCCGAATCTGAAAAAAAAAGAAAAGTTTGATATTTTTTTCTATGCGTTACTTAGCCCGTGCCTTGACTATAGGAGCTATGGATATATTTTTAAGCCATATTTTATAGGATTGCATTTTTAATAGCCATTAGTTTTGAGATATCATTTATGACCCATATGATTACAAGTAGATGTACTCTCCGGGAAAATGTAAGGAGTTTTATAATTCATATATTCAATTATTACACAATATACATAATGTATGTCTACATTTTTAGATTTTGTATTATATTATTTTTCTTAATTATACATCATAAACAATGTTCTACATTTTAGAGATAATATATAGAACTTACAACCATCTTCAAACTTGAGAGGCAATTTTAAGAGCCATGAGATTCTTTCTTGAAATATCTATTATTTTAGATTTCACTATTGGTAACTTTATCCTTTCAATATCTCACGTATCTTTAAGCTCAAATATTAGTAAAATATATTTTATATTGTACTAATGCATATGTGGATAATAACACATTTATATCTCAGATGACATATTTAATTATACTTACAAGATTTATCTTACTAAGTTATTGTTTGTGTGGTCTTAAATAATTGGGAGCAAAATTGGACGTTATTATTTGTATGTGCTTACCCATTCACACATTTAGATGAAATCAATGGAAAGGAGAATATATTATCATTGTTCATAGAGTTTCATCACTATGTTTAGATAAATAGTTGATACTAGTAGGATTTTGGACATGATCTCAGTCTGTTCAGTAATCTCACCCAATTCTGTCATGTCCATGAAATCCCTGAAATCTCTCATCATCTCTCAACTTTTCAACCATCAATTTAGGCTCACACAAATAAAATAAAATGCAAGTATAACTAGAAATTAATACAATATCAGCTATTATTGTCATTGGTATGAGAAACTAAATACGCACTGCATCCCTTGCTGAAATAAGGAAACACTCATTATGACAACATTTATCTAATTCAAAAAAAAATATTATATTTCATAATAAAATTGCCAAATATGATCATTCAGCCATCAAATTATACCCAAACCAGCATCAATTATTTTCAACTGTTTCATAAAACTACATGCATTGCACCCCTTGCCCATATTAAGCACCCATTATGGCTTACACATGGTGCCCTTGAAGTCATCCAAGGTGAACCATATTTCATTAACCCTGCTAACATTATTGAATGGAGAATTATACTGTGCAACTGTAAAAACAGATGGATCATCCTTAGACAAACACTTATGGGTAAGATTACTTCTTAGTAAAGTCCCCCAGGGAGTTCCAACAAGAGTTTCCTTAAGCTTCTTGGCCTCATCTTTGACATTCTGATCTGTTGTAAATCCCCCAAAAGTCCTCACAGCAGTACAACGAGAGTTTATCACTTGTGGGTGCAGCTCCTTGTCATCCATTGCAGGAGGAGGAGAGTCTTGGAGTTGTTTGGGCATGTGCAGGCGAACAACAAAGGAAGAGTTATAGCATGTAGGACTTCCACTAGACAAAATTGCATCTGTCACAACTGGTGCTGTCATGGGCACTTTTTGCTCTTTTTTGTTGTTCCCCTTCACATAATCATGCAACCTGCAAGAAAATTACCCCACAATCTCAGACAAAAAAAATGAAGAAACCCAATTCTATATCCAATGGTTTAAGGGACTTAAAAATAAGGTATAAACATGGGGAGGAGGCAGAGGATGAAGCGAAATAGTACTTGAGAAATCCCTCCTTGGTGGCCTTTTTGAAAGAAGAGGAAGCTATTTCTGAGGTGGACATCCAGACTGTATTGTTGTAAAGCCTGATCTGGAACTCTTGGTCTTTATGAATGGTGATATAAGCAGGGCATTCATATTTTTTGCAGGTCGCTGCTGGCTCTGTATATTCATCAGCTTTGTAGCACTGAAAATGGTTTATGAACAACAATACTACTAAGCCAAGCATGAAGCTGAATTTCATTATAGAAGTTGTGGCATTTGTATTGAGCATGGTAACAAACTTGTTGGCACTCTGTGTATCTTTGGTACTCAGATTTATAGCGATCTTGGACTTTGCTTTTTTTCAATGGAAGGCAGCTATTTTTCCTGGTTTATATATATATATATTTATAGGTGATTGGACTTAAACAACACACATTAAGATTAATTCATGTGAGCCTTATAATTAGATTTTGTTTTTCTATTTTTGATATTTTGTAACTGTCATCCCTATTTAATATATTTGAATTATTATCTAATATTATATAATGTATTTAACTATTAATTACTATTATTCAAATAATATTAAATATTGTTATAGAATGATATTAAATATGTTATTTAAATTAGTAAAGAATATTAATAATTATACATGATCAAATTAATAACTGTAATTTGGAGTATTGATGGATGATTGTCATTGACAACTGTTTAGGGGAATGGAAATTGGTTGATGAAAGTAATATGTTAAGCTTTTTCTATAATATTACATTCATAGATGCTTACAACTTCCAAATCGTCACTGTATTTTCCCAATGATGATAACCTATCACCTTAGGATCATTTTCCATGTCCTGTTCTGTACCTTCCTTTAATGCTCTGACCATGCTCCCATGCCATGATCGTCCTTGAACATTGTCAAGATCTGTCACTGAACTTGCAAGCTGTCCTATAAAGGTGTTACTCTTGTTTTTTAAGATTTTCCCAGTTATTAAACATTGCTTCATAATAGGCTTTCATATTGATGTATGAACAGTTCCTTTTACCTTTTGGGTAAAACATTGCCTTCTTCATTGTCCCATCATCTCTATTATGGTTTCCGTAACTCTAAATTTTTGAGCTGGCTTTTATTTATACCGTCTTTCTACCTTATGAAAATGGTGTTGACTTGAAGGAGAAGACTGGATTGTCACTTAATCTTGGTCACTGTCACCTTCACTCTTTCTTGATGACTGTGCTCTTCATAAATCTCATGGTTGTCCTTATGCATTTTTCATGCATACTCCTTAACTAACCTGTATGCTCTGTGCTTTAGGGATCTTTGTTATCCTACTTTTGTCATGTGTTTTTATTATTTACCATTATATCTTCCAGACACTGTCACACTTTCCTCTATCTTTCCTCTAATAAAAACTCTTGATTGTCTTCCTTTGACACCATAATTGTTCTTCTCAGTGTCTTTCATGTGAGAATGCATAAGATGAAGAAAATATGATAGATTTCCACAAACCCAATGACACCTATATCCTCTAAGTCTGAGATCACAAGCTTGTATATCATTCATTTACTACATTGTGGACTTTTGGCCTATCCAAATCAATTCCACAAGAATGTAGGTAGCTATATAGTTATATGTCTGTTGTCCACTCCTTGGACTTTCCTCAGTTAGAATGAGCCTCATCCCTGTGTCATCTTTTAAAACTGTCCACTATGCACTCATTCTTATCCATCTCAAGTTCATATACCATCAACATCTATTTCTTCTTAAACTGCACTTTCCAATAGTCCCCGAAGCTCTTCATTTTCATCTCTTGAACTTGTCTCAACCACACATCAATATATGCTTCCATCTTACACTTTTTCCCTTATAGCCATGCATCAGGATGTTGATTTTGAGATATTTGTTGGCTTGTCCGAGGCCCAAAGCATACCATGCAAGCCTTGACTCCAGAAAGGACAGTAAGCTTTCAACCTGCCTTGTGCATTTGATCTTGCAGTTAAAAGTCTCATGCCTCCATAGTGACATCTCTTAACAAATAGACTTTGTCACACAAAAGTTTATTAATCTTCAGGAGCAATAAAATACCAAGGTACCCTTTATGAAGGCATTACATCTAACTGCTATATACTTGGATAACAGTCCTTCAAAACTGATGCACACATCTCATTGAGCTACTTTTAGAACATTGTGATAAAAGTTTCTGGCTACTTACTGTTATGAATATGATCGTAGATTGCCATTTGTGTTTTCTAAAATATCATGACCCTTTTGTTTTAGCTCTTGTTCTTGCCACCACCTTCATCCTCTGACCACATAATATTTCTATGTTTTCTTTTTGCACTTATCTTCATGACATGCAATTTATCATCTCATAAGATTCTTGACTCATACTATGTGACTGTCCAGTAACTGCCCATTTGGATTGTGTTCATGATCTAAAAATATTAACTCTTTCTTCTCTCAACTGTGCAGGGTTCCAGAATTCTGAAAACTTCTTGGCTCGTCTTCCAAAGAACTATCCTATGTAATCTCTCTTCTTTGAGACTCTTACCAAATGTCGAAGAAGGAGAAAGTGCTAACTGTGATCTATCTTATCTCATTATATCAATAATGAAGCACTAGATTGCCTCTTCTCTTGATCACTTTGTAATATATCTTGCTCTCAAATCTACCCATTTTACCTAGTCTATAATTTTCATCGACGACAAGCATAAACTGGACTGAAGATTTCACAATCTTTATTCATTAACGCAACAAAAGAGAGAGAAAATCACTCATTCCTTAACAATATTGAATCTCTGGGTCACATAGAAGAAAGTTTGAAGGATCACAACTAATCTTTCTGCATAATGCTTCCGACATGGTTCTAGGTTCTCCCATTACTTGCATTTATATCAATAAAGTATGCAAGACTATAACTTGGTAGTGTCTCGCACTAAAACAACAATAGGGAAGTTTCCTTTATTATAATTTCACCTTTCTCAAGAACAAAACCACAAGATTTTAAAACCCGTATCTTCATAGTTCACTGGGGAACTTTAGAGTGTCTCATGGAATACATAACAATATTCTTACTCGTTAATCTCGGGAAAAAAATGAGAAGAAAATGCATAGATTCGGAAACATGGTGAAGAAAATGCATGCCCTGGAACTCTGTAAGGAAATAGTGAGCATCTTCTCCACCTGTTTCACAACTTCCATGCAATCCTCTATGTCTACACAAAGTGAACTCCACATACAATGATTCATCTTGATAGAAGTCTCCTCCATGGGAAAAATATGAGCATTTTCTTTCTTGATTCTTGAATAGGACTTGACTACTATTCTATTTATCCCAGGAATGCCATGTACTATCATATTCAGGCTGGGAATGCCATGTACTATCATATTCAGGCTGTGTTGTGTACTTCATGGATTTCTACCAAATCACTATTTTGAGACTACACTCCCTTTCATCAAGATTACTTTCTAGGACAGTTGCTAATTTTTTGTGTCAAAACTTCAGAAATATCTAGGTTCTTTGTTCAGCAACACAAAATCTGCCTTGTAATCATAGTTTTGTAGAGTTTTGTGATGCTAATCTTGCAAATTCGGCCTTCTAATTTATAAACTCATTAAAACATACTGCGAATTCCTTGTTTCTTGTACCATATTTCTTTCTCCCACAAATCTTTTCTCATGATTAAACCATACAACCACACAGCCTTACAGTTCCTTATCAAAATAGCATGCATATAGAAAAAATGCACGGAGATGGCAGGTTGTGAAAGTAAACATATAGGGTTGCAACATGGAGGCTTGTATTAATCCTTGAAACCTGCTTGGTCCACCAATATGGTGAACTTCCCAATGGGCCTCTTCAACATGTCATACGGTTGTTGGGAGAAGCTAGACCACAGAAAAAAGACTTGGGTGAAGAAAAATAATAAGTGGATGAATAAATGGGACATTAACTTGCAATAATGCATCAACACTAATGAAATGATGCAAATTGGTTAGAAAAAAGCTTATTATTTTAAAGAGTTCAATTTCACATGGGAGCGTGATGAAAATGATTAGTTGTGGGTGGTAAACAAGGGTAAGGTTAGATTGTTAGTGCTGCAACTAAGAACCAAGTCTTATCATCTTAGATGTGAGATAGGCAGGATGGTCCCCAAAGAAGTTTGGGAAGAAAGAGTATGTATTTTCTACAGCAAAGGGGTAGTTGAAATTGAATGACACTTTATCATTGAATGTGCAGCTTGCTAGGATATTTGTTCTCAATGTGAAAAGAACTCAAAGATTGGCTATCTAAACCAGCTTTTCGAGGAGGCAAGGATTGTTAGTTACTTGATAAAGATTCATAATCAAAGAGCTGACAAAGAGAAAAACTTGAAGAGGGTTTAGAATACAATTTGTAGTTCCTTAGACTGTTGGTCTCTTGGATGTCATTAAAATTCCTTCATTCATTCATTTGCGTGCCTCCAAATGTACAATGTTCCAAACTAGAGTATGAAGTGTTTGTTTCATGGCAGACATGAGTGAAACTTATTTGTTTCACTCCTTGAACTCTTTTAACGCTAAAAAAGCCCTGGAGTTCTTCATGAATGCACATGCCAAGTTCAAATCTTTCAAAAGAAACAAAACCTAAAACTTCCAAAAGAAACAAACCTAAAATTTCCCCTTTCTTTTCCATGGTATGGAAACTTGGGACTACTGAAGGTTCACTTTTTGCTTTTTCACCTTTTTGGTCTCGAAACTTGTCTGTATTTGATATAAAACTTTTGTAACACTTAAACCTAGGATGGTTAAAAGAAAACTCCCAAAGATTTTTGCAATGACTATTTTAACCTATTAGGAAAATAGGCTAATAATAGCATGTTTGAAATCTAAATCAACAATAGAAGACCAAGAGTCACACAACTTAAAAATTCATATTAGACGTCCCTTTCGAATTTGAACTTAGACCTTTACAATAAGAACTCAATATTATAACCGGCTAAACTGAATCCCTTGAACCGTTATATAATCTTCACAAAATTTTAATTATATTTTATGATAAAATCTCTAAATACAACCATTCATCCCATCAGATACAGACCTAGATGGACAAAAATTAGAAGGCAAATAGGACTAGCAATTAATACATTTCCAATTATTTTCAACTGAATGAAAACTAGATGAAATAAGAAAGCACCCTTGTTTCGTGGCTTAAACATCTAAATTGAACACATGGTGCCCTTAGAGTCGTCCAAGGTGAACCAAATTTCATTAAACCTACTAGCATTTTCAAAGGGCGAATTATACTGTGCAACTGTAAAAACAGAGGGATCGTCCTTAGACAAACACTCCTTGGTAGAATTACTCCTTAGTAAAGTTCCCCAAGGAGTTCCAACCAGAGTTTCTTTAAGCTTCTTGGCCTCATCTTTGACATTCTGGTCTGTTGTAAATCCCCCAAAAGTCCTCACAGCAGTACAATGAGAGTTCAACACTTTTGGGTGCAGCTCCATGTCATCCATTGCAGGAGGAGAGAGTCCTGGAATTCTGTAGGAATGGGCAGGAGAACCACAAAGGAGGAGTTATAGCAGGAAGGACTTCCACTAGACAAAATCACATCTGTCACAACTGGTGCTGTCATGGGCACTTTTTGCTCTTCTTTGTTGTCACCCTTCACATAGTCAAGCAACCTGCAAGCAAATTACCCAACAATTTCAGACCCCAAAAAAGAAGAAACCCAATTCTATACCCAATGGTCTAAGATACATAAAAGAAAAAACTATAAACATGGGGAGGAGGCAAAGGATGAAGCAAAAAAGTACTTAAGGAATCCCTCCTTGGTGGCCTCTTTGAAAGAAGTGGAAGCTATTTCTGAGGTGGACATGAAGACTGTATGGTTGTAAAGCCTGATCTCAAATTCCTCATCTTCATGAATGGTGATATAGGCAGGGCATTCATATTTTTTGCAGGTGGGAGCTGGCTCTGTTTCTTCATCAGCTTTGTAGCACTGAAAATGGTTCATGAACAACAATACAACAAGGCCAAGCATGAAGCTGAATTTCATCATGGAAGTTGTGGCATTTGTAGTGACCATGGTGAATCCTTGGTACTTGGATTTATAGCAATCTTCACTTGTACTTTTTTCAATGCTTCTGGCTTATACAGATTTATAAGTTTGTGAGAAGGAATAACCTAAATATGTGCGAGCCAGGTGTGAAGAGATTGCTTATATTTAATTTGGGTAGGAAGGAATCTGTGCTCATATTGGCTGTTTTATCTTGGGTAGTGCAGATTTTTGGCCAATCACACCTGTGTTATGAGGGTAGCTAAAGTCTGCACTAAAAATCCACAAAGAGGAGGAACAAAATTATAAGTGAATGAGGTCTACCGAAGGTCACATATCCAGAGCATTCAGTTTTCTTTTCTTTCTTTTTCATTCATGTGCAGCTTTTAGAAGTAAAGTGAATGTCGTGGAAATGTGCCCGAAGACTGCAAACAAGGGTGATCGACTGGTTCATTAGAAAAGTGAAAAGGGAGTTTTATAATGAATATTTTATAAAGTACATATTTGTTGGAGGTTTTATAAATGAGATAATAAGTTAAGTGAGTTTTTTTTAAAGAGAAATTTTATGTTAGGTGTGTTTGAGTTGTAATAGTATTGGGATGAGTGATTTCTTTGGAAGTTTAATGTTTCATCTTTATAAGTATTTCTTAGATGCAATGGATCATATACTAAGTGGAACATTCATCTTCTTGATAGATGAGTTCATGAGAATTACTATGCGTCAATGAGTTTGACTAAAATCATATATAGTTGAGTCCTAAAATAAATATCAAAGCTTGATACGCTATGAAAAGTATATCACAATTATCAATTTCAAATATTGTATCGTCTTAAATTGTAAGCACTTGAGTGCTCTACGATTTAATGGTTGTTTAGCACCCTTCTTAGTGTATTTGCATTATACATCTGCATTTTAACGCTTTATAATTACATTTAATTCACATCTAATTCAATTTCCCTCTCTCATTGGTGTAAAAGTCGAGGTAGGAATTAATCTCTATGCATCCTCCTTTACTTTTCCTTTTCTAACTTGTGCAAAAATCGAGGTAGGATCTAATTTCTATTCATCCTCCTCTATTTTTCCTCCAATCACAAAATTCATCTCCCCCTTGGGTCCATTCAAGATTTTTCCTCCTATCTTGGTAAATTCAAGATTTGAATGCATTTGTGATCAATTTTCCTTCTTATCTTTTTGATTCTTGCCGAACCACTTAACCTCTCTTGAACCCCACACAATTTACCTCAAAAATAACCCTTCCGGGTATAGGTCACACTTGGGGTGACCTAACCATTATAGGTCACACTTGAGGTGACCTATACCACGGGATTTAATTTGGTAAGTTTCGGGGCCCAGTGTATTTTGTTTTTCCCGCCCCCTTCGTGAATTTGAAGCCCAAAATCACTATAAAGCCACCTCTTTTACTTCATTTGGCATAATAAGAAAATCAAGCGCAAGGTGGAAATCCCAATTTGACAACAAGTAATTGCAAGGTGGACGCCATAGCTTGAAGTCATCCATTGAAGCAAGGGTTGATCATTGAAGATTTCCTTCTAATCCTTTCAATCAAGCATCTCAATAAGGTATCATACCTACACTATGGAGTTGCTAATGGATTATGAAGATGACTAGGAGTACTTTTTCCCTTGGGGGCTTGGTACGATTTCCTTGTTATTTTCATATCTATGTCTTGTTACTTCATAGAAACACAATCACATAAATTCATGCACATTTTGATTGCATTTACATGCTAGGGTTTCACTCTCTAGGGTTAGATCTTGGCATTTTACATTTACATCACTAGCTCCTTTGCTTTCTAGACATACAATCTAGATACACGAGCACTATCACACTTTTACACTTTTTTAACAGCTATTCATGGAGGTAGGAATCACCAAAATGGGGGGTTGACTAAGGAAAACCCCTACATAGCCATCCACACACACACTTTCTAGATTTGCAAGTTTTTCCAAGATTCATTTTGTTGTTTTGGATCGCGACAGTATTGGGTACATGTTGCATGTTTGACCTATACTTGATAGTCAAATTTGTAGATCCTGTTGTAGAATTGGAAGGACAATCAACAGACTTATCTAGATCCATTTTTCAGGTTCTAAATTTATCAGTTCTGGGTATAGGTCGCCTCAAGTTCGACCTGTTCCTGGAACAAAATAGAAAGTTGTAGATTCCAATTTCATAGTTTGCAGATTACCTGATTCAAAAATCAGAACATTCTAGGGTTCAGACAGTTAGAAAATTAGTCTTCGAAACATATTCTTCTATTTACAAGTGCACATATCCCTATCTCCCTTTCTTGTATTTACTTTCACAAATCAAATTTGCACACATCTCTTTTACATTACATTTAGGAATCATACATCACAAAAATCTAAGCCTTCTTGAGTTTAGACCTCATGCTTCTACCCTTGCTCATTTGGTTGTACTTGTCGGATCTATCATATATTGGTAAGGGTTTTCTCAATGATTCCTAATGTATATGGTGAGTGGTAGTCTATTATTCTTGATCACTATTTCACCATACACAAATATTTTAAATTTAAACTTTGGAAGAGTGAAGTTCATGCAATGAATACCTCATAAATATTTTAAAATATATTTATTAACAACAATAAATTACAAAAATAATTTAGGACTAAATAATTCATATTTAAAATGATTGTAGAAATAAATAAATAAAATAAGTGCACTTAATTTTTTGATGAATAGTAGTGGTTTTTCCATTAATTTAAATTAAAGTACACTCTTCACAAAAAAGGTAGGGGCATACAAGACCACCCCTTAAAAGTCAAACAAGAAAAGTTCAAAGAACAAAATGCACATGGGTAGAGTTTAGATTAGAAAACATGGGTAAAGCCTAGAGAGAAGAAAACACAAATAAAAGCTACTAGGCAACTAGGATAGTAGCAAAGAGTGTCAGTGGAAAATCTTTGTCATCCTTATGACACCATAAATCATCGAGCTTTGGGTTGGCATCCAGGAGGGTCCACCCTTCTTCTATTGTAGCCTCCTCTTTATCTATGTCCTCACGAGAAGGCAAGATTGCTAAAGCCAGGTGCATGAGCCATTTGGATGAGCTAAGTCATCCATTGTCATCGCTAGAAGTTGGCCAACCACTATTATGACCAATGGGTGGGCCCACACCCCTAAACCCCATGCAAAGGCAAAAATCCCATGTGACGAAGAGGTAGAGAACTGCCTATTAAAACTACTTGCGCCACCAAACTAGCAATGGGGAGTATGAGACTTTAGGGTCTAGGAGAGACGAGCCAAAGAGCTATTTCCACACTAGCAACCACAAGGTAGATAATAGTTGTGGGAGGCAGAGTTATCTGAATGGACTCTAGTAGCTATATAGGGTAATTTCCCAATGCTTGAGAAGCTCCTAAAGGTAGGCCACCTCTAGAGAAACCTTGTTGACTTGCACTTGAATCTTGATCATCACATTATTACATATACATACTTTAGTAAAAAGTGAAACGGGAATATCAATAGTGTTGGAAAATACAATTGAAACAATTGTTATATTGTCATTGATGTCAAACCTTTAACTGGTGAGACAGTTGCTATCTAGTAGAGTACCATATCTTTTGATTGATGAAGAGGATTTGAAAAGGGAAGATAACAAGAGGACCTAAGGAAAGGTTGAGTTATATGATACTACAATGTGTACTTGATTAGCTGGCACATTGACAAGGTAATGTGTTGTTTATCTTTAACACTAAGTGAATAAGTCAATAGATTTGAAACATAGGCTTAACCGAGAAAAATAGGAGAAATTCAGTTTAAGCCAAGTGATGCTAGTGTTGACCGAGCGCTAGTATAAGCCGAGCAAATTTTAGTGTCGACCGAGCATTAGTAATTGCTGAGTATCAAAGAATTAACCAAGCGAAGACAATGTTGGCTGAGTAGAAAAAATTTAGCGATGACTGAGTTATTCAGTGATGACCGAGGAGATGAACACAGTATTAACCAAGTGTTAGTAATTTATAGTTTGTGAAGGAATTGAGAATCCCAACCAACATAGTTGAATTCTTGGGATGTGTAAAACATGTTGACATTAATAATGAATGATCTAGATCATTTAATGCATGGTAAACCATTTTCTTATGGATTCAAGGAGAAGTTTTGAGAAGTATTTAGAAAGATAAGCATAAGAACAAAATTATGGAAGGATTCAATGAATATGACCTAAACCTAAGATATATGGAAGAGATTAAGAGACAAAAGATTAATCTAATTGATCAAGGAGGTATAAGGATGACTTAATTGTGGGTTATGTAGTGTGGTGAAGAGGTTGATGTTATTGACTGACAAACCTAAGAAAAGGGCTAAGAAGAGTTGTGAGGAATTGAATAGAGTTGAGGCGATTGCTTAAAGGGATTTTCGAGTAGACCATAGATAGGGATGGAAATGAAGATTAGTCATTAAATCAGCATATGAGCGTATTGGATTTGCATTTGCAAAGTGAGTTGTATATTTCATATCAGAACCTTTTGTTACTTTCTAACCATTGTATCAATAAAAATCTTTTAATCAAGGTTGACATAAAAAATATTTTGTAAACCCTTTAATCAAGGTGACATTCTGATGGAATGTTCTTACGTCCTCTAACCAGGCCACTCTTAACAGGGTGATTAAATCCTTTAATAGGGTCACACCTAATAGTGTGTATTGTAAACCTTTAATAGGGTTGGCTTCTCATAGAGCTCACTTTAGAAGAGTGAAAATTTAGTAGCATGTTACTAGTGGTTTTTCACATATTTGGTTTCCACGTTAAATCCTGGTGTTATACTTGTGTGAATGTTATTTGATGTGTTATGTTGTTGAAAGTTTAATATTTTGCAAGTTGATTACTTTTGGATAGTGGACTGCAAGTTTTATGTTACTGATATATTCTATAGAGACCGAGTGAATTGTTGAATAGATCTAAGATTGTTGAAGTAGTTAAAAGTTGAATTGGTACATCTGGACCTGAGAATAACTGATTCACCCCCCCTCTTAATTATTCTAAAATAATTCTAACAATTGGTATCAGAGTTGTTGGTTCTTGTAAGGAGAAAGTTTAAAGGTACTTAAAGCTAATGATCAAGATGTCTAAAAAGGAGGTACCGAAGCTGAATAAGGAGAAGTTCCTTGCATGGCAGAGTTTGATGAAGCTGCATGTAGCCGGATTCGGTAATTCAACAAAATACTATGTGGAACATGATTATGTACTAGTTGTTGCACCTATGACAGCTGAGGAGATGAAGGAAAAACAAGAACACAATTAGGCAATTTTGGAGATTGCATCAGCCCTAAGATTTCCTAAGTTTGAAGACATCAAGAACTCTACTAATGCAAAGAAAATTGGGACACACTGGAAGCTATCTATGGTGGGGACACAAATGTGCTGAGAGCCAAATTTGAAAGCTTGAGAGGTAAGTTCGATGAAATGAAAATGTTAGAAGGTGAAAACATTGTTCAATATTGTGGCAGAGTTAAAGAGGTAGTAAATGCTATTAGAGGAGCTAATGGGAACACTGATGATGAAACTGTTATTAGAAAAGTTTTGAGAACTTTACTTCCTATCTATGTTATAAGAGTTTCCGCAATACAAGAATCAAGATGTACTCCTGGTAACATCCTAACTTTGGAAGGTCTTGTTGGTAGGCTTAATGCTTTTGAGTTGTCTAATTTTGATAATTTCACTACTCATAATATTGAATCCATATTCAAGTCTCAGATGATTCTTCATAAGTCTAATAAAGTAAAAGAAAGATGTGTGAACAGTGACAGTAACAATGGTAGTGATAATGATACTTCTTATGATGATCTAGATGAGTCAATTGAGGCACTAATGGCTAGAAGGCTACCGAGAGGAAAAGGAAAATTCAAAGGTAAACTCCCTATAATCTATTATTCATGTAAAAAAAGTTGGTCGTATTGCAGCAAGATGCCTTGACAGGAATGACAAGGATGAAAGAAGGGAAAGCAAGTATAAAGACAAAATAAATAAAAGAGATCACATAAGGTACACAGACTACAAAGACAAATGTCAGAAGTCTTGTTATATTGTTGAAGAAGAAACTGACAATGAAACTAGTGAATCTGATGATTGTGATATAGAAGTTGTTTATGTTGCTATGAAATATGATTCTGATGAAGATGAAAAAATTGCACTTATTTCATATGTGAGTAAAGGTGATAATGGATAATTGATAGTGGTTTCTCACATCACATGATTGGTGATAAAAGTAAGTTTGAAATCTTAAATCATTACAAAGGTAGAAGTGTTAAGTTTGGTAATGATGCACCAAGTCCTGTGAAAGGAAAATGATCAATAAGATTGACTAATAAGATCAGATGTGACAATGTTTATTGGGTTGAAGGTCTTAACTATAATTTGTTAAGTGGTGCGTAGTTGAACAATACTAGTTACCAAGTTGAATTTCATCACAAGAAGGCTAAAACATTTGATGCCACTATTGAACTAGTTGGAAGTGGAGAACAGACAAGACGTAATTTTTTCTATCTAGACCTATCTGAAGAAACATGTTTGTTTGCAGAATTTGATGATGTATGGTTATGGCATAAGAGGTTGTGTCATGTGAAGTTCGACAATTTGGTAAATATTAGTAAGATGAAGAAAGTTAGAGGTTTACCAAAATTGAAGAAACTTGATAATGTAATGTGTAAACAATGTCAATTGGGAAAAATGACAAAGTCCAGTTTCAAAGGAAAGACATATACTTCTGATAATATTTTGGAATTAGATCATACTAACCTTTGTAGACCTATTGGTGTGCAAAGTTATTGTGGTGATAAATATTTCATGAACCTGAAGATCAAGAACGAGTAGAAAGGAAATCTAAGCCTACATTGGCACATCACGTGAGAAGACATCATAAGCTAGAACAAATCATTGGAGATAAGGAATTTGGAGTCATGGAAAGAAGTAAGTTGAAAGATCAAACATTCTTGTTGTGTGAATTTGAGCCCAAGATAGTGAAAGATTATTTAGAGAATGAAGATTGGATTCAAGCCATGAATGAAGAAATGGAGAAGATAGAAAAGTAAAAAACCTAGACTCTAGTGCCGAGACTAGAAGACAAGAATGTTATTGGAACAAAGTGGGTGTTTAGAAATAAGCTAAATGAGCATGGAGAAGTCACTAGGAATAAAGTTAGATTGGTATGAAAGGGATATGCACAAGAAGAAGGCATTGATTATGGGGAGACATTTTCCCTAGTTGCAAGATTGGAAGGAGTGAGAACTCTACTTGCATATGCATCTTTTAAAGGATTCCAAGTGTATCTAATGGATGTCAAATTTGCATTTCTGAATGGAATATTGGAAGAAGTATACATTGAACAACCAGAAGGATTTATTGATCCAAGCAAGAAGAACATGGTTTGTAAACTACATAAGGCATTGTATGGATTGAAACAAGCCCCCAGTGCATGGTATGAGAGATTGTACAATTATTTGATAAAGATTGGAATTGTAAGGACAAATGACAAAAACAATTTGTATTTGAAGACTAAAAAAGGTAAAGGGATATTGTTAGCTGAAATTTTTGTTGATTATATCATATTTGGAGGACAAGATGCCCTATGTCAAACATTTTCAAATGAGATGCAAACTGAATTTGAGATGTCTATGTTTGGTGAGATCAAATTATTTGTTGGTTTGCAAGCTTATCAGATGAAGAAAGGTATCTACATTACACAATCTAAGCATGTCAAGGAGATACTGAAAACTTTTGGTATGGAAAATTCTAGACCAGTAAGTACACCCATGGCTATTAGACAAAAACTATAAAAAAAATTGATGATACAGCTGAAGTGAATCAAACCTTGTACAGGTCTATGATTGGAAAGTTACAATATGTTGTCCATAACAAACTTGATGAAGGGTGCTCCCCTTAATACCACAAACACTTAACAGAAATAGAGAAACAACAACAATAATATGCAAGAACAGAAAGTTGGCTTCTTATTATCTCCACAAATGTGGAATTACAAACTTTCAGAATTACAATATGCAAAGCCACATGGGCATTCCCTTACAATATTCTGTAGGACAAAGCCTCGAGTCAATACTCAGATCTACTACCCAGAACTATTCTGAACTGCCTAAGACAATAATACAGCCTTCCTTATATAGGCAATTTTCCACTGCCTCGGAATGTTCTAGAATTTTAGCCAATAAGGCCGACCAAACTTAGAATTATTTTATTTTACATTTTATTACATCATAGTCAGCTCAAGATAACCTTTGAAACCTGAACAGAAATTTTGAAGAAAATTATTTTCCACCATTTCAGGTGGCCCAACTTTCAAAGACCATAAGTCATCACCAGTTGACCCGATCAACTATTATAACCCCATTTCAAAAATGCCACGAAGCACTCTACAGGCTTGACCCGCGCAAGCGCCCGTCACCCAAATTTTTGACCTCATCCGGGGCCTCTAAAGCCTTCAAAACTGAGTTCAAAGTTTTTGTACCCTTCTACCAATACCGAAAATCTTCAATATCTTCCAATATACACTTGATCTGGCAATGAAACTTTATTGGCAGACTTATATGACCAAAATGAACCTCCAAGAAAGAAATCAGATCATTCTAAGCACATACAAAAATTATCAAAAATAGTAACTTTCCATAAATAGCAGCTCTGCACAAAATAGCCCTTATTGAATATAAAAATAGAAATATTTTTTGTTTTTGGGTGATGCAAGATTGCTCTTACACCCAGGATGCTCCTGCATCAGACACCCGAGGTAATTTGAGAAGTGACCCTGTCACGACTCAGGTGTGCAAAGGAAAACCAAGATGGTTAACCTCCTCCTTTGTTAGCCATGATGAATCTTCAATAGGTCATCCTTTCCATTTGACCAAATACTCTTCATATCTCCTGTTCCTTGTGCTTCTACCAACATGACTGTCTAGTATGTCTTCAATCTCCTTGATATCTGAACTGGTTGCTGGAATACTCCACTATGTTGCTACAACCTCATCTTCAACACCTCCTTCATGATACTCTCTCAAATCTGAAATGTTAAACACTGGTGAAATATTCAGCTCAGTAGGCAATTCTACTTCATATGCATTTCCTGAATCATGTTTCTTCAGTATCCTACATGGCCCAAACTTCTTCATTTTCAGCTTGTTATATGTACCAACTGAAAATCGCTCCTTCCGCAAATGAACCATGACTTCATCGCCAACCTGAAATTCCTTATGCCTCCTTTTCTTGTCTGCCTTAGCCTTATACTACGCATTCATCTTGGTAATATACTTCCTCACCTCCTCATGGATGTTCTTCAAGTGTTCTACAAAATCCTCAGCTTCAGCACTACTTATTTCTCCTTTATCTATCTTTCTCAATTCAGATGCATTTCTTGGACTACTTCCATATATAATCTGGAATGGTGATTTACACGTGCTCCTATTGACAGAATTATTGTATGCAAATTCTGCCTTTGGTAAAATCAAATCCCATCCTGTTGGCTTATCTCCAACCAAACATCTCAGCAAATTTTCCAAACTCCTATTCACCACCTCTGTCTGTCCATCAGTCTATGGATGATGTGATGAACTGAACTTCAAATCTGTCTTCAACTTCTTCCACAATGTACGCCAAAAATATCCAACAAACTTAGTGTCCCGATCTGAAACTATGGTCTTTGGCAAACCATAGAGTTTCACTACTTCTCTGAAAAATAATTCTGCTACATGAACATCATCATTAGTCTTCTTGCGGGGAATGAAATGTGCCATCTTCAAAAATCTGTCAACTACTACAAAAATTGAATCATGTCCCCGCTGTGTCCTCGGTAAACCAAGAACAAAGTCCATACTGATATCCTCCCAAGGCTTCTCTGGTATAGGTAATGGCTGATACAACCCTGTATTCTACTTCACTCCTTTCACCATCTGACATACTCTACAACTCTGTACAAACTTCTTCACATCTTGCTGCAATTGTGGCCAATAATAATTTTCACTAACCAAAGCAAGGGTTTTATCATGACCAAAATGTCCCGCCAATCCTCCACTATGCTTCTCCTTGATGAGATTCTCCCTCATAGAACTTCGTGGAATGCACAACTGACTCCCTCTGAATAGCATATCATCCTGAATGATGAAATCCAACCATTTCATCCTATCTAGAGTAACAGGTTCTGTACAAGCTTTCCAAGTTTCACCAAAATCAGGATCCTCTGGATACAAATTTTTTAGTTCCTTGAACCCAACCACCTCAATCTGCATCTCTGTTAGCAATAGTTGCCTTCTGCTATGAGCATCGGAAACCCTGTTAGACTTTCCACTTCTGTGTTTCAAAACAAATGTATAACTCTGCAAAAACTCAACCCATTTCAAATGCCTCTGATTCAACTTTTCTTGACTATTCAAATATTGCAAAGCTTGATGATCAGTATACAAAACAAACTCCTTAGGAAGAAGATAATGTCTCCACTTCTTTAATGCCTGAACTATAGCATAAAATTCCTGATCATAAACAAAATATTTTCTCTTGGCATCATTTAACTTCTCACTGAAATAAGCAACAGGTTTACCTTCTTGGCTCATAATAGCTCCTATTGCAATACCACTAGCATCACAATCTACTTGAAACACCTTATTAAAATCTAGAAGTGCTAAAACAGGTTGTTCTGTAACTTTGTGTTTCAACAATTGAAAACTCTTTTCTGCCCCATTAGTCCACTTAAACTCTTTTCTATCCCCTCTCATTGTTTCAGTCAAGGGTCCACAAATACTAATAAAATTTCTGATAAACTTTCTGTAAAAGCTAGCTAGACCATGAAAAGATCTTACCTCGGTAGCACTCCTTGGAGTAGGCCATTCAAGGATAGCCTGTACCTTCTTTGGGTCTATTTTTAGACCTTCTACTGAAACTACAAATCCCAAATACACTAACTCTTTCTTCACAAAACTGCACTTCTTCAAATTAATCAACAATTTCTCTTCTCTCAACTTCTCAAATACCATACGAATATGCATCATATGCTCATCCAATGTCTTACTAAAGATCAAAATATCATCTAGGTAAATAATGACAAACTTACCCAGAAATTCTTTCAGAACCTCGTTCATGAGCCGCATGAAAGTGCTCGGTCCATTGGTTAGCCCAAAAGGCATGACTAACCACTCATACAGTTCTTCCTTTGTCTTGAAGGCAGTCTTCCATTCATCTCCTTCTCTGATCTGAATCTGGTGATATCCACTCTTCAGATCTATCTTTGAGAAATACACAGCTCCACTCAAACAGTCCATAATATCATCCATTCGTGGCAATGGAAACCTGTACTTGATTGTGATCTTATTTATTGCCCTAGAATCTGTACACATCCTCCATTCACCATTCTTCTTTGGTGCTAATACCACTGGTATAGCACAGGGACTCAGACTCTCTCGAATCAACCCCTTCTGCAATAACTTGTGTACTTGTCTGTTCAACTCTTCACTTTCTGCTGGTGTCATTCTATGTGCTGCATTATTTGGCAAACTGGCTCCTGGAATCAAATCCATCTGATGATTGATCTTCCTTACCGGTGGTAACCCATCAGGTACATTATCAGATACAATATCCTGAAACTCATTCAACAAATCTGCAACCTCTACAGGTACATCCTCTACTTCTTCTTTACCAACTTTTAGAATTAAAACAAAACACACATGCTCATGCCTCATACCATCTAGGAATTTTCTTCCATCAACAAATGTTATTCTTGCATTACCACATACCTTTTCTTCGGTCTCCTTCAATGGCTTTAGCTTATGTCGCACTCTATCCTTTGTCAAGGAATAGGTATTCGCACAACCATCGTGTACAGCACATCTGTCAAACTACCACGGTCTACCCAATAACACATGACATGCATCCATAGATATGATATCACATAGTACCTCATCTTGGTACCCGCCGATCTTGAACTTTACCAGGCACTGTTCACTGACCATGACCTTGTGGTCATCCTGCACCCAGGCAATCCGATATGGATGTGGGTGTTTCTGTCTCTTGAGCTTCAACTTTTTCACCATCTCTTCTGACACCAAATTGTCAGTGCTTCCACTATCGATAATCACATCACAACATTTACCCTCACACTTGCATCGAGTGCAAAATAGGCTCCTCCTTTGTTCAGGTTCGTTCTCACCACTCAGCAAGACTCTTCTGTTAATTAGCATTTCTCATCTTTCAACATCTTCAGAATTTGATGATCTAGCATCTTCATCTACATGTGCAACTCTGGCCTGGCCTTCATTTCTCCTGTCTATTCTGCCTTGGCACTGAGGACATTCAAATGCCCTATGACCTTCTTCTCCACAGTGAAAACATGTTCCGCAGAAGCCACCTCTTCCAGATCCTTGTCCTCTTCCTCTTCCTCTCTGATCTCTATTATTCTGATCCTGGAAGTGATTAGAATTATTTCCTCGCTGATTCTGACTGCTACTGGCCTCATCCTTCTTTTTTGGATCTTCATTTCGGCCACCATATGACTGTCCACCAGATCGTCCACCGTGACCTCTTCCGTTTTGTCTGCTCTCAAACTTCTTGTTCAACTTTTCCTCTACTTTTAAGGAAAATTGGTATGCTTCTTCAATACTGTTCATTCGAACCAAATTCAGCTCCTCCTGAATGCTTGGCCTTAACCCATTAAGGTATCGGGCAACTTTCTCCTTATCAGCTTCTGCATGGCCTTTTCTGATGAGAAGTCGATAGAACTCCTCTGTATACTCCTGAATAGATCTTCCTGCTTGCTTCAAACTCTACATTTTCTTCAGTAGGTCAAGCTCATAATCAATAGGAATGAACTGTCGCTTCAATTTATCCACCATCTGATCCCATCTCGTGATTTTCTCCTTTCCCCTTCTATTTCGCTCCAACTGAATTTCTTGCCACCAGATCTTCGCATGACCTTTCAGTCTGGCCTTCACAAATTTGACCCTATAAGGATCCTCAACATCTTCGTACTCAAAATATTTCTCACATTCATTGATTCAGTTGATCAATTCCTCTGGGTTAAGATTTTTTAAAAATGTAGGAACCTCAATCTTAGGTCTTTTCCCAATCTTGGAAATTGCCTGAAAAAGTCTTTCTTTCTCCTGGTTCACAATTTCAGCTTCTCCTTCTTGATATTCTTCTTCAGCTTCATCCTCGCTTTCGTCTCTGACATTAAGATTCATTCCTCTATGAATCTCTTCTTGCAATTCTCGCACTTGTCTCTGCAGCTCTCTAACCTCAGGTGTCATAGCACTAGCTCTTTCGCCACGTTCTCTTCGTGGAGGCATTTTCGCGATGCGCGCTGAAACCCTAACCATGGTCCTGGTGCAAACTGCCTCACAGTCGGTGATCTATTTACACACTCAAGAACTCTTGCTCTGATACCACTTGATGAAGGGTGCTCCCATTAATACCACAAACACTTAACAGAAATAGAGAAACAACAACAATAATATGCAAGAACAGAAAGTTGGCTTCTTATTATCTCCACAAATGTGAAATTACAAACTTTCAGAATTACAATATGCAAAGCCACATGGGCATTCCCTTACAATATTCTGTAGGACAAAGCCTCGAGTCAATACTCAGATCTACTACCCAGAACTCTTCTGAACTGCCTAAGACAATAATACAGCCTTCCTTATATAGGCAATTTTCCACCGCCTCGGAAGGTTCCAGAATTTTAGCCAATAAGGCCGACCAAACTTAGAATTATTTTATTTTACATTTTATTACATCATAGTCAGCTCAAGATAACCTTTGAAACCCGAATAAATTTTTTGAAGAAAATTATTTTCCACCATTTCAGGTGGCCTAACTTCCGAAGACCATAAGTCATCACCAGTTGACCCGATCGGCTATTATAACCCCATTTCAAAAATGTCACGAAGCGCTCTACAGGCTTGACCCGCGCAAGCACTTGTCACCCAAATTTTTGACCTCATCCGGGGCCTCTAAAGCCTTCAAAATTGAGTTCAAAGTTTTTGTACCCTTCTGCCAATACCAAAAATCTTCAATATCTTTCAATATACACTTGATCTGGCAATGAAACTTTACTGGCAGACTTATATGACCAAAATGAACCTCCAAGAAAGAAATCAGATCATTCTAAGCACATACAAAAATTACCAAAAATAGTAACTTTCCATAAATAGCAGCTCTGTACAAAATAGCCCTTATTGAATATAAAAGCAGAAATATTTTATTTTTTTTGGTGACGCAAGATTGCTCTTACACCCAGGATGCTCCTGCATCAGACACCCAAGGTAATTTGAGAAGTGACCCTGTCACGACTCAGGTGTGTAGAGGAAAACCAAGACGGTTAACGTCCTCCTTTGTTAGCCATGATGAATCTTCAATAGGTCATCCTTTCCATTTGACCAAATACTCTTCATATGTCCTGTTCCTTGTGTTTCTGCCAACACGACTGTCCAGTATGTCTTCAATCTCCTTGATATCTGAACTGGTTGCTGGAATACTCCACTATGCTGCTACAACTTCATCTTCAACACCTCCTTCGTGATACTCTCTGAAATCTGAAATGTTAAACACTGGTGAAATATTCAGCTCAGTAGGCAATTCTACTTCATATGCATTTCCTGAATCATGTTTCTTCAATATCTTACATGGCCCAAACTTCTTCATTTTCAGCTTGTTATATGTACCAACCAGAAATTGCTCCTTCCGCAAATAAACCATGACTTCATCGCCAACCTGAAATTCCTTATGCCTCCTTTTCTTGTCTGCCTTAGCCTTATACTGCGCATTCATCTTGGTAATATACTTCCTCACCTCCTCATGGATGTTCTTCAAGTGTTCTACAAAATCCTCAGCTTCAGCACTACTTATTTCTCCTTTATCTATCTTTCTCAATTCAGATGCATTTCTTGGACTACTTCCATATACAATCTGGAATGGTGATTTACCCGTGCTCCTATTGACAGAATTATTGTATGCAAATTCTGCCTGTGGTAAAATCAAATCCCATCCTGTTGGCTTATCTCCAACCAAACATCTCAGCAAATTTTCCAAACTCTTATTCACCACCTCTATCTGTCCAACAGTCTGTGGATGATGTGATGAACTGAACTTCAAATCTGTCTTCAACTTCTTCCACAATGTACGCCAGAAATATCCAACAAACTTAGTGTCCCGATCTGAAACTATGGTCTTTGGCAAACCATAGAGTCTCACTACTTCTCTGAAAAATAATTCTGCTATATGAACAGCATCATTAGTCTTCTTGCGGGGAATGAAATGTGCCATCTTCGAAAATCTGTCAACTACTACAAAAATTGAATCATGTCCCCGCTGTGTCCTCGGTAAACTAAGAACAAAGTCCATACTGATATCCTCCCAAGGCTTCTCTGGTATAGGTAATGGCTGATACAACCCTGTATTCTACTTCACTCCTTTCACCATCTGACATACTCTACAACTCTGTACAAACTTCTTCACATCTTGCTGCAATTGTGGCCAATAATAATTTTCACTAACCAAAGCAAGGGTTTTATCACGACCAAAATGTCCCGCCAATCCTCCACTATGCTTCTCCTTGATGAGATTCTCCCTCATAGAACTTCGTGGAATGCACAACTGACTCCCTCTGAATAGCATATCATCCTGAATGATGAAATCCAACCATTTCATCCTATCTAGAGTAACAGGTTCTGTACAAGCTTTCCAAGTTTCACCAAAATCAGGATCCTCTGGATACAAATTCTTGAGTTCCTTGAACCCAACCACCTCAATCTGCATCTCTGTCAGCAATAGTTGCCTTCTGCTAAGAGCATCTGCAACCCTGTTAGACTTTCCACTTCTGTGTTTCAAAACAAATGTATAACTCTGCAAAAACTCAACCCATTTCAAATGCCTCTGATTCAACTTTCCTTGACTATTCAAATATTGCAAAGCTTGATGATCAGTATACAAAACAAACTCCTTAGGAAGCAGATAATATTTCCACTTCTTTAATGCCTGAACTATAGCATAAAATTCCTGATCATAAACAGAATATTTTCTCTTGGCATCATTTAATTTCTCACTGAAATAAGCAACAGGTTTACCTTCTTGGCTCATAACAGCTCCTATTGCAGTACCACTAGCATCAAAATATACTTGAAACACCTTATTAAAATCTGAAAGTGCTAAAATAGGTTGTTCTGTAACTTTGTGTTTCAACAATTGAAAACTCTTTTCTGCCCCATTAGTCCACTTAAACTCTTTTCTATCCCCTCTCATTGTTTCAGTCAAGGGTCCACAAATACTAATAAAATTTTTGATAAACTTTCTGTAAAAGCTAGCTAGACCATGAAAAGATCTTACCTCGGTAGCACTCCTTGGAGTAGGCCATTCAAGGATAGCCTGTACCTTCTCTGGGTCTATTTTTAGACCTTTTTTTGAAACTCCAAATCCCAAATACACTAACTCTTTCTTCACAAAACTGCACTTCTTCAAATTAATCAACAATTTCTCTTCTCTCAACTTCTCAAATACCATACGAATATGCATCATATGCTCATCCAATGTCTTACTAAAGATCAAAATATCATATAGGTAAACAATGACAAACTTACCCAAAAATTCTTTTAGAACCTCGTTCATGAGCCGCATGAAAGTGCTTGGTGCATTGGTTAGCCCAAAAGGCATGACTAACCACTCATACAGTCCTTCCTTTGTCTTGAAGGCAGTCTTCCATTCATCTCCTTCTCTGATCCAAATCTGGTGATATCCACTCTTCAGATCTATCTTTGAGAAATACATAGCTCCACTCAAACAGTCCATAATATCATTCATTCGTGGCAATGGAAACCTGTACTTGATTGTGATCTTATTTATTTCCCTAGAATTTGTACACATCCTCCATTCACCATTCTTCTTTGGTGCTAATATCGCTGGTACAGCACAGGGACTCAGACTCTCTCGAATCAACCCCTTCTACAATAACTCGTGTACTTGTCTGTTCAACTCTTCACTTTCTGCTGGTGTCATTCTATGTGCTGCCTTGTTTGGCAAACTGGCTCCTAGAATCAAATCCATCTGATGACTGATCTTCCTTACCGGTGGTAACCCATCAGGTACATTATGAGATACAATATCCTGAAACTCATTCAACAAATCTGTAACCTCTACAGGTACATCCTCTACTTCTTCTTTACCAACTTTTGGAATTAAAGCAAAACACACATGCTCATGCCTCATACCATCTAGGAATTTTCTTCCATCAACAAATGTTATTCTTGCATTACCACATACCTTTTCTTCAGTCTCCTTCAATGGCTTTAGTTTATGTCGCACTCCATCCTTTGTCAGGGAATAGGTATTCGCACGACCATCGTGTACAACACATCTGTCAAACTGCAACGGTCTACCCAATAACATATGGCATGCATCCATAGAGATGATATCACATAGTACCTCATCTTGGTACCCGCCGATCTTGAACTTTACTAGGCACTGTTCACTAACCATGACCTTGTGGTCATCCTGCACCTAGGAAATCCATTATGGATGTGGGTGTTTCTGTCTCTTGAGCTTCAACTTTGTCACCATCTCTTCTAACACCAAATTGTCAGTGCTTCCACTATCAATAATCACATCACAGCATTTACCCTCACACTTGCATCGAGTGCGAAATAGGCTCCTCCTTTGTTCAAGTTCGTTCTCACCACTCAGCAAGACTCTTTTGTTAATTAGCATTTCTCCTCTTTCAGCATCTTCAAAATTTGATGATCTAGCATCTTCATCTACATATGCAACTCTGGCCTGGCCTTCATTTCTCCTGTCTGTTCTGCCTTGGCGCTGAGGACATTCAAATGCCCTATGACCTTCTTCTCCACAGTGAAAACATGTTCCGCGGAAGCCACCTCTTCCAGATCCTTGTCCTCTTCCTCTTCCTCTCTGATCTCTATTATTCTGATCCTGGAAGTGATTAGAATTATTTTCTCACTGATTCTGACTGCTACTGGCCTCATCCTTCTTTTTTGGATCTTCATTTCGGCCACCATATGACCGTCCACCAGATCGTCCACCGTGACCTCTTCCGTTTTGTCTGCTCTCAAACTTCTTGTTCAGCTTTTCCTCTACTTTTAGGGAAAACTAGTATGCCTCTTCAATACTGTTCATTCGAACTAGATTCAGCTCCTCCTGAATGATTGGCCTTAACCCATTAATGTATCAGGCAACTTTCTCCTTATCAGCTTCTGCATGGCCTGTTTTGATGAAAAGTCGATAGAACTCCTCTGTATACTTCTGAATAGATCTTCCTGCTTGCTTCAAATTTTGCATTTTCTTCAGTAGGTCAAGCTCATAATCAACAGGAATGAACTGTCGCTTCAATTTATCCACCATCCGATCCCATCTCGTGATTTTCTCCTTTCCCCTTCTATTTCGCTCCAACTGAATTTCTTGCCACCAGATCTTCGCATGACCTTTCAGTCTGGCCTTCGTAAATTTGACCCTATAAGGATCCTCAACATCTTCGTACTCAAAATATTCCTCACATTCATTGATCTAGTCGATCAATTCCTCTGGGTTAAGATTTCTAAAAAATGTAGGAACCTCAATCTTAGGTCTTTTCCCAATCTTGGAAATTGCCCGAAAAAGTCTTTCTTTCTCCTGGTTCACAATTTCAGCTTCTCCTTCTTGATATTCTTCTTCGGCTTCATCCTTACTTTCATCTCTGACATTAAGATTCATTCCTCTGTGAATCTCTTCTTGTAATGCTCGCACTTGTCTCTGCAGCTCTCTAACCTCAGGTGTCACAGCACCAGCTCTTCCACCACGTTCTCTTCGTGGTGGCATTTTCTCGATGCGCGCTGAAACCCTAACCACGGTCCTGGTGCAAACTACCTCACAGTCAGCGATCTATTTACACACTCAAGAACTCCTGCTCTGATACCACTTGATGAAGGGTGCTCCCCTTAATACCATAAACACTTAACAGAAATAGAGAAACAACAACAATAATATGCAAGAACAGAAAGTTGGCTTCTTATTATCTCCACAAATGTGGAATTACAAACTTTCAGAATTACAATATGCAAAGCCACATGGGCATTCCCTTACAATATTCTGTAGGACAAAGCCTCGAGTCAATACTCAGATCTACTACCCAGAACTATTCTGAACTGCCTAAGACAATAAAATAGCCTTCCTTATATAGGCAATTTTCCACCGCCTGGGAAGGTTCTAGAATTTTAGCCAATAAGGCCAACCAAACTTAGAATTATTTTATTTTACATTTTATTACATCATAGTCAGCTCAAGATAAGCTTTGAAACCCGAACAAAAATTTTGAAGAAAATTATTTTCTGCCATTTCAGATGGCCCAACTTCTGAAGACCATAAGTCATCACCAGTTGACTCGATCGGCTATTATAACCCCACTTCAGAAATGCCACGAAGCGCTCTACAAGCTTGACCCGCGCAAGCGACCATCACCAAAAATTTTCCAACCTCATTCGAGGCCTCTAAAGCCTTCAAAACTGAGTTCAAAGTTTCTGTACCCTTCTGCCAATACCGAAAATTTTCAATATCTTCCAATATACACTTGATCTAGCAATGAAACTTTACTGGCAGACTTATATGATCAAAATGAACCTCCAAGAAAGAAATCAAATCATTCTGAGCACATATGAAAATTACCAAAAATAGTAACTTTCCATAAATAGCAGCTCTGCACAAAATAGCCCTTATTGAATATAAAAATAGAAATATTTTATTTTTTGGGGTGATGCAAGATTGCTCTTACACCCAGGATGCTCCTACATCAAAACTATATATTTCCTTAGTAGTTGGGATTTTTGAAATATTTTCTGCAAATCCTAAAGAGAGTTACATGATGCCAGTGAAAAGGACATTGAGATATCTAAAAGGAATAAAGGACTATGGATTGTATTACAAAAAGAATGACAAATTTGAATTGAAAGCTGA